>JASUUH010000077.1:1200000-1800000 GCA_030449925.1 Citropsis articulata
ATAAGTTGGTATTAGAACAATATGAAAGTGAAAAAGTTGTGGAATGCACTATAAAATTTTTTGACTAATTTGATACTATAAAATCATTATTATTATTTTTTATTTAGTTTAATGGCTACTCGATCTCAAGTGAGTCTGGATTTACCAACTTAATTGATTGCGGAGATAATTATTGTTGTGATCAACTTGGTAATAATGCAACAGGGAAAAAAAAAGTATACCCAATTAATTAACCAAAACTCAATTAGCATGAAAGTTTTATTTCATCTAGAGATTAAATTCTCACTAAATAAAAATTTAACTTACTATTTATACCACATTAGTAGTCGGTGTTTTTAACGTTCATATGATTAATGATATGTTCCTTTTTTTGCAATATCATTATTTATAAATGGTAGGTGATTTATAATAGCAACTCATTCAAATCATCCAATTTTTTTTATTTTTTTTTTTGCCTTATGCTTGTTGTCCAAGTATACAATGCCGTTAATTAAAAAAAAGAAAAGAAAAGAAACGCACAAATACAATAATATAATACTTTTGACAAAAGACACTTGTTGAATTACATAATCATGTAACTTACATCAATCCAACACTTACTACCACTAACATAAAAACATAAATAACGAAAACTAAATGTGTATTAATGGTAGCAAGTGTTGGGCTGATGTAAGTTACATGATCATGTATGATATAACTTAACAACTACCTTGATGAAATTAACAATAACATATGACTTTTGCTTAGAATTTATGCGAGTACCATGCAACCAGCATAAGATAAATCTCAAAACTTTTTGAATTTTCCAAAATGGAAAGAGACTTTACTTAATGCTCTCTTACTCCAACATAATATAAAAAGAAATAAAACATAAAATTTATACTATAAAATATTTGGACAATACCACTTATTGCACATAACGAGTATTTTTTCAACAATTGACCACTTATTTTATTAGAATAAAGGAACTTTAAAACATAAAAAAAAAATACATTACAATACAATATATACCTTATCCTATAATATATTATTTTTTTTACTTTTTTTGTTTGTTTCTTATATATCAAAGATTTAAAACCTTTATTAGAAGAAGACTCAACACATAACCATACTAAAAAGTGTATCTAGTATGACATAACAAAGGAAAAATAATCAACTTAAGAAATGTGTCAAATCAAACAACATGTGGTCCTTCCCGCGCAATATAATTTGGCAAAAAGGAAAATCTTGAATAACGAACTCTTTCAACGATGTCATGCTAGCGTAGAAGATGTCTTTCATAGCCTTATTGCCAGTAAATATGCGAGGAAAGTCTGGAAGCTCAAACCCTCCTTTATTGGTTTGCCAGTTCAGCTCATATGCCATTCTTTTGTTTTGCTCAAAAAACAGCTGATCTGTTCTCAAAGGAAGAGTTTGTTTTGTTTGTAGGGGTGACTTGGTCAATTTGGAAATCACGAAACAAGGCTTTATATGGTAATTCACGGGAGGATTGCCGTCAAGTTTTCAATGGGGCTATACTCATGCTAGAATCTACCAAAGTTGGGCTACCTGGTCAAGCTTTTGCTTCTCCAACTATTGCTCCTCAACCTGATGTGTGGCGCCTCCAGAACCTCCTTGGTATAAGCTTAATTCTAATGTATTTGTGGACAAGGAAGGCGGTTTCGCTGGCCTGGGATGCATTATCAGAAATTGTGAAGGCACTGTCATGGCTGCTGCAACATCAAAGAAGTCTTGCTCAGAAGATGTGGAAATTGTTGAAGCCTCAGCGATTTTAGAAGGTCTGAAGCTGGCTGCAGAAGTTACTCTTTCTCATCTAGTTATTGAGTCTGATTCTAAGAATGTTACCAACTTCATTCTCAAGGTTATCTCCAGTAGAGGAGAACTGAATTGAATCATTTGTGAAATTAGAGATTTGATTAACCAGGTAATCAATAGAGTGTGGTTTATATTTCTAAATTCTATAATTTAGTGACACATAATTTAGCGAAAATAGCCTTAACTACTTCGGAATCTCGGGTGTGGATTGAAGAGGCTCTGAAAGAGATAGATGTGTTATTTTACAAAAATATTTTAATGACTTGCATCACTTAAATAATTTGACTGTGTCTAGGTCAAAATTAAGTTTTTTTGTTATTAATCCTAAGTTTATGTTCAGTAGTATAATATTATTATAAGTTGAGGGTAAGAATAAAATTTTCAAACGTTTAATTAAGAGAAGTGAAAATACTAATCACGCGCCAAGCGTGCGTAAAGCACGAAAGATGGAAGCGTGAGTGGGACAGCTAAAGGAAGGAGGGCAGGGCAAGGCAAACAAGATAGCAATGACTAAAGAAAAGAGCAAACAAAAGTAGGTTGTTGTTGATCAGCCGCACTTGGAAATCTCCGCTTCTCACTATTAGTCATCCCCTTCTTAACGGACATCTCAAAGTCCGTCCCCCCAAAATTCACAATTACAAACTCACTCATAAAACAAACACACCCTCTCTATATCTCCTCCTCCTCCTCAGATCTCTCATTGGCTATTCATTTCTGTTTCTCTTCTAGCAAAATGCATTGCTCCGCTACTTTCTCTCAAGCGGCCGCCTCAGCAACTGCTGTGCCAACGATCTCCGGATCACGCCACGTCAGTGCTCTTTATTCTTCTTCTTCTTCTTCTTCGTACACTCTTCTTATTCCTTCCAAGCCGATCAATCTCCGATTCTGTGGCTTACGCCGCGAGGCCTTCGGCTTCTCGTCTTCTGCATTTACTCGCTGTTCCAATTCCCAGCGAGTTCAGCTTCCTTCTCGACGTCGTTTTAAAGGAAGTAATGTCTCCGCTTCTCTCGGTGATAACGGAATCCCGAAGTCTTTTGATTATGATTTGATTATTATTGGCGCTGGCGTTGGTGGCCATGGAGCCGCTTTGCATGCCGTTGAGAAGGTACTCATTGCTCACTCTCAAGCTTTGATTTGATGCTTTGTTTGTTATTTTTAATACTTGTGTTTACTTGAATTGATTGTGTACGCTTGGATTGGATACACCGTGCACGTGTCAAAATTTTAACTGTTTTTAGCTGACGTTATACCGAGCTGATTTTGCCTTACTGTGTGGAAACTATAGACACACACACACACACACAAAAATTTTTAGCTCACATGAGTTTCTACGACTTGTAATCCACAATTGCTGCGATTAAGCTCGGTGAGTGAGTAGCTCGTAAATGTTATATTAGCTGCCAAGTAAAAGTGCTTTTTAACTGCTGTGCTTTCAAAATTAAGCAGTTACTAATATGTTCCTACTCATTTGTTATTTTTAGTTTATCCATAATTTAGTATGGTTGTTTTACATGATATGCTATCTTTACATTATTGGGAGAAAGTGGGAATTTACATGATGGATGAAATGAAGATGATAAAATACATAGAATGGGATCCTGAGATCAGTTCTTTATTTGGCCGTCAATTCAGACTTCTTGTGTATAAACTTTGCTCAATGGGGAGAAACTTTAAAGAATTGTTTGGTCACTTGTTCTTCTTTGATACTTGAGTTGCAGAAGATCTACACTAATCTTGAATGTGCTCATTGTAGGGACTCAAAACTGCCATCATTGAGGGAGACGTGGTGGGAGGAACATGTGTGAACAGAGGATGTGTTCCTTCTAAAGCTCTCTTGGCAGTAAGTGGTCGAATGCGTGAACTTCAGAGTGAGCACCATATGAAGGCTTTAGGTCTGCAGGTAATAGAAGCTAATCTGTTAGGATCGCACATTTACATTTGCTGCTCTTTGGTAAGATGAGTATCACATTTTTCAACTGAGACAAGACTGGAGTTGATTTTCTGTTTGTTTTCTCTTTTGACTATTGATAGGTCCATGCTGCTGGGTATGATAGACAGGGAGTGGCCGATCATGCAAATAACTTAGCCACAAAAATTCGTAATAATTTGACAAATTCAATGAAAGCACTTGGTGTGGACATATTGACAGGTGTTGGGACAATTTTGGTAAGTATAGTTTTTCTTTTGCAATAAATTGTATGTTTTCATGGTTTTCACCTTTTAAAATGTCATATATCCTAATATAATTTATGAACTTATTCAGGGTCCACAAAAAGTGAAATTTGGGACTGACAACATAGTAACTGCAAAAGATATCATCATTGCCACTGGTTCTGTCCCGTTTGTTCCTAATGGCATTGAAGTTGATGGTGAATATTATTTGCTTTCCATTCTTATCCTGTTATAAATCTAATTAATCAAAAAATTTATCAAAGTTCGATCGAGATTAGAAGCCTGTCTTTGTATATCTGAAACCTGGGAAAGATGCTTGATCTTTTCTTACATCTTCTTCCTTTCGTTAGTGTAAAAAGATGGCAAAAACTTTTGTAAGCTGGGCAAGTTTTTTGAAGAAACTAGAAATATTTGTATGAGGTGACTGTGCAGGCATTGGCTGAGTTATATGAAATGGATATCGAGTTTGATACAGTTACTGCAAGTAATTTGATGCACGAAAACCCCTGGAATGAAATGTCTGTTTGAAAAATGTGAAACTAAAGAGAAAGAAAGAATGTCGCCTGTTCAGTTGCTTCGTCTACATTTTTGTGGAGTTTAGCACTATTAAACAAAAATTTATTCAGAATTAAAAAGCATGACTTGGGAAAATAAGTGTTTTCTACCCTAGTTCCTGGGGATGATCTCTGAATCTGTTATCAATTAATGACCTTGTATTCCAATCAACTGTAATCTTTTGTTCTCCCATGCTCTTAATATTTTGCTAATGATTTAGTAATGACCTGCAGGGAAGACTGTAATTACAAGTGACCATGCACTCAAATTGGAGTTTGTTCCTGACTGGATTGCAATTGTAGGAAGTGGTTATATTGGTCTTGAATTCAGTGATGTATACACTGCCCTTGGAAGTGAGGTAATATCTTTTCTTTCTTTCCTTTCTTAAACAAATTTTTGGAAGTGAGCTAATCTAAGACTATTAAAAGCATGTGTCCATAGTTGATTTCAAATTCTGAAAATCATTTTTTTTTCTCTTTCATGTAGGTTACTTTCATTGAAGCTTTAGATCAGCTTATGCCTGGATTTGATCCTGAGATTGGTAAACTGGCTCAAAGAGTTCTCATTAATCCTCGGAAAATTGATTATCACACTGGAGTGTTTGCAACCAAGGTACTCTGTTGTTTATATACATGTGTTCTCTTGGAGGCCATTTTGATAGTATACAGACATTCACACTGATGTTTACAGATCACTCCTGCAAAGGATGGGAAACCAGTCACCATTGAGCTTATTGATGCTAAAACCAAGGAACCAAAAGATACTTTAGAGGTAAAACTATGGATCATATTGATTGTGTTTTCCCTTCAAAACTTTTGCAAGAAAAACCGACATCCATCTTTATTCCCCGTTATCTGGCATACTTCTTTGTTCATTTCGTAATGTCCCGCTGAGAAAATTGATACCCTAAAATGTGTATACATTGTGAGAAGAAAATACTTCCGGAGTTCCAGTTTCTGCTGTCATTTATTGCCTGTGATCGTACACTACAACTTGTAGTATGTTACCAATTAAATGATGAAACCTGGTGGATGTAAACTGCTGATTTGAGGAGCCTTGAATTGTCTAATCTAAAAGTTTGTTTCAAGTAGCCTGAATTGGTTAAATTTACATATGGACTGCATTATTTTAGATTGAAATATGTGTGCGCTTATTTTCTACATTAATCTTTCAACTTTCAACTACCCTTATGCACTTAGTTAAGCAGCATGCCTGAGATAAGGTCTTTCAAAATGTAGTTTTTGAAGTTGTACTCTTTCAGTTGCACTCCTATCCATTAGTTATCACTGTTGGGGCAGCTTTGTAAAATCCCTATTCCCCTTTGGCTGCTGTCCACTTCTATCTGTCTTATATGTAATATGTATAACATATGCTGTAAACTTTTGCTTTTGCTTCTGTTATATAGGTGGATGCTGCATTGATTGCGACTGGAAGGGCTCCATTCACAAATGGTCTGGGTTTGGAGAATGTAAGTCTTTACTGACACATACGATAATTAAATCCAGAAGTTGTTCAATGGAAAAAACTGTATTTAAGTTTTACTACTATTCTCTTTTACTTTTTCTTCTCAGATTAATGTAGTAACACAACGAGGTTTTGTACCTGTTGATGAGCGAATGCAAGTAATTGATGCAAATGGAAATCTGGTTCGTCATGAATTTTTGTGTGGCATATTCTCTGGGAAGGCTGTCACCAATTGTTACTGAATATAGTTTTTGAATATCAGGTTCCTCATTTGTATTGCATTGGAGATGTAAATGGTAAAATGATGCTTGCACATGCAGCCAGTGCACAAGGAATTTCAGGTATATAGCATTTTCCTCATTTCAGGTACTATTTTGCTGTTCAATTTTTTTGCTACTCACATTTGGTCCTTGGCATTGATGTCTAAATGCAGTGGTTGAACAAGTTATTGGGAGAGATCATGTACTCAATCATTTAAGCATCCCAGCAGCTTGTTTCACACATCCTGAAATTAGTATGGTTGGATTGACCGAGGTAATTATTTAATTTAATCCTATGAGCACATCCTTTTGTGAATGTGTTGTCATACACTCTTTGATGTGATAAACGTTCACTTCTTCTTGAAAACATTTGACATTTTTGCCATATTTTGATTACTTTTTCCATCCTTTTTAATGAGTTGTTATCAGTTTGTTTGAATTCTGAAATTTTGACTTAAAATTCACACAGCCTCAAGCAAGGGAAAAGGCTGAAAAGGAGGGATTTGAAGTAAGTGTAGCGAAGACAAGCTTCAAAGCTAACACCAAGGCCTTAGCAGAAAACGAAGGGGAGGGACTTGCTAAGGTTACGGCGCTTGACCCTTCACTTCAATATAGTTTTTGTAAAAACTTTGCTAAACTATTATATATTTTGCTTTACTGACTTTTTTTTTTTTTCCATTTTTTACTAACTAGTTTCCACAATTGCTGCTTATGCTATCTTTATGCAGTTAATATACAGACCAGACAATGGTGAGATTCTTGGAGTTCATATCTTTGGGCTGCATGCTGCAGACCTTATACATGAAGCATCTAATGCTATTGCATTAGGCACACGTATTCAAGTACGGTTCCTTTGCCAAAATTGCTGTATTACTGACTCTGATTGCTGCAACTTTGAATGAATCAGTTTCTGGGAACTTAGAATGGCAATCTTCTAACTGTGTTATGTAACTTTTTGTTCTACCTTTAGACGGACCATGTAACGCATGCTCAAACTTACTGTGGCCTCTTTTATAACAAAAAATTTAAAAAAGAATTGTGTAATCATCTTTTTCTTGTTCTTTTTTTATTATTATTTTAACAACTACTATACATTTCACATCATGCAGGACATAAAATTTGCAGTTCACGCACATCCAACTCTCTCTGAAGTTCTAGATGAACTGTTTAAAGCAGCAAAGGTGAACTTTTAATATTCTCTTAATAACTCAACCAGTGATAGAGATAATGTGTGAGATTGTACAATGAGTTTGTTCCTGGTATACTATTGTCCTGCAACATTGCTTTTTTTTGAAATTATAATCCTCGTGGTCCCATTCCTTAAGAAAGTTAAATTATAATTTGTTTCTTTAGATTTGAACAAACCAAAAGGTGTTAAACAAGATTTAATTTCTGGCTTTAGATTTGAACAAACCAAAAGGTGTTAAACAAGATTTAATTTCTGGAGCAGGTTAAAGATCATGCTTCTAATCAAGTAAGTGAACGAGTTGCAGTCTAAAGCTTCTCGACACTTGGGAAATATTAAATTTTGAAGAAATTTGCTTGTGTTAGGGAGTACCAAGGAATTCTGCATCCTCAGAGAGAACTAATCAACACAGTGACTGTCCTAGCAAACCAAACCTGGTGAAGAAATTTGCAGATGTTTATATGACATTTGTATCCTGGTTTCTCTGCCTTATGTATGCCTTGCAGAAGTACTAATATTCATACTAGTTTCTTATTGGAAAATTATTTTCTGCTTTCAATCCTGGACAATATTGCTAGAAATAAGAGGTTTTGTTATCATAGTCAATATAAAGCAATTTTCAGATCACTTATAAACTTCACTGTTCCATTGAACCATATACCAATTTCAGAAAGTAAGATTGGTAGGAATTGCTTGTCTTTACTCTCAAAATGAATTGAGATGACTTAGTATTTGTTTTTTGAGACCTACTTAGTATTGTTTTTTGAGACCTAAGAGCTAAAACATTAATTAATTACTGATGGTTAACAGGTAGCATTCCTTTCATAGTCAATCATTAGCAGCTTGGACTCAAAAGCTGCTGCTAATTAGAAAATTGCTTCTCATAGATAAAGGACTAATTTCTCTCTATGCTCTCTCAACTTTCTCTCTACTTACGCACCACTCTAAACGTAATGCTGAACTAAACCATATCTAAAGGCATAAATATAGAATGAAAAGGACAACACTCGTGGCCAAATTATTTGAATGTGAAGCTCGAGTGGGGAATTGATTGCTAGATTCCGTCAGCAACAAATGACTATCGACCCATTCCAGGTTTCGAACTGGTATCAAAGAAAATGCCAATCCCCTCATGTGTATGATGGGATTAGAGGCAACAATAATTTCATCAAATCTGTCAAAGCAAGAATGCTAAATACGACCTCTCACGGCCAACTGAAGAACTAAACAGTCCTCTGGTTGCCAATTACACCTAACATGAGAAATCAATGTACTAAGAGCATCAAACTCAGGGCTAAGCATATGAGCCAGCAAGCCAACAAAAAAGTACAGACCAATCCAGAAAACTTATTCAGCCAAGACATATCTAAAATCAATCTATAGGAGTTTGAAACATGAAAACAACTAGCTTAAAGCTTCATGATAAGAAAATAGGATTCAAATTTTAATAATCTTTAGCAACTAGCACATCAGTAAACAAAAACAGCTTAGCGATTCAGCAGATACTTGAAATTGAAATGAAACCCACTAGAATGCCATCAAGTCAGTACAATAACAAAAACAAAACAAATACCCATTGAAGGGGTAAAAAGAAAAATCTTAACAACTAAGTAATCAAAACCCCATAACAGCATCTACTCCTCGGCAGCAGATTCACCTCCTTGCTTGTTATGCTTCCTTGCATACCTCTGGTTCCTCAGGAACTTTGGGTCCATCTATAATCATTAAAAAAAAAAAAACCAACCTTACGAAGCCAGTATCGAAATTACTAAAAGCCGGCATTACAATCAATTAAAAATGAAAAAAATTGGAAAAAAAAATTACCCCCTTGGTGGAAGTGTGGCGGTGCTTCTTAGGTTTCTTGATACCGTTCTTGTGAGCCTTGTAAGACTGGTTATGCGCTGTGTGATTCTTTGACTTTGCCATCTCTGTAACAAAAACAAATAATTAAACTAAATGATTAAAGAAAAAAATCACGGTAAAACAGTTGTGCAAAAATATAGCTCCGTGGGTTTCTTTGTTTCACCAGCATATATAAGAGATCGAGTTAGAAAGGTACCGTTTCCAGGAATAGAGGCTACTCGCGGCTGTGCTTGGGATTTTTCTCTCGGGGGAGCAAATGAGAAGAGGACAGCCGAAACCCTAATTGATATATAGTTCGTTAACCATGCCTTTGGGCCGGATCGGATTTGGGTTTTCAAATTTCGGCCCACATTTGGGTTGGGTTTATACCCGTATGCTTTCAAATTGAAAAACCAAGCCCGGCCATTTTACCTTTTTGAGTTTTGATGAAAAGATAACATAATATCATGTACCCCTAAAGTTTGAAATTATTGTACGTTGTTCCGAGACTTGTGGAAAGTATCAATTACACCCCTATGCCTTAAGAATAAACAAACTTTTCTATTTTTAATCACATAACAAAATTATTAATACGTGTAACGAAAATCTGTAAGCACTTGCTTAGATCAGCTTCATTCATGGTGCAAATCGAACTCCAGAATACATCGAATTTGTTTTTAAACATTTAAAAGAAAACTTTCTCCTCTAATGTATACATAGAGTACAAATTTATTTTATAGGTTACCATGATAGTGTATATGGATTATGGATATTATCTTTCAAAAGTAAAAGAGTTAGTCATAACAGATATATTCTTTTATTTGTTGGGTAAGAAGAAATAAGAGACTTCTTCTTTTTTTTTGGTTTAATTTTGTGAGTATCGTATATTTTGAGACTAAAGTAGTTATTAGACGAATGTTGAGTAAGAACTTCTGTAAATTATTTAGTTCAATTTTGTTTGATTTTGTGAGTTTCATATTGATTGAGAATGACAATAGTTATTAGAAGGATGCTAAGTAAAAATATTCATAAACATTTTAATCTAACTTCGTTTAATTTTAGTCTAATTTTGTTGGAATTTTTGTTTAATCCAAAATTATATGAACTGAAATGCGACGTTCAAAAATTAATTAATAATTGTGATTTATTATGGTATAAATTAAAAAATAAATGGTCCAAAAGTCTAAGTATCTATTTGTTATGGTTTATTTAATAGTTATAAGTATTTATTTAATTTTATAAACTTTTAGTAAAAATTTTGTGTTTGTTTGTTTATTTTTAAAGTAGGGTTTTTTAATATTAAATAAGTTATTTTATTTTTACTAGTAAAAGTTTAAATTTAAATTTTTTACTGAAAATTGATTTTTTTTAATGCTAAAATCTTTAAAATATTATTTATTTATTTGATGATTTTATTTAATTTTTTTCATAATATAATTTTAAAAATTTATCTATTAAAATAATTTTATAATTTTAACATAAATTTTATTTATAAAAAATCTATTAATAAAAAATCACCTTAAATAAATTTTATTTAAACTAAAAACCATAACAAAATCCGAAATTCACAAGTGGGGTGTCTTTTTTTTTTTTTTTGGGTTGAAATCACATGCGAAACGATTTCAAAAATGAAAATCAACGTTTAATAATAATTTCTCTCAGTCTCACACGCAATTACAAATCTTGAACCAATAATTCTATTTCTAATAAGCTGTAACGCTGGAAGTAGCTGGAAAACGTAAAAAACGACACAAACAATTAACCCCATCACACACAGACCATTACATTCAATCTCTGTGCAGCAGATCTCATTAAACAGACAAACAAAGAAAGAAAGCCATGTTTCTCTTAGACTGGTTCTATGGCGTTCTTGCTTCTCTTGGGTTATGGCAAAAAGAAGCCAAGATTCTCTTTTTAGGCCTCGATAACGCCGGCAAAACTACCCTTCTTCATATGTTAAAAGACGAGGTCAGCTTCTTTCTTGTTTTTTTACTTTTTATTGTTTTGTTTCTTCGTTGATTTTGTGTTATGGGATTTGTGTAATGTGGGATTTTGAAACTTTCTTGTTTTTGTAATCTGATTTGCAGAGATTGGTGCAGCACCAGCCAACACAGCACCCCACATCAGAGGAATTGAGCATTGGGAAAATCAAGTTCAAAGCTTTCGATTTGGGTGGTCACCAGATCGCTCGCCGTGTTTGGAAAGATTATTATGCTAAGGTATTTTTCTTTATTAATTCATTTATTTACTTTGTCTATTCGATTGCCTGTGATGTAATAGTAGATGTCAAGTTTATGTGATTTAGATGATTTTTTTTTTTAATCTTGAATTTGAAAAGCTGCTAGCCTGCTTAAGCCATTGGTTGGTTTATGTTTTGAAATGAAGAGACATGCTTCAGTGTTTTTTTTTTTAAAAAAAAAAGAAATTCTGTTGTGTTGATTGTTTTCTGCCTTCATAATCCCAGATAAAGTTTGCTAGCGGTTATCTGATTCATGGGAGGCAGACATTGATGATGGGAGTTTCGCTGATAATGCCTTTTTTGTTGTTTGGGAGGTTTCTAATAGTAGCTCTCCATACATGATGTTCTTTTGGAAAGAGTTACTAGCTTTATGAAAGTTGTTTTGTAACAAAAGTCAGCTTTATTTTAGTTGAATTATGGTTGCTTGAAAGGGTTATTTATCATATTATTTGGATTTGGCTATGAGAGTTCTGGGCTATGAGGGTTCTAAGCTATTAGTTGATTCCTTTTAATTCAATGAATTACTTGTCTTGTTTCTTTGTGTTGACTCTCTGTAGATTCCAGCAATTAAACATTTTTCTATGTCTGGACAATTGATAGTCATACGAAACACGTGGATCCTGAAATTACTTGTTCGTTCTCCATTCCTTGTGGAATGTTGGCTTGGTTTGAATTGATGTCTGAAGTTCATTTATCATTTTATTGTGTGGGTTCATCGTGGCTTCCATTTAAATGCTGGCCTCAGTATTTAATACCAAATGTATGTCTCTTGTCCTTATATCTTCGCAAATGACTAATGCCGTCATTTTCTTTTCTACTGCCCTCGCTAAACAGGTGGATGCAGTGGTTTACTTGGTGGATGCTTACGACAAGGAGAGATTTGCAGAATCAAAAAGAGAGCTGGATGCCCTTCTTTCAGATGATGCCCTGGCCAATGTTCCCTTTCTCATTTTAGGCAATAAGATTGACATTCCGTATGCAGCTTCAGAAGACGAGCTTCGTTACCATCTTGGACTAACCAATTTCACAACCGGCAAAGGGAAGGTGAATCTTACGGATTCCAGCGTTCGACCACTCGAGGTCTTCATGTGTAGTATTGTGCGCAAGATGGGATATGGCGATGGCTTCAAGTGGCTCTCTCAGTATATCAAGTAGAGTTGATGACATCATATGCTCACGTGTATTCTTTCTTCTGGGATATTTTTCCCGTCATTTTTTGCTGTGTCTGACTACAGTTAATTGAAAAACCAAATTTTTTATGTTTATTTGACTGCTATGAAAAGACCCAACAATGGTTGCACCATTTGATGAATGTGAAATTTGTTTTTATTTTTTCAGAACAAGTTTGTATACAACTGCCTACTTTTGCATTGTCGATGTTGCTCCCATGAATGGGTCTTCGAATAAATCAATAAGATCAATAAGTAATACGAGAGAGAGAGAGAAACACGGGAGAAAAATAAGAGAATTTTACTCTTTTTTTTTTTTTCTATCCTGTCTCTCTATTATTTTTTTTTATTATTTCTCATATTTTTCTCTCATACTTTTCTACATCAAATATTTTTCTAAATCAAGCAATTCAATGCTTTAAGTAGTGCTGTATCATTCTCCTTCCACGTAATCAGTCTCTCACAGCAACATCACTGCGATCACTATTCACTACTTTAAAATAATAACATAATATAGTGGCAATTGGCCACATTACACCAAAATGACGCGTACTGGCAAGTAATCCCCCACCACGTATACACAAACTGAAAAGACCTGCTACACCCAGTCACCCACTTATTCCCTCCGACAGTTCACATCATCTCACTCACCGGCCCAACCGGTAATTCAAGTTCCACCTCATACTATAAATTCAAAATCCAAATTTTAATTTTGATTTATGCTTTTCTCATCGTTTTCTCAGCTCTACTATTTTCTTTCTACAGACGGTTTATCTTTTTCTTCCAAAAAAAAAAAAGAAAATGTTTCTTGTTGATTGGTTCTATGGAATCCTTGCCTCGCTTGGTTTGTGGCAAAAGGAAGCCAAGATTTTATTCTTGGGCCTTGATAATGCCGGCAAAACGACGTTGCTTCACATGCTCAAAGACGAGGTTTTTTTTTTTTTTCAGATATTTGCTAAGCGGTCATAAAGTTTCAAATTTTTTTGTTTAATGATTAAGTACTTGAATAATTGAGCAAAAAATTGAAGTTATTAGCTAATAGTAGAAGTGGGGTTTTGTTAATTAATTAATTTAATGATGTTATTTGCAGAGACTAGTACAGCATCAGCCAACACAGTACCCGACATCAGAGGAATTGAGTATCGGGAAAATAAAGTTCAAGGCTTTTGATTTGGGTGGGCATCAGATGGCCCGCAGAGTCTGGAAAGATTACTATGCCAAGGTATATTTCAATTTTTTCCTTATATTTTATGCCTTTCATAATTTCAACTAATTGTTTTAGTATCTGCTTGTTCATAATTGCATTACCTCATATATATTCAATTTCTAGGTGCGTATTAAGATTGTAGATAACTTTGAGAAATTTGATAACCTCTAAAACTGTAAGGAGAATAAATTTAGCGTTCTACACTTCCAGCATCATGTTTTAAGCGCATAACTTGAATGTTGAGAAGGGTGTTTGCAAATGAAAATTTTGTAGTTTTAATATGCTCAGTTCGAAAAGGTAGTTAATGAAAAATTTATATAATATTGAATGTGTTAACTGGTTAGAGCTTCTTTCAAATATAGTGATATCTCAAGTATATGAATTCTGATGAACAGATTCTGGGTTTTGTCCTTATTTACTTGGATGGTCAATTCCTGGATGGTGATCAAATGTAGCTACTTCATTTCTTGTTTGTGTGCCTTGTTGTGGGCAAAAATGCTATGTTGTCATACCGTTTGATATATGTATGTTTGTTTGGTCAATCTGGAGAATATTTGTTTTGTGTGCTGACACCTCGCTTGACAAAGTTGACTATCTTGTGTTAAATTCACAATAATATGTAATCTTTTCATCATTTAGGTTGATGCTGTGGTTTATCTGGTTGATGCTTATGACAAGGAGAGATTCTCTGAATCAAAAAGGGAGCTCGATGCTCTCCTTTCCGATGAAGCCTTAGCCGATGTCCCATTTCTCATTCTGGGAAACAAGATTGATATACCATATGCTGCTTCAGAGGATGAGTTGCGTTACCACATGGGCCTGACTAACTTCACCACGGGCAAGGGAAATGTCAATCTAGACAACACAAATGTCCGCCCTCTGGAGGTGTTCATGTGCAGCATTGTTCGTAAAATGGGATACGGAGAAGGTTTTAAATGGCTCTCACAGTACATCAAATAAGCTAACAAGTTTTGAAGAGGATGAATGCAACATCTCGGCGACATAGAACAGTCACTTAGTTTACAAGAGCTGTTGTGTCTATTAAAATAGCTTCTGTTTAGGGTTCAGTTAAATTTAGTTGCCAATTAGTAGTACCACTTCTATGTCAGTATTAGCTCATATACTAGGCTTTGTGCGAAGAATAGGTAAGGTGTGCTTGCGTTACTCACTTTTTATTGATATTGAAGAATGGCAAAAGGATTGGGGTGTACAAAGTGTAATGTTATTGCTCTTAAACATATGGAACGTACTAAGCCTTATCTAAAAAAGGAAAAAATGAGGGGTAGAAAAAACCTAGATGGCAGCATGTACGTTAACATTTTATCTTTTTATTTACAGGTCAAAGGCCACATAAGAATCTTGACTCCTTTTGAATACGACTCTGGCAATATATCGTGAGTGCTATTTGGTTAAATGAAATGATAAAAAAACGGTATGAAGAAAATCTTAGTTTTCAGCCAAACTGGATATAAGAAAATAAAAAAAAAAAAAAAGAGAGAGAGGGGGCATTTTAGTTTTCAGTCAAACGATAACTAATCTGCATGGTTAAATGAAATGATAAAAAAACGGTATGAAGAAAATCTTAGTTTTCAGCCAAACTGGAAATAAGAAAATAAAAAAATAAAAAATAAAAAAAAAAGAGAGGGGGGGCGTTTTAGTTTTCACTCAAACGATAATCTGCAGAAAGTTGCACAGAATTCAACTCCCTTATCTTACACCAAGATCATCTTGCACTCGAAACAATACCCAGGGATCCAAGAACCAAAAGCACAGAAAAGATCCTAGTTTAATTAATATGGACACTGAAACCATGACCCCTCCAATACCTTAAAACAGCTTGAAAGGGCCATTAGTACACTTGCCCTTGACATCTACAGATGTACATGCTACATAGCTATACATACTTTTTCCGTTGACTGCTCTTTTGTCCACAGGTCTCATCAACTATAGTTACTTGGTCAGATTCTGAATTTTCAGGATGTCAGTATATCCTCCCGTTGTCAAGCAGCCATTTCCATATCTGGGTCAAGTAGCCCTTCATATTCCAGCTGTACATAGAGCAAAGATTAG
This sequence comes from Citropsis articulata, assembly GCA_030449925.1. Lineage (NCBI taxonomy): Eukaryota > Viridiplantae > Streptophyta > Magnoliopsida > Sapindales > Rutaceae > Citropsis > Citropsis articulata. Next base: position 1,215,980 of record JASUUH010000077.1, read on the forward strand.
ATTGGTAAATCGATGCACATTAAATGAAACCATATTAGTTTTCACTTAATCACCCACCTTTGCCTGATCATGAGCCAGCTTCATCCTCCGATATTCTTCTTGCGCTTTCTTTGAACGAAACATGGCTTGAACCCGTACAACAGATCTCTCAACACGCTCTTCAGCTTGTTTTCGGCTGGCCCGGTAGAAGTCTTCCTCTGCGTCACTTTCGTGATTTGGATCTGAAACTGCTTCAACTTCAACCCGGTCTACCTGAAGTCCACGGAAACCTTTTCTTTTCAACCGCCAGCGCAGAATTGCTTTCTCAAGCACACCAACTGACCAGAGAATCTTACGATATTGCCTCCTTACTTGGAAGCCCCGGAAAGCAGCCTGCATTAGAACAGTTGCAATTCAGGAAGTCAATGCTGGATCTTTGAAATTGGCATATCCTAGTTAAGAATGTTAGCATTCGGGAACAATGGGGAGATAAAAAAAGTTCTGTTTTTACCTTTCGTGCACATAACATTCTATAGCTAAACTTGGTAAAATCAAACCAGCTACAAAACGGGGCATGGAAGAATTACCTGAATTTTGATAGCCTGACGACGCATATTAAGGAATTCTCTACGCACTTTCCAGGTACGGAACCTATGCTGGATATGAACAGCAGCTGCCATCTTTTTCCGTGTTTCAAAATTGCGAAAGGCATGTTGAATCTTCAATGCAGCAATTATATTTTGTGCTTCCTCCTCTGGACTAGAAAACCTAATTGCTTTAGCCTGTACATTTAGAGAGTGCTCCCTGAATGCAGCCTGAATTCGTGCTGCAGCTTCAGCAGCTGTCCGGTAAGCTGCCAAAGTATCTTTTAGATACACCTCATCCTTGGTGAGGTTCTGTGTGTCTACTGTAATGGTTGAGCCTGTTTGCAGTGAGCCACTAATATTGCCAGCTAAGGTCATGTCATTGAATTGTGCTACTAGAGCCTGTTCTGAAAGAAAAGCTGCTAGGCCGTCAAAACCCTTCTTAGATGCAATATCTGCAGCAGTCAATCCTCCAGGATGTTCTGACGTGGGGTCTGTGACCAAGTTTGGCTTTGCTCCTGCTGATAAAAGATCTACGACCATTTTCTCCCTGCAGATGCGTATTTACTATGCTTAAAAGAAAAAAAAAAAAAAAAAAAGCAATTGACATACAACAAGAAAATACCCTCCATACAATTTATATAATGCATACAAGCTCAACCTAATCAGTTGCATTTATATTTGGTAAATATGACAGCTTGAACTTTCATACCTTCCATAATATGCAGCCCAATGAAGAGCTGTCCATCCATATTTATCTCGAAAATCTAACGACACGCCTGACCATGAAAATAAAAGGACAGCCCATGTGTATCCAAGAATAGCACACAAATGTATTACTCCTTGACCATGACCATCGTATTCAGCGGTCTTACAGCCTTCAACTACTCTTTCCAGCAGCCATTCCTTCAATTTGTTCTTCAAAGTGAATTCAAACAAACTGTCTTTTGCTTCTGGCAATGAAGTTCTTTTGTCTCCAATAGACTTAAATAAATACGCCCAGCTATTGGAAATACAAGTGGATTTCGAGGCAAACTTCTTAGCCTCCTTCAGTGACTTTGGTGGCACCTTACTGGATAAAATGTTAAGGCCCTTGAAACTAGAGAAAAGCAGATGTGCTAGCCTCATTTGAACTTGAAACTCTTCCCACTTGGACTTGTCTTCTGAAGAAGCTACTGGCACATGTAGTTGAGGACTACGATACTCAAAATTAAGAAATTGGCTGATGGGTTTATGGCCATCAAGACTCATATAAAGAGGGAACAATCCAGGAGAATGTGGTGATAACAAACAGCGGTACACCCCAGCCTGAACAAATTCAGCAGGCACAGGTACCTCGCCACAGACACACAACATATTGGATTTTGAAAGATGTAAATAATCCTCATGAAAGAATCCAGTGACTAGGATCTGCAACAACATTTAAGGGAAGGTCAAGGTTTTACAATAAAAAACCATAAAAGCATCCATACCCGGATGGGATAGTAGAGCGAGTGGTTTTCAAGCCGCTTTTTTTGTCTGGCCACCCTAGTCTTGGGGGAGATAGGGGCCAAAAAATTGATTCAGGCTTTGCCCACCGTCCAACTTTTATGGTTATATATATATATATATCATCAAAGTACCAATTAATTGAGCTCAAGAACATTCAGCATTCATGACCAAAACTTTAAAACTGAACTCAGATACTTTCGTGAAAACCTTCTTTTCCCCTTGGCAAATAATAAATGCACACTCTTTTGGAATTAAACTAGTAACCCAAATCCATTCGGTTGAGAAAAACTGCCAAAAGTAACAAGCACTACACAACACTAACAGAGGAAAGTAGTAAATGGAATAAAAACCTTTGTCTTTTCATTTGAAAAGGCCCAGGCAGGTGAAACATCCGTTATGCTAAATAAGTGCTCTGGAACAGTAAATTGATGATGACCAGATGAAATGGAGGGTTCAAGCACAGGGTCATCCACTGAGCCCGGGGAATCAGTCATGATGTAGTTCATCCATTTTCCAAAACTGTCCTGACTCTGCAAGCCATCACCAGCTAAAATGTCCAAGGTATCACCAGTGCACACCTCACCAAAATCGTTTCTCAGTGCACTTACACTTGCTTGAGTCCCCATTAATTGACTATAAACACCATCCAAATTATTGAATTGAGTGTTATTACTCCTATCAATTCGCTGGCTCCGACAGCCCCCGGAAGAAACTTCAGCATATGAATCGTGGGATGGAAAAAAGCTACCCTGCAAAATTGGATTACAGGACTATTTATTTGTGCTAACAAATGACGCAAAATGAAAGGTGCTGGAGTAATTTTAACAACATAAGGAATTTAATATTGTGGCAGAAATTTGTTCATAGAAGTGTTTATAAGGTGTAGGTCATATGACATCAGCACCAAAGTGCACCAAACAGACTAATTAAATTGCATATGAGCAAGTACGCTACTAGATTACAAGAAACATCATAGTAGAATGCAAAAGAACAAAATATAGGATAGTTGTGTTCCAACAACTGGGATGTGAGAAGCTTATCAAGACCACTATTGTATAAAACTAACAACCAGCATTCCCAATGTCAGAGTTGGCAATTTAACACCAGAAGAACTAGCCACCTAATAAGCATGCTGAAAAATTGTGCAAGGATGACATAAAAATACCATGCTATTTAATGCTGAGGTCAGAACTACACGAGATCACTAGTGTGCAAAGAAAGAAAATGACAAAAGTGAGGTTAGCAACAAGAAGTCACATGGACTGAAGCAAAAGATCAAAGGAAGAAATTCAGAATCATAAATAATCCAGCTTACATTACTCGCAGCCCCTTTTATTGCAGTGTGATTCTGTTGGTCAAACAGCGAAAACTTGTCTGCCACCAAAAGTTATAAATAACAGATAAATAAATAGAATCAATACATAAAAGAACCTATATAATAACTTCCTGATTAAACATTTAAACTACTGGCTTGCAAAAACTGTCATCCAGTGCTTACCTCCTCCAGGTTCAGTCGAATCATTAGAATCGTTTGTAACCACAAGGTCATCCCATTCAAGTGTATTAAGTTCGTGAAGCCTCTTTTCATGATTTTGGACTGTTAGACTGTCATTTGGTGCTGTTGGCTCGTTAAAAAAGGGGTTAGTTTATTTCCAAACATGGCTGACCCAAGAATACTCATCATATTATAGAAATGCAATTATAAAATTGACATTGCAAATATTTGACAATACAATTTGAATTTAGTCTTTTCTGATTACCTTGTAGTTCTTTGCCCCCAGCAAAGTATGCATGACCAGCTCCAGAATTAAATTCTTCTGATAAAAGCAAAGGAGCAGACTGGTCTGAGATTGAACTAGAATGTGAATTTGGAGGGGTGGCTGGAGTTCCCTGCAACCATATAATAGTCAGCAAAAATCTAAAATAATGTTCAGGTATAAGAAGAAATTTATAAATCTACTTGCTTAGGACAAGCATACTGGGAAGCTCGAAGATATTATGTACACTTAGATAATTTTGTCATAGGTTCTAGGGTAATTTAGAGTTGGCCCTCAGATGTTTCGACTATGCAAAGCACACCCAATTGTTTCGACCACGTGCACACACCCCCCCCCCCCAAATTTACGTCACTTTGACGGTTAAATTTAACCATTAGACATATTTTTGATTAAATGACCATATTACCCCTTACTTGAATTGAATTGAATTTACAAATACTAAAATATCCTTTACAATTTATCAACGTCTCAGTCAAAATTTATTTTAATGATTTTGAATTTTTTATTTTTTTATTCTGCTTTAAAAAAAAATTTCAACTCATCCCAAACCAACAAATACTAAACAGTGAATCAGAAAATGATCAAAGTCGTGACAAATAACCCAATAAAAAATACTCAAATCTCTTCCAGTTCCATCACTTCAAAATCATTATCCATCACCACCTTTTTCAACCAAAAAATTAGAATCCTAACCATTTGCCCATCAAAGCCGCCATCCAGCAAGAATAGTTTTTAACTTGTTTACTTTTTGTGTGAGTTAATTTAAGATTAAAAATTATGTTATTCTGTCATAAAATCAAACAATAAAGAAACAAATACACCCAACCAAACAAATCCAAGTACTAATGAAACCCTAAACAAGAATACCAAGACCCTAAAAACAATTAAGGGCCGATAGCAGCATCAATTACAGTGGTGATGCACTAGAATCGTGCTGCTGCGATCTGGAAGCAGATACCGAGGCTGTGTCGCATTGACACTGCAAAGACGAAGAAGAAGAAGATCGACACCACGATGAAGATGAAGAAAAAATGATGAAGAAGAGAACCAAAAAAAAAAAAATAAGAAAATGTGAAAAAGAGAAATAAATTGAAATTATTAATTTCTTATTAGTGAATTACCCATTTTGCCCTTTCATCATTAGATTTAACTGTCAAATTGACAGAAATTGGGCCACAATGCACATGGTTGAAACAATTGGGTGCATGGTGCACATAGTTGAAACATCTGGGGGCTGATGCTAATTTACCCTAGGTTCTAAAACCAAATTTGTAGTCAAAGCCAGAACCAAGAACTGAATCTTTAAAGTAGGAATTCTTTGTCTTGACACTATGGATGGTTAATTTCAATGCTTTACACGTAATGCAACGATGCCCACAAAGATAGACAAAGAAAGATGAGCATAAGTAGAACTAGAGACTTTGAATTAAATGTCACTTTGATGTGTTCTCTAGGGCATGTCCAAGTAATCATTAAGCTACTACATACTCATCTAAATTTAGATAACAGAATAGTAGGTCTTCATCATTGGCCAAGAAGAGCCACCAACACTTCAAACTATAAGGCAGATCATTCAAACACAGCATTAATGACAGCAGATGAGTTATGGTGAAACGAACCTCATGTGTTTCACGATAATGAACGAGGACTATGTTTTCTAGAGTCCTGAAACAAAGAAGACAACAAACCAAAGGTAAGAAAAACCTTCCTTTATAAAAAGAAAAAGAGAGAGAGAGAGAGATTGCATTCTCTTTTACTTCAAAGTATATTAGACAGATAACAAGCAAAAAATACTTCACAAATAAATCCATGAGATCGCATACTTATCAAGTAGCCAATAACATCTACGAACAAAGGTTGGGCTATCTTCACCATGCGCATAGTATACATGAATCCTCTCTTCATTGCCAACCTAGACCATGGAACAAAATGACGATTACATCATATCATATCAGAGCTCCCTGAATTGCATGAAGAATAAGTAACATATTGCTTTAATATTCAGTTCTTCAAACAGATAAATCCCATCACTAGAATTTTCTATGCGAAACTCAATTTAAACTTTGAAAAGTTGCATTATAACCATCCTGCAAAATTAGCTAATCCAAATCTCAAACTACAAACTAAATAACAATCCATCTTCACTAAGCTAGCTAAAGCAGCTTTTATATAGGTTAATTACACATTATAAAGTGCAAAATTCTTATGTTTTGGCGCTCAAAAACCTTACTTTTAGGTGCTCATGAGCTTCCTTAACTGTCTTCCCGTCCTTTTTCTTCTTCCAGTTATGACCATCTTTGCGGAAATTCCTAAGCATCTTACGGTCAAACAATACAACAGTGCCACCTGTTATTTTGAAAGAAGACCAATATACCAATATTAGTACTTATTTGTTTCCATCAGTTGATAGACAAAGAAACAATGGAACATTATAGCAAATTTCATCAAATCCAAGTTAGAAATAAGCTTCCTAGTTCCTACAGCGAGGCTATTAACTCTTACACTGTTTATTTAATAGTAAACAAACAATCTGCAGCGAGTTCACAAATTCTAAGGACTAAATATGATCGAAGTCTCATAGATGCAACTTGACTAGGAATTGCTTCAATCAACAGGTACATATCAAAGAGTGCTGATAATAAAAGATTGGAGGACGGTAGTTACTTTTTGGCAAGTTCACCGGCTTTGCATTGATGGTGAAGTACTTGCTATTACATAGGATGGCATGAATTTCATTTGGACGAAGCCATCTTGTCTTGGCCTCCTCCATCATATTAGCAACATCCAAATCTGTTCACCAAACAACAAACCAACAAAATCAATTAACAAATTCCCTAAAAACAAGAAAAAATAAAACAAAAGCACCCAGACAAACATTTGGAAAATCCAACCAACCATTTTAAGAAAAACGAGCCAGAAACTACATACTCCAAAACACAAAATTAACTTAAATTGACAATTCAAGAGAACTTGTTTCCCTTTATCATTCTAAACAATTCATGCCAGTAAGCATACTGAAAAACACAGATTATCTTAAATAGAAATTCAGAGCCTTTCTCTCGCTCTACTATAGTTCTTTAGCACATCAGGAACATTAATTTTTTTCTTTAGTCCAAAATTTCCTCTCCAAAATTGTCGACATCACTACCGATTCACATTAACCAATTCAAACAACAAATGCTACGCAATTTCTCACACAAAAAACTTCATTTCCACAATCATCCAATGAAAAACGCGGCGTTTTGAAGCATCACAATTCTGTATCCGTACCTTTCAACGTATGGAATCCATGAATCTCTGAGCCGACAAGCAGCTCCGCCATCGCATAAAAACCTGCAAGAGAAAAAAAAATTCGAACACTTAAACAATTAGCGCATGCAAAAACAAAAATTAAAAAAAATCTCAATAATTCAATTATCTCTGCAACACAAATCGATGAATAGACAGACAAATAATTACTTAAATAGTCGATCGATAGATTAGAGACACGCGATGAAAGCAGAGAGCAAACGCAGTGATAGTTAAATTAAATTAAATTCAACCTGCTTGTTTTCGGTGATCACAGAGAGAGTGCTTTCTGATTTGTTTTGTTTATTTATTTTTTGCCTCTCGAATGGAAGTGAGAAAGAAAGAGCTCGGACCAAATGGACTCGATTATTAAATTTATATAATTATTTATCAATTTTAGTAATTCATGTTTACAGAATTTTCCAAACACGGGCAGGGGCCAGGGGCCTGCCTAAGGGAGGGTTTCCCATTTCATTTGACGTTTGGGTGTGTGTTGGCGCATGGTTTCTGATTGTGCAATAATGACTGCTTACGTGGATTGGGCCACTTTCTGGTCCTTCATTTGAAAATGGGTAATTTTCGAAGCCGCCCCTGAATTTTGAGGCTTCTGCAAGTAGATAACTAAGAACGCTTTATTAAAAAAAAAAAATTCTCTATCATTATTTAAAATTTTTATTGACGTGTGGTTGACTTTAAAAAGAAAATATTACCCATGATGACAATTCACAAAATGCAACAGCTAAAAAAGAATTGAGATTTTTGACGCAAAAATTACAACTTTTTTTTTTATATTTTTGATCCTTACTAATTTCAAGTATTTACAATATCATAAATAATTACGATGATTATTTTATCCTTTTAAAATTATTAATATTTTCTTAAAACCCTAAAAAAGAAGCTAAAATTGAAGAAAAATAGTAACTTCTATTAGCAATCCCCATTATTGCCCAATGCGCCCCCTAGTGCACTCGACGTGCTCTCTAACCTTAAGATATTTTATAATAGTTCTTTTCTTTTTTTAATATGATACAATTTAGTTGATATATTTATAATTAAATTTTGACTTTTGCTTAGACTAAGGGGTGTGTTGAATAAGTCACAGTCTTTCACGGAACCGCACTGCCATTTTATGGAGAAAAAAGCTACAATCATGCGAAAGAAGCCAAAAATTCTTAACCTGCAAAGCATTCTACTAAAGTTCTACAAAACGTTTAGTAGTACAATTTCTAACTAAACATTTTGAAATTTGACTGCCACATCACACTCCCAAACAAGCTATAATACTATTACAGCATTCACAAATTTGAAAGAGTGTAATCGATTCCAAGTTTCTAAATAACAGCTTCATTCCTTATAAAATTTATTTTTATAATTTAAGCTTCCAATTACTATTTTTTAATAACCATTATTTTTTAATAACCTTTCGTCTTTTATGTTAAAACATACTACTGAAAGAGTATTAGGGAGCAAGAATATTACCAAGATCTCGAATAAAATATTATTTTAGATTGAAGTGTTGTGCCTTAAAAGTTACAGTTGCTATAAAAAAACTGTAATTATAAAAAAATTAATAATATGTAATAAATATAAATTTTAAAAATTATTTTGATAAAATTATTTAAAATGTAATAGATTTTTCTCCATACAAGTGAAAAATTATATCAACAGAGATTTTAAATTCCAGTTGCTAGCCAAACACTTTAATATTGTATATTTTAAGATACAACTGTCCAGCATCAATCTTAAACTCAATCCCAAATGCACCCTAAATTATCAGCTCTTGTTGTTTTTTCAATTTTTTCTTTTTCTTTTTCTTTTTTTTTTGAATTAAAAATCATTCTTTGATCGATTCAAAGTGAATATAAACACTTACTGTCTCAGTCAAAGTTCCACAACCAGTCACAAAACATCACCCGCACAAAAATAATAATTTCAATAAGATCTCTATAGAATAAAATTAATTATTTTTTATTAAATTATCATAATTATAAAATACTTGTATGGGTAAAAATAAATTCTTAAAACGACCAAAATGTTTCTCTCTCATAATTTTTATTTTAGTATTTTTTTTTCCCAAAGTACTGGAGATATGCAAACGAATACTTCAGAGGAAAACTCATGAGAGAAACATTCAAACACACTCTTTTCATCGCCTCACATCTATCTTTTTTTCTCAAACTTATTATGCTCAAGATTCTAATTCATACAAGATTTGTTATTATCAAAGATTTTTATCCCATGTCTTCTCTTAAACCTCTAATAATGGATCTAATGTTTAGCATAGAAAAGACAATTGGAATGTTATGTTTAATAAGTTTTGTATTTTTGTATTTTTTTATATCTTTAATAATCATTGGTTGAATTAGTTGGCACCTTCTTCTTTTTCAAATAGAGGGATCGCGTCTCCTAGTAAAAGTAATTATTTTTAATTTTTTCAATTGTATAGCTTTGATGGAGTATATCTCTACTATGTGTTGGGCTTCAGTTATATTGTATATATAAAATAAAATAAAAAACTTTGAAGAAAAAAATCATAAAGACTAGAGAGTCCCATTAGAATTTGGCACAGACATAGTTATCGTGAAAAATAAATAATTAAAGATTGAAATTGAGCTACCACGTTATGTTGCTTTAAAATATTGGAATTGCAATTCTTAGTTCTAACTCAGGAACAAGTATTACATGAAACTCGTTAATGAAAAAAAACTCTCCAATAAAGTTAATTTATTTGTTACAAAAATTATTTATTTACATTTTTTCAAAAGATAGAGGAGCGCACAAAGCTTAAAGTAGACTTTTTAACCACCCCTAATTTTTAGAATTCAAGCTCAAATGATTAAATAACATTACTTCAAAATCACCCACCAAGGCGACCAATAAAAATCTTATATTTTATTAAAAATGAATTGTAACTTCGTTAATCTAATTTAAGTAACATGTGTACGAGGAATTTAGATCCATGCTCCTAACAATTTAATGATAAATTTCTCAAAAGTTTTATAAAAAATCTCATCTTAAATAATATGTCATTTGTTGAATCGTCAATAATTATTTATAAGATCTTATTAAATTAATTATTTTATCTCATTAATAAATTATTTTATCTCATTAATTAACCAATGAATGTAATAATCTAAAATACTTACAAATTTAGGATACTATCACTCTCATGCATAAACTGCAGCCTCCCTTGTCCCCACTAAGACAACTTGATTCGATTACACGTCGGCAAATGTGAATCCGCCAGCAAAATAACTAAAAACAAAAAAATCCACGCGAAAAGTTGAAATCACAAATCAAAATGCGACGCCGTGCTGGCGTGTCCCATGGCCCTTGTTTCTATCTTTTCCCCAACATTTTTCTGTTGCCCTTTTTCATATATATATATATGATTTTATTCCTTAAAAATTAAATGGTTTATCTTCTTTAGGTATTTAAATTATGTAAAAAATATATTTATAGTAATATCTTGAAATAATATTAAAATTATAAAATATTTGAAGAGCGTTCTGGAGAAAAATAAATTTAAATGTAATATATAATAAAATTATATTCTAAGGTTTTCTTATAATCTATTTGTAATCAAGTAAAAAAATTATTAACTAACATGTATATTGATAAAAAAAAAAAAAAGTTCATTTTATTCTTTTTTTTTTTAAATTAAAATGATTAAGCATTGGATTGGCGACATGTCTCTATTCATGATTAACGACTAAACACCATTTGAAATCCATTTTGATTCTCTCTCTCTCTTTTTAAGATGACTTGAAAGTTCAATCTATAATTGAGCAAACTTGAAATTGTTGTGTCTGCAGAAGAAAAAAAAAAAAAACTTTGCGTAAGGTCCACATAAGTCCAATCAATAGTCATTTTCACATACAACGATAGTCTATTAATTAATTGCCACTGTGTCCACGTGTCAGAGAGGCCTTTGTGTAAAATAGAATGAAATCTAGAAAGGAGAACAATTACGATAACAAAGTCCTCGAGCCTACACACTTACAGTGCTTCCTTTTGCATTTAACAACGGTTGATTTATGTTTGATTAGAAAGAAGCCCACGTTCAACAGGCCATGATTTTCATAGTTAGTAGTTGTCTCGGTAGCCGTGACTTTCTCATGACAATTTTTTGTATTTATACATTTTTTTGGATTCTAATTAGAATATATAAGGAAAGATCGCATTCATAGACGTATCGATAGTCTAAAATCTAAATACATGCAATTACAACATCTGCTTTTTAAGTATTAAAAAATATTGGGTGGTAGCACAGCCAAAAGATTTACACTCGGTGCAAACATGAATTATCTCTGTTAGTCAAGGTGAATTTCTGGGGGAGAAGACTTTTCCACAGGACTAATGACACGTGTGGGCCTCTTTTCATTTTGAGATTTACGAGGTGAAGCGTTTACTTGGAATGGAGGTGGGTCAAAGTCAGAGACGACGCTTTCATTTCTCTAGCAATTTTCTTGCGTAAAACGTGTGAACTGATGGATACGGCCGGGCTGTGATCGTGCATGCATTTGTCCGTCAATAGAAGGACGGAAAGCGACACATAAAATTTGCATTTATTGTTGGGGCCGATGGTCTAGCGTGTTCGTTTCATCAATCGCAACTCCCCCGCTCGAGTCAAGTTTCTCGGAAGGTGGCCTAGGCTTTCCACAAGTCAAAGTTTCTTACTCGGCCCAGTCCGAAGTTGAGTGACTCTGATGGGCCCATCTTGCCCAACTATCACTAGAGGCCCAATGAGATCCCTTGTATATAGAATTAAGATGCGCGACGTCTTGGCAACATTTTAAAATCGAAGAAATCTGCAGACAATTAGACGACAAGCCATTATTTAAGATTAATTGATAGACGACCTGTCGGCTTTGTAGACATTCAACTTCAAGGCCGTTGGTGCATTTCCCTCCAATGTTTAGTACTCATTCGAACGTCTATCAAACGCCTTTCTGTTTTCATCAAATACTTGTGGTAAATCTGAATTTATATATACGAATGACAATTTCGTTTCAACATCTAATCATGAGTGCTAACTTTGTTATTGTAAAATGAAAATATCTAGAAACTAGTATTTCTCTTACATTTGTTTTAAGTTTAACTTACAAGTTAAATAGTAAGATAAAACATAAACAAATTTATTTGATATTTTGCTTGTTACCAGTAACTTGTTTTGCCACTAGGCTATTGACTGGAGGCAAGGACTTCTCACCCATTATAGGAGAATTGATTCAAGTTTTCACAGTAGGCTCGTACAGTTATACTACCTAACAAGTATTTATAATTATGGTTCATTTGGCTATATTTTTGGTAGACTCTTTGGAGATGTTCTAATGGATCTTTGATTGCTGAGGGATATGTTAGATAGACTGTTGAGCTATGTTATACTTGTATCAATTTAAACTTTTTTGCTAGACGTCTGATTTTATTGTTAGTGTCTTGAGTAATATGATAATTCGAAAAGCAACCGCAGCAAAAACTTGTTTTACTTTATGAAAATAGGTAGATATATTTTTATGTGATCAAAAGTGGTGTGCACCGACTAGAAAATAACGAGAAATTGCTGCCCAAGTGATGGGCAAATCACGAGAAGTGGTGAATAATCAATGAGAAATTAAACAGCAATTGACACACACACAAAAAAGAGGGAAAAAAAAAAAGAGCAATGGTGAGGAATTTTGATTAGAAGAAATGAAAAAGTAACAAGAAAGTAACGATTGATGAAGCAAATATTTAACTTTGGTTGCGCTAGCTTTTCGTCAAAGAATTTGAACATAGACTATAAAACACATTTTAGGATTTTAAAGCTATATAAATTAAATTTATTTTATTTAATTCCCATAAAAATAATTATTCATAACTCTTTCACCCCCTTTATTTATTCAAGTATTTCTTTGCTTACACCTTACGAAGATGACAAACTAAGCAACAAAAATCATCCTACTCTCCAACTCTGAAAAGCCTCCTTCTCCTAACAAAAAGTTGCACTTTCACTTTCCATTGCTTCATCACTCACACATGCATATAAATGACATTCGTTTCTTCGCTTCTCATATCAACCACCAGGAAATTAAATTTCTAAACGCAGCTCATTTAATTCCCTCCCATTCATTTAGCTATGAAGCTCAAATGGCAGCTAGCACTTTTTGCAACTGCAATTTTATCAGTAGTATTCATTGTGCATGGCGATGAATCTTCAGTGAAGCCATTAGTGAAGATTGTGAAGGGCAAGAAGTTGTGTGACAAAGGGTGGGAGTGTAAAGGATGGTCGGAGTATTGCTGCAATCAAACCATATCGGATTACTTTCAGACTTACCAATTTGAGAACCTTTTTGCAAAGCGTAACACCCCTGTGGCTCATGCTGTTGGATTTTGGGACTATCATTCTTTTATAACCGCTGCTGCTTTATATCAGCCACATGGGTTTGGTACCAGTGAAGGAAAGCTCATGGGTCAAAAGGAAGTTGCTGCTTTTCTTGGCCACGTTGGAAGCAAAACCTCGTGTAAGTTGACAACTTTGAGTTTCTAAAATTCGATCTTGAGGCTGGATAATTTTCTCTAGGTACAATACGATGTTAAATTATAACTAGAGATCATTCAAAGTTAACTAATCTCAACTAATATGTATTTTAAAATATGCAAAGGCTTGCGTAGGTCTATTATTAGGATATTTGTCTGATTTGTGTTTAGGATTAATTGATATATTTATGTTTAATTACGAGCAATGTTGGTAATTGATTATAACAAATTATCTCAGGTGGGTATGGAGTGGCAACTGGTGGACCGTTGGCTTGGGGTCTATGCTACAACAAGGAGATGAGTCCTAACCAGATATACTGCGATGATGACTTCAAATACACGTATCCTTGCACTCCTGGAGTTTCATATCATGGCCGCGGTGCCTTGCCCCTCTACTGGTGTGTATATCATTCTCCATCTCCATAAAATTAGACAACCTTAATTATCTGAGTTTCTCTAGCAAAATATAAATTATTGGTCGGTGAGTCGGTGGATATTTAGATAAGAAAGTAGATATAATTAAATATTAATCATACAATTTCATAGAATCAAGAGAAAATCCTAAATAAATCCCCATAAAACCTATTCTTTTACAAACTTGTTATATTAATCACCTGATAATTAATGATTTTAGCAATAACATATATATTATATGTCTTGATTAGTTCAACTAGTAAAAGTTTTTGAAATCACGAGGAAATATTCTTCTTTCAAACTTCAAGCCCCGGGCCGCTCTCAGGAATGTTAAAATTGAAAATGAGATTTTTTTTACGATATTTATGCTTATTATGAGCTTCAATATTCCTTTCTTCAAAGCAATTTCACAGGTGACTTGTTATTAAAGAAGAAATTGTATAACTACGTTAAACCTACCAACTTAAGTGGTGCGGTAGGTGCTATATAAAATCAATCTTTGCTTGGAAGTGAGGTAAATCTTTAGACAGAACCCTAAATATTTTTAAGGATATTTGTATTTTCTTCTATGACACAGGAACTACAACTATGGGGAAACAGGAGAAGCCCTAAAAGTTAATCTATTGAACTACCCAGAGTACATAGAAAACAATGCGACCCTAGCCTTTCAGGCAGCAATGTGGAGGTGGATGACTCCAGTGAAGAAGCATCAGCCGTCGGCGCACGACGCGTTCGTTGGTAACTGGAAGCCTACCAAGAATGACACGTTGGCCAAAAGGGTGCATGGATTCGGCACCACCATGAATGTTCTTTATGGTGACCAAGTTTGTGGCAAGGGTGATGACGAGTCAATGAACAACATGATCTCACATTATCTGTACTATCTTGATTTGATGGGCGTTGGCCGTGAGGAAGCAGGTCCCAATGAAGTGCTCAGCTGTGGCGAGCAGGAGCCGTTCAATCCATCATCTCCTTCATCATCATCGTCATCCTCTTCGTTATCTTCTTGAGCGATTCTTTTTTTGAGATAATGCATTATATAATATACATATATATAGTGAATGAAAAATATTAACATCAAGTTTGATGTTGTGTGATCATCATGCTTGACTGCTATATGTGTTATTGCATGTTGATTTTGCTATTATTGCCTTTTGTTTTGTCGTTGCCGTGTAAATTTTGAGATTATGTGAAACTTTATAAAAACTCATGAAATGGAAATTAGTCCCACCTCTGTCATCCGAAAATTTTGATCTAATAATAAAAATTAGTCCCACTTTAATTATATTCATATTTATTAATTACTAAATACTTCTATGTATAGGTCACTAGATTTATAGCCCAGTGATAATTCTCGACCCTTAACATTTTGTTGAAGGAATAAATCAATCACTTTATAAGGTTATTTTTTCTTTATTTTTTTAATAAGATAAAGATCTCCTTACATATTCATGAAAGTAAATTTTTGAGAACAAATAAAATCTTATTTTGCTTTCTATTAATTATTTGAAAGCAAATTTGATCTCATTATCCTCACAGTGTACTTGAGATGTATAATTTATTTAGGCAGGGTTGTTTCCGCACATCTTTATTATATTGAAAACAAATATCAAATGCATATTGTTTACGGCCAAGCTCAAATTATGTGAGAATTTGTTCGAAAAAATTTGCAAAGTAAATGGTGGGTTTCTTTTATTTTGCAAAGAACTAATAAATGAAACTCTAGGCTTATTATTTGCAGGTCTATAAGTTCCTGCAAAGACCTGTCTGAATAAATGCTTTAGAGATTGAATAGAGCTTTTGAATCCCCCAAATTTTTTCATAAAACTTTTTTTAATTAAAATTACTTAAATAATAAAAGTATAATTGATTTATTTCTTTTTTTTTAATGAGAATTCAATTAAACACATAAATAATTTATTCTTTAAAAATTACACCCACCCCATTTTATAATTTATATTGTAATTTTAATCTTAATTAAAAATGTTTTCGTTGAGAAAATTATAAGAATTTAGAGATATGAAGATAGAAATTATATTATAAAAATAAATATTTAGGATTTGTATATATTTTATGAATAGTAACTTAACAAAACATTATTTCAGGGTGAAGTTTTAGGTGGCAACATGGTTAAATTTAATACATGGATTTGTATTTTATAAAGTAATATTATCATTTTACCACGTAATATTTTCTGATATATTACTATACCTCTAAATTTTTCTAACAATTGTTTTTTTCTCACTTAATATTTTAGCTTTCTGTCATTTTACCACCAAACTATTAACTCCATTAATAAATTACTGATGCCACAAGAGTGCTTTAAAATTTTCAATATATTCAATATTTAAGAATTTCACAAGGTATAGTATCCACAATTTTATCAATAATTATTCAATAATGTTAGGAATGTCAATATTTGAGTTTCAATGCTATGTGTCACTCATCTATTATTAAAACCCAAATGTCGCTGTCTTACCTATTTAAAATAAATAATTTATTAAAACTTTTGAGATCTGCTTTATAATTATGCAGTATGAGTATCTAAATCAAATTATATAGAACTCGGCCATGAGTTCTAATGGACTCAATCTTCTCTCCCAATTAAAAATAACTAAATATAGTCCATTACAATCTTTGTCCCTTGCAAAAATTGTGAGTGTAGTAGATGTCCCTAAAAAATTAGAGAGAGCAAACAATACGGGCAATGATGGTTGTAATATTAGTAATTGTCTGCAACTATAACAAATTGTAATTATTTGATATAATATCAAATTGTCAAGTTGTTTGATTGCATTATCAATATGAAAAAAAAAAAAGATTCAATTATATAAAGAATTCAATTTATTCAAATGATCACTGTCCACCTACGTGAAAAAGGGAAAGAGAAAAAAAAAAGATGTGAAATTTATCAATAAAAATTTCCTATTTACTTAAAAAATAATGATTTTTTTCTTAAATTTCTTGTTATCATACGTTTATAATCAAACTATTTTCTTTTCATTAGGTGGGACAATATATGTCATTATCCTTCACCAATCACATGATGCTCTTGTTAGCTTAATGCCATTTATTAGTAAATACACATCTTATACACATACACTTATATATCAGAGCTCTACTGATATATATAATCAAAAATCGTTTTGAATTCTCGTTAATAATCCTATTATGTACCGTTTGAAGACCGCCCTCACTTAATACTAGAGATAAATCTAGTCCCTCACTTAATATTAAAGACAAATATATCCTTATTTTTAATATTAAAAAACAAATTTATTTCAAATATAGAAAGACAAATAAACTCTACTAAAATGAGAATTGAATCCCAACGCAAAATTTTTAAGCGTATAGGTTGCCCATTGGCAAAGCACACGTTTTTTAATTCTGATCCGAGATCGTGACAACTGATGGCCAAGTAAGTAAAAGCTCTTTTTATTGGAGAATTTGAAGCAGAATTGTCTAACTCAGGCAATGAAAGTTTGTTCACGCTCTTCTTTTTTTTTTTTGTTTGTCTGATAAAAGTCGTGTTCATGTTTGATTCGATTTTTTTTTTTAATTCAACATCAGATCAAGTTCCCATAAGCTTGCTTCTGATTGTAGGAAAATTTGTGGTTCAATTAAAAGAAAGAAGAAAAAGGACAGTAGTGCCGTTGAATATTTTGATACCATCTTACGATGAATTCAGTAAACATCTGACTTTTTGCATTCAGATAAATATATTAAGGCAAGTGGACATTTTTATCTTTACAAAATAATTAAAATCAAATTTGAATTTGGATACATCTTCTGGAGACTAGTGTCTGAGTAGAAAATTCTCTCTAATGAATAAAGAATAATAATATAGACATAAATTCTTATATAAATTTATTTTATATAAACTGACGTGTTATTAATTTATTAGTTGAATTAAATATTTCTTAGTCCACATGATTTATTTATATTATTTTATATTTTTATTCAACCAATAAATTAATGACATATAATTTGTACAAAATAAATTTATATAAGAATTTATAAATCTCTTTTAATTTTGAATTGTAGTTTAAAAATAAATAAATTGTGACAGGATCTTTTATTCATAAATGATGATACAGCTACAAACTCTTGTATAAATTTATCTTGTATAAATTAATATGATATTAATTTATTGATTAAATAAAAATATAAAATAATATAAATAAATCATATGAGATAAAAAATATTTAATTCAATCAATAAATTAATGTCACGACAGTTTATACAAAATAAATTTATATAAAAATTTGTTATTATATCATTCTTCTAATCGAAATCAGCATCCAAAGCCATCAATGAACATTGAACAGGTGTCATACCCTTAAACTACCGGATACTAACACCGTGACGTAAGCTTCTTTTAATGACGCGGCGCTGCGGCGGCTAAGCTTCGCCCAAAATCACCGACAATTGTTTTCGGGACAGCTGCGCTGTGGCCTGGTACACATAACTACCGAATAAGGTGCACATGCTATGGTGTCATTTGATTATGGATAATAAGATAAGGATCCTCAGTTTCTGACCTATTCTCAAATAAGGGGGTGGTTTCTTCATCTATTTCGAGAATGCATTATGGGTCATTAAAATGACCAAAGTACCCTTGTGGTGTTAGATTTTTTCCACGAATAAATATAAGGTAACATGAAAATTATAGGATGATAATCGATTCAAATAGTAAATCTATTTACTAATATCATAAGTTTTAAATTTAAATCTCGCTCATTTTAATTGGGTGAAAATTTAATTTTTCATAAGATGATCATATTTTTATATTTAAATTAATTTAAACTGATTTAATTTAAGTTAAAGACAACTTTTAATTTAATTAAAAGTTTATGTACATATCAATTTTAATTTAGTTTGAGTCTTCAAAGAATGAACCAAAAATAATAAAAGTGAAAGAAATTGATGGACCAATTCTAAACATGAAAGAAAAGAAAACACTAACGTGTATTTTTGTCGTTAAAATTAGAGAGCAATTTGATTAAAATAGACAAATTACTGGCACATTTGATAATTCATTAAAAGTTTAGGGATTTCCGTGTTATTAGCCATTATTAGTCGTTTTTGGCCTTTTACAGAAAGCTCGTGAGTATAAATTGAAACTCCTCGTGCTTGTTCATTTGGGCAAAACTCTGGATGTTATAGAGAGAGAGAGAGAGAGAGTAGTGGGCTCGTGGCTGGCGCTGAAGAATATAGAAGATGTCGACAGCAAAAGACATAGACGATCTTCCGAAGAACGCGGCAAATTACATGGCACTAACGCCGCTGTGGTTCCTAGATAGAGCGGCTACGGTGCATCCTACCAGAACTTCCGTGGTCCATGGATCCACGCGCTACACGTGGCTCCAGACTTATCAACGCTGCCGTCGTTTGGCCTCCGCACTGTCTAAACGCTCCATCGGCCTCGGTTGCACGGTATAAAGTTCTTATACACACACATACTTAACGTCATACATGCGTATGTACATCGTCAAGAAGCTATAAACCCGTTCGTATACTTGTTTTGAATGTTCATGGAGAATTAGATTTTAAGAAGAGATAAAGTGTATTAAGAGTCCAGACTATAAAGACTATATTAAAGTCAGTAGACCGTAAAATAATATCAGAAAGTGTTTTTGGATTTGTTTTATTTGAAAAAAAAGTGTTTTTTTTTAAGTATGTATTTTTATTTTTAGAAAATTGTTGCTAACTTTGTTGAAAATGGAATTGAGTGATGATATTATGCTGGCCTATTTTCATTTTATTAAAATTTCATGCTTGATTTGCCATAGCACTGTACTAAGTCATTTTGTGTGCAATAACTATCTAATAAATTGTGAGGAAGAGTAGTATCAGTTAGAGTTTTTATTTTTAAAACTCAGCCCTGTTTCTATTTCTTGTGTTGCTTATTTCTACATTTAGACACAAATTTAGTTAGTGTTTTGAGTGCTTGAAAGTTCTTGTTCAGCTCTTTATGTCCCATTGATTGTGTACTTGATATTTGACTAGCATTAGACATGCAGAATTTTAGCAATTCTTTAATCATTTTTGGTTCTTATCCTCGCTTTGACTTTAAAAGTGACAAGAAGTTCGAACCCACTAAATTTGTGTAGAATTTTTAGGTAGAAAGTATATTATGGCTGGATTATAATGGGTTTGCCGTGTTCAGTTTGTTTCATACTACTTTATGTTGATTTGGACGCTGATCATTGATTAAATGTTATCTTTTCTGTTTTGTGCTGGCAGGTAGCAGTAATTGCACCGAACATTCCAGCAATCTATGAAGCTCATTTTGGAGTTCCAATGGCTGGAGCTGTGTTGAACGCTGTCAATATTCGTCTAAATGCACCAACTATTGCCTTCCTTCTAGGTCATTCAGCTTCTGCTGTTATTATGGTGGACCAGGAGTACTTTAAGTTGGCAGAAGAAGCTTTGAAGATCATGGAAGAGAAAAGCAATGGCAGATTTAAGCCTCCGCTTTTGATTGTGATAGGTGATGAAAACTGTGATCCTAAGGATCTGAAATATGCTTTAGGAAGAGGGGCCATTGAGTATGAGAAGTTCCTTGAGACTGGGGACCCGCAATTTGATTGGAAACCCCCGCAAGATGAGTGGCAAAGCATTGCCCTGGGATATACTTCAGGTACAACAGCTAGTCCTAAGGGTGTGGTGTTGAGCCACAGAGGGGCATATCTCATGTCTCTGAGTGTTGCTCTTATTTGGGGAATGAATGAAGGAGCTGTATACTTGTGGACTTTACCAATGTTCCATTGCAATGGATGGTGTTACACTTGGTCACTGGCCGCTCTTTGTGGGACAAGCATATGCCTTCGGCAGGTAAATTTGTCAGCTTAGTATATATATTGCATTTCAAACATAACCGGAATCATGCTTATTCCCTTACTATATCTTGATGGTGTCGCAAATTCATGTTTAAGATAGTGAAGCTCCCAAGATGTGTGCATCTAACTCTTACACCATGGACATAAAATTGGTCTTCTTGCATCAGACATGCTTCCTTTATGATGGTTACCTTCAGCTATATCTTGACCAGTCATGAAAAAAATTCTGTTTTTGGACTATTAACAATGTTTGTAGCTATTGGGTGACGGAATTTCCTGTCTCCAAGTTTTTAATTTTGATAATGTGTGTTTGATTCGGTGGCTGGTTGAAGTGAGTTTTCCCTTCAATGCTGTTGGACTGAGGCTGTATGTTTGAAGTGACTGTCACTTTCAAGTATGCTATGTGTGTGAACCAGGTGATGGGCAGAATTTTTTTAATCCTCCATCATTCCATTGTGGTTGATAAATCATAAATGAGCTTAAAGACTAACAGAAGCTTGTTGCTTTCAACTAAATCATTCATTGCTAGGGTTAAACACAGCGTTTATATACTAGCATGCTGCATTGAAATCTGCTCACAAATAAGAACTCACATGAATGTATTCAAATGCTTTAACTGCATGTACTTTGTGTTTCCACAGGTAACTGCCAAGGCAGTTTACTCAGCCATAGCCAAGTATGCTGTGACTCACTTCTGTGCTGCACCTGTGGTGCTCAACAGCATAGTCAATGCCCCATCGGAGGACACTATCCTTCCCCTCCCCCATGTTGTACATGTAAATACAGCTGGTGCAGCTCCACCCCCTTCTGTTCTCCATGCGATGTCCCAAAAAGGCTTTCATGTCACTCACACTTATGGTCTCTCAGAAACCTATGGCCCCTCTACTGTTTGTGCGTGGAAGCCTGAGTGGGATTCATTGCCACCTGAAACCCAAGCACGCATGAAAGCACGCCAAGGGGTCCGCTTTATTGGTTTGGAGAAATTAGATGTCATTGACACTAGAACGCAGCAACCTGTTCCTGCTGACGGGAAAACAATTGGAGAAATAGTGATGAGTGGTAATGTGGTGATGAAGGGTTACTTAAAGAACCCAAAAGCCAACGAGGAAACTTTTGCAAATGGGTGGTATCATACTGGCGATCTTGGAGTTAAGCATCCGGATAATTATATAGAAATCAAAGACAGATCAAAGGACATTATCATCTCCGGAGGTGAAAACATCAGTAGCGTGGAGGTAGAGAACATGATATACTTGCACCCGGCAGTTCTTGAGGCATCTGTGGTGGCAAGGGCAGATGAGCGTTGGGGAGAGTCTCCTTGTGCTTTCTTGACGTTGAAGCCAGAAGTGGATAAATCCAACGAGCAACAACTGGCAGAGCATATAATGAAGTTTTGTCGGGCGAAAATGCCTGCCTATTGGGTTCCAAAGTCAATAGTATTTGGACCATTGCCAAAAACTGCTACTGGGAAGATTCAGAAGCATGTGCTAAGGGCGAAGGCAAAAGAGATGGGACCTGTTAGAAAGAGTAAGCTTTAATCCAATGATGATCATTAAAAAAAAAAAGAAACAAATGCCTCTTGTTTTTTGAATTGCCATTGTAGAAGGATTTTAATCTTCAATAGAATAAAGCTGTAAGTTAATACACACTATTTATTCAAATAGCTGCTTGCTCCTTGTTCATACAATTGCTAATTTTCTAGGCTTTACCATTTGGTCTTTGATATTCTTTGCCTTGGTAATATTAAGAAATGAGACTGTGGCTTGAAAATAAAAGGAAAATTTTTAGAAAGAGCCTAAATTAGAGCTAATTTAGGAAAGTAACCACTTTTCTTTAGTCCCTACAAATAGGGAGAATTTTTTTTTTTTTTTTTAAAGTTTTTCTTTTTTCTTTTCTAGACAATTAAAGTAGGAAAAAAAAAGATAAGAGGTTACACTTGTAATTGACTCTAATTTTAGGCTATTTCAATATTTTTTTCCTCAAAAAATTAGACAAGCCGTTGAGGAAAGTTTTGATCAGGGTTTTATGAGCTAATCGGCCCAAGGACGTGTGATGTCCAATAGCGATGCAGCATTAAAAGACGCTTAAAATGTTATTTTTATTTATTAATAAAAAATATTTAATTTATATAATAATTTATCTCATTATTGATTGTGCATAGGATGGCAAAATCCTCCATGGGTTTGGGGCTCCACCCTAAATGGGGTGAATTTTAAATAATTTTTGGGGAATGGAGTAGGGAATGAGAGAAAAATAATTTCCAAATTCTTAATGGGGTGGGGTTTGGTTTTATCTATATTTTCTAAATTTTATTTAATAATTTTTGTTTTGTCAATTACAATGTTAGTTAATATTTTTTTTTAATTTTTACTTGATACAAATAGATTATAACTAAAAGAAAACCTTAGAATATAATTTTTATTCAACCTTAAAATATTATTGTGTTTTCTTTTCTCTCTTAAGAACTACACTCTTCAAATTTTTTTTAATTTTAATATTATTTCAAGATATTACTACAAATATTTAGAGATTTTTTTTACATAATTTAAATACCTAGTAATATGATAATGATTTAATTGAAGTTTTTAATTTATAATTTATTGAAATTATATATCTATGTCTATTATAAAATAAATATATGGGGAATGAGGTGGGGATGAGGAAGCAGATTCATGAATCATCCCCATTAAATTTATTAGTACGTCTGAAATGCTGACGTTGGCTATTAGATTTTGATTAGGCCCACAAGCATTTGTTTTTGTTTTTGTTTTTGTTTTGGGAGAAAAGGCCCACAAGGATTAGATTAGTTCACGCCTGCAGTTATTTCTCTTTAATAAGTAGGAGTTTTTTTTCTAAGCCGGATTGCCTGAACTAATTAACATTAATTGCCTAATATGGAAGCTAAAGTCTAAGAGATTATTTGATAAATGTCTTAAGTCTAATTTTATTAATTTTAGATTTTTTTAAAAATATATTTATTTATTTTTTGAAATTTATGTCTGATTTTTAGATATTTATTTTTGAATAAAAAAAATAAAATTTTGTGACTTTTATCTGAATGAAAAAATGTCTGAATGACAAATAAATATTATATTCTAAAAATATCTGTATAAAATAACTTATTTCCTAAACTATAAAATATAATCCTTTTTTGTTTTAATTTACCAGGACACAAATGTCAAGTAACCAAGTTTAAGATATTTTTTATTGTAAAAATAAACAAGATGACACTTATATTTAGATATTTAAAAAATATATATATGTAATTTAGATTTTCATAATTAAAACCTTTCAGACTTTAGAAAAATTCAGACCCATTTAAATTTTGGATAAAAAAACAAACGCTGCCTAATTTTCAATTGTAAAGAACAATTTTTCAAGAACTCACCTATGTTCCAAGTTTGGATTTTAATGTGTGTGTGAATTAATATTAATAAAAAATATGAAAAGACTACATTGCCTAATATGCATAATAATAAATTTGTTATTTGATTAATCATATAACATGACACGTACGTGATTCAACAATACCTGATGATAATGATAATGATAATGTGCGAGTGCTTTCATAGTCTCATCCAATACAAAATTTAACAAATGAAACTATATACACGCCCCGCTTTAGAATATTTAGGTTATTAGGCGAATTCTTTTTATGATATTTCTTTTTATGCTGCAACTTAGTACTTACAAAACATTAAAAAGAAGTTTAAAATTCATTCCATCTCCAATTCGTGAATTTCAACCATAATCAAGAAAAATCTAAAAAAATTCAAAAATAAAACCTGAAAATTTACTTCCACTAAAGTCTTTACAAAAATAAATAAACCTTTACAAAAATAAATAAGAATAATATTATTTTCAAATAGAATATTTAAAATGGTAGCACATAGAAACTTCACATGATGAATTAATGATCAGATAATAGATATGGACTTTGTGTTTAAAGAAATTATTATTTTTAAATGAACTAATGAATGTAATAATTTTCTTTATAAAGAAGAGAGTAAGAAAAATTTTCATCTACTATTTTTAAGATCATAAGGTTTTTAATAAAATTAAAAGGAATACTTAAAATCAAAGATTTTAAGTAAATAATTAAGTTTTTTTTAGAAAACTAGAAAGAAAAATTTAATTCCTGTTTTTCCTCTTTACTTATACTTAAAGCCGTCACTGCTATGTACTCAACATCAGTACCAAAAACTTTAGTCAACCAATCCAATGTCTACTCAAATTTAATTCTTGTTTTTCTTCTTTTAAAAATAGACACTTTGTTGTATTTTCGTTCGTTTATCTGGTTTAGAGAGGTTGATAAGAGAGGGTGAGGTGAGATGGTGGGAGTGAAAGACATAGATGATCTTCCAAAAATCTCGGCGAATTACACGGCACTGACGCCGCTGTGGTTCATAAACAGAGCAGCTACGGTGCACCCAACCCGAAAATCGGTGGTCCATGGATCAAAGCACTACACGTGGCATCAGACTTACCGGCGTTGCCGTAGATTCGCCTCTGCTCTTTCCAAGCTCTCCGTCGGACTTGGTACCACTGTACGCATACATACACAGTAGACACACACACACACACACACATTTATGTATATAATGAAGAGATGGACATATATATTTTAGCCAGCCAATTTCTCAGGAACTAAATTTTTTATTTACAAAACTTTGCCCCATAATTAATATGCTAAGTTTTTTTTTTTTTTTTAAAAAAAAAAACTCTTTGTATCGATAATGTGAAGGTCCACTTTCACATATTATATTTATTAGTTGTTTGTAAGGGGTAATTTAGTTTGTTGCAACAATTTGCTCCAACCACGCATGATATATGTGAGCCGTACATGAGTCTTTCCTTGTCTAAATAAATTTTTTAAAGAAAAATAAATAAATAAAATGATTTCAATATACAGTGAGTAAAATTGGATATGATTTTAAGTAAATTACGAAGTTTTTTTTTTTTTTTTTGTGGGAAAAGTGATTGGCTTATAATCTTAATTTAGAACACCTTATCAAGTTGTCTCCGGAGTTGATTATTAATTATTAATGTAATAATTGATTCTTTCAGAGGCTGGTGTAATCCCTAGCATAGCCTTCTCTTATCATCTTACAGGTATACAATGATCGAACTTTGAATTGTATCGAGGCTACGTGGCTGTCCTTAGAATTTTATTTTGTGAACAGTAACATTATATTTCTTAATTAATATATCTCACGATCATCCTCAACCTGCTGTGTAGTTATACATGTGAAGGATGACATAGTATTAAAAATAATGTATGAGTTGTGAATTGGAATACAATATTTGCCAATCCTTTATAATTGCAGAGCGTATGATCAATTCGTTAGGTTAATTTCCATTTTCATATGCCGGCAGGTGTCGGTGATTGCACCAAATGTGCCGGCCATGTATGAAGCTCAATTTGGAGTTCCAATGGCTGGAGCTGCGTTAAACAATATAAATATCCGTTTAAATGCAACAGTCGTTGCCTTCATCTTGAGTCTTGCTTCATCAGCTGTCGTTATAGTGGACCAAGAGTTCTTTTCTCTAGCAGAAGAAGCTTTTAAAATCATGGAGGCGAACAGCGAAGGAAAGTTGAAGACTCCTCATTTGATTGTAATTGGTGATGAGAGCTGCGACTCTAGGCAACTAGAACATGCTTTAGGAAGAGGAGCCATCGAGTATGAGAAGTTTCTAGAAACTGGTGACCCTGAGTTTGCCTGGAAGCCACCGGAAGACGAGTGGCAAAGCATTGCATTGGGGTATACATCAGGCACGACGGCGAGTCCCAAAGGGGTAGTGGTGAGCCACCGGGGGGCATATCTCATGTCTTTGAATGGTGCTCTTATCTGGGGAATGAATGAAGGAGCTGTGTTTCTTTGGACTCTACCAATGTTCCATGGCAATGGTTGGAGTTACACGTGGTCACTTGCTGCTCTTTGCGGAACAAGCATATGCCTTAGGCAGGTGACAGCCAAGGCTGTGTACACGGCCATTGCCACATATGGTGTCACCCACTTCTGCGCCGCGCCCGTGGTGCTGAACACAATTGCCAATGCCTCACCCGAGGACACCATCCTTCCACTTACCAACGTTGTAAATGTTAATACAGCTGGCGCTCCTCCCCCCCCTTCCCTTCTATTTGCAATGTCACAAAAGGGCTTTCGCATCACCCACACTTATGGCCTCACAGAACTCACCGGTCCTGCATCAGTTTGTGCTTGGAAGCCTGAGTGGGACTTGCTGCCATTTGAAACTCAAGCCCGACTCAATGCGCGTCAAGGGGTCAGGACTATTGGCTTGGATGGCTTAGACGTTGTCGACACGAGAACAAACCAACCGGTTCCTGCTGATGGGAAAACAATTGGAGAGATAGTGATGCGTGGCAATTGTGTGATGAAGGGTTACTTAAAGAACCCTAAAGCCAACGAGGAAGCTTTTGCAAACGGGTGGTTTCATTCTGGGGATCTTGCTGTAAAACATCCGGATAATTACATCGAAATTAAAGACAGATTAAAGGATGTAATTATCTCTGGAGGTGAAAATATTAGCAGTGTTGAAGTAGAGAATGTGCTGTACTTGCATCCATTAGTGCTCGAGGCATCTGTGGTGGCGAGGCCAGATGAGCGTTGGGGTGAGTCTCCTTGTGCATTCGTGACATTAAAGCCAGAGGCCGATGAATTGGATAAGGGAAAATTAGCTGAAGATATAAGCAAGTTTTGTAGAGCAAATATGCCTTCCTACTGGGTTCCTAAGTCGGTAGTATTTGCAGCACTGCCAAAGTCAGCTACAGGGAAAATTCAAAAGCATTTGCTAAGGGCCAAGGCTAAAGAGATGGGACCTGTCAGGATGATTAAAGGCAAGTTGTAATGGAATTGACACGTACATATTAAAATAAATTGACCAGTTCTTGTGATTCTAAAACATTTCGATAGTCCCGTGGACGTTTAGGACTGCAATTAACCTATCACCGTATCCAGACCTGCAATTGGATCACAACTTTGCTACAAAACGCAGTCAATGGTTGATATTGCACCCATTCTACAATCACTTTTAGTTCTTCTCCGATTGATGTTGGTAAATTTGGTAATTTTACTCAAATCAAATATCCTGGTTGGCTTTAACTTAGATGGTCAAATCAAATCTTTCGAGCCAATTATTGACCAACGTAGTGCTTTCCATAAAAATTTACTTTAACACCAGTTAATGTTTTGTTTTAATATACGACCTTTCTCTTATTTAACACCAAAAAAGCTCTCCAGTTTTTTGTTTTTGTTTTAATATACGACCTTTCTTGTTTTTTAAATCTGGTTTTTAATAGAATTTTAATGTCATACAAAAAATTATTCCATCATTAACCGGATAAAACTACATAATTTATCCGTATCTAAATTTTAGTCAAAATCTTAAGTTGAAATAGTCTATCCACTTCAAAACTAGGTGTTTCATTCCTTTGTTGTATCGTGGATAAATCAGTGCACTGCAAGAAGTAGTACTTGTGGGGACTTATGAAATTGATTAATTTTGTTATATACGTTTTCGTTTACAAGTAAATAAATCTTCTTGCAACGATGTTGTGTTCGATGTAGCATTTGAAATAGAGTGACAGGTTCGATCACAGAGGGTTTAAAAGTCGTGGCCAGAGGTTTAAAGTCGTGGCGGGCCACGAATCCGGATTAGTGTCGAAACCGGGTGGTAAGACCAAAAAAAAAAAAAAAAAAATAGAAGTATTGACAGTGTTGATACACGCGCAGACGTTTGCTTGGCTGCCATTAGTGTTCTTTTTTTTTTTTTTTTTTTGTGAGAAGGGCTGCCATTAGTATTTACTTATCCACGAAACATTCCTTGCACACTTTTCTATCTCTTTTTTTATTTTATTTTTTAAATTTTGCATATTGGTTGTATATATCATTTCTTTTAATAATGAGCCTGTATAAAATGCTTAACACGTCTATTGAACTTGTTTTCTTCCTTTCTTGCTATCTTATTTTAATGGGGAATAGAAATTTCTTCGACTTAATAAGTAACCACCCTCACACTTATATCATACAAATTGCGTGCCGATAATATTTTTGTTTTAGATTAAATTTATTAACGCAAGTCATTAATAATGTCATAGCGTTTCTATGTAATGACATGTCCATCTGATAACCAACTATCATGAGTGTCACGATCTATCATTTATGAAAGATTAGTGGTCAGCAAATAGTTTTATTTTTATTTTTATTATCTTTTGATACTTACCTTTAAACCTTAAACAGTTTAGATTTAGAGATTTTTTTTTTTCTTTAAAGATCTAGTGGATTCGACTCTTTATTAATATTCAATTATCTAAATCACTAATTAGTTGATTGATGAGTACATCCTCGTTTCATTCTTGAGGTCAAAATATTAATTATATGTGGATTTTAATTTTCTTGATATCATCTAGATCTGGCTTTGTTTTATTTCAAATGTTGACTGTTTTATTTACGATGAAAACTCTACATAAATATTAATTATATGTGGATTTTAATTTTCTTGATATCATCTAGATCTGGCTTTGTTTTATTTCAAATGTTGACTGTTTTATTTACGATGAAAACTCTACATAAATATGATTGATTTGTTCGATCTGACTGATTTGTTCCAATTTTATGAAGTTCTTGGGAAATAAAGTTAACAATATTGGACCACATAACCATGGTGCTCGCATGGGTAGCCACATATTTTTGGTTAAAGACTTATAAAAGTCAGCAGCTGTAAATCTCAGTTGGAATATATACATATACATATATATAATTCTTGCTTGATCAGAAGATTTTTCTTAAATTTGAATGGTCAATTTTTTTTTATATTTGCAGCGAGCGTTTGCTTTAATTTGAAAAAAATTTCAAAACCAACATTTAGAATGTTGTTGTAATACATTATTTATAAGTTGTAGCATTAAATGATACATCATACATTGAAGCTGGATTATATATGTAGTATTTAAAAAAATATTTATGTGTAACATTCTTTTTAAGTTGTAATATTAAAAGATACATCATAGATTAAAACTAGAATAATTTTAAAAAAATACATCATAGATCAGAGGTAGACTACACGCACGCGCGTGCGCACATACACACACATACATACATATATATATCTATAAAAATACTTACGTGTAATATATTTTTTATAAGTTGTAACATTAGATGATACATCATAGATCGAAGTTATATATAGATATATATATATATAATCTAAAAAAGTGACTATGTATAATATATTCTTTATCAATTGTGGCATTAAATGATGCATCATAGATTGAAGCTGGTCTACATTGATATATAGAGTTTATAAAAGGGCTTAGTTGTGATATATTCTTTATAAATAATAACATTAAATGATACATCATACATGCTGGTCCATAGACATTGTATCTAAAAAAGGCACTAATATGATTCACAACTCACAAGCATTTCATTCGTTTGATTTTGTCAAAGAGGGAAAGTGAGGCTGCAGCAGAAAATGATGATAGGGAAAGACACAGACGATCTTCCCAAAAACGGAGCCAATTACACAGCACCGACGCCGCTATGGTTTATTGAGAGAGCCGCTACGGTGTACCCCACCAGAAAATCTGTGGTCCATGGATCCAAGCACTACTCGTGGCTCCAGACTTATCTATTAGCCTTGGAACCACGGTACTACACCGAAAATACGTATTACTAATGTGTGTGTGTGTGTGTGTGGGTGGGCATTCAAGATTCTGTCATCATGATGTGAGCTTATATTATTTCTATCTGCGTTTCGCAGGTATCAGTGATTGTAACAAATGTGGTAGCTATGTTTGAATCTCAGTTTGGAGTTCCAATGGCTGGAGCTGTGATAAATTGTATTAATATTAGTTTATGCAACAGCCATTGCTTTCGTTTTGAGCCATGCGTCAGCTGCAGCTGTTATTGTGGACCAAGAGTTGTTGCCTTTGCGAGAGAAGCTTTGAAAATCATGGACGATAACAACATCAAGGGCAAATTCAGGCCTCTAATTTGATTGTGAAAAGTCATGATGAAACCCGTGACACTAAGGAAATAGAACATGCTGTAAGAAGTGGAGCCATTGAATATGAGTAGTTTTTGCTAACCGGTGATCCTGAGTTTGCTTGGAAGCCGCAGGAAGATGAGTGGCAAAGCATTGCTTTGGGATATACTTCTGGCACGACGGCGAATCCCAAGGGGGTGGTGTTGAGCCACTGGGCGACGTACGTAATGTCCTTGAGTAATGCTATTTTCTGGGAATGAATGAAGGAGCCGTTTACTTGTGGACTTTGCCATTGTTCCATAGTAATGGCTGGAGTTACATTTGGACGCGTGCAGCTATTTTTGGAACTAGCATTTGCCTTCGCGGGTATTTTGCTTCTCTCTGTCATTTTTTGACTATTCAATATAACTTGATGAATGATGATCCTTCAATTATCGATCTGTATCTCGGAACAAAGCAACATTAAATTTCTATTCATAATTCTAGTTAGAATCAGTTGATACTAAGAACTTGAGTGTTTGTTTGACAGGAAAGTGAGAGAAAATATGAGAGGAAAATATCAGTTTGTATTATTGGAATCAATCAAAAATGATCTTCAGTTTGTTCTGTTTATATACAAGGCTTAATAACAGAATAGCTGACTTTTGTTTACACGTGAGCATAACAGAGGTAACAAACTCATGCTAACAACTTCTAACTAACTTGATCCAGCTCAGCATCCACCTCAGCAATCCACGACACTTTTAATTTCAGCCATTGATTCTTGAATTAGCTAGCTTCAACAAGACTTCAACACCCCTCCTCAAGCTTAACGGTCGTGGAACAACATTAAGCTTGTCTCTATAATAGTTTAAAAAATTGTAGGCCAATGGCTTTGTGAGAACATCAGCTATATTCCATTCACTTGGAACATATCTGATTTCTACTTGCTTATTTGTTACCTTCTCTTTTATGAAATGCACATCCAACTCAATGTGTTTGGTTCTGGCATGGTACACTGGATTTGAAGCCAAAGTAGCTGCTCCATTATTATCATACCAAATAACTGGTATTTGACAGCAACTTTGTTTTAACTCACTGAGCAAGGCCTGTATCCATAATATTTCTGAACAAGCTGAAGACAAGGCTCTATACTCTGATTCAGTGCTTGATCTTGCTACAACTTGCTGCTTCTTTGAAGACCATGAAATGAGATTTTTACCGAGATGCACACAATAAGCTCCCACTGATTTTCTGTCATCTACATCACATGCCCATCAGACCGCAGAAATGTTAAAGTAATATTCCCTTCTGACTTGAACACCAATCCATAGTCTTTTGTAGCCTTAAGGTACCTGAGAATTCTTTTGCAAGAAATCCAATGCTTTTCTGTACGAGCAGCAAGGAACTGACTTAGTTTGTTGACTGAGAAAGCAAGCTCAGTTCTTGTAAGCACCAAATATTACAAAGCACCTATTACACTCCTATAGTCTGTAACATTTTCAATCAAGTTATCTTCATGATCCGCTTTCTTCAATTTCTGTCCAGTGCTCATAGGCGTATCTGCTTCTTTACAGCCCTTCATATCAGTTTTGATTAACAAATCATTGATATACTTAGACTGAGAAAGATGCAGATTTCCTTTCAAGTCATGAGTCACTTCAATCCCAAGAAAGTAACTAAACTCACCAAGATCTTTCAAAGCAAATGTATCACCAAGATACTTGATGAACTGTTCAATAATCATCTTGTTATCCCCTGTAATCAAGATATCATCAACATAAATCAAAACCACAACAATGCTTTCATTTTCCTTTTTAAAGAACAATGAAGAGTCTGCTCTTGAGTTCTGAAACCCCCACTGCAACAATGCTTTTCTCAATCTATCAAACCAATCCCTGGGGGTCTGTTTAAGGCCATACAAGGCTTTAGTTAATTTGCAAACATGATCTGCAGGTTGCTGGACAAAACCCTTAGGCTGAAACATGAACACATCTTCAGTAAGCTCCCCATTGAGGAAGGCATTGTTGATATCCAATTGTCTGATAATCCAGTGATACTAAGAACTTGAGTGTTTGTTTGACAGGAAAGTGAGAGACAATATGAGAGTAAAATATCAGTTTGTATTATTGGAATCAATCAAAAATGATCTTCATGACTTTAGAACTAGGATGACCTAGTTGTCTATATAAAATATTTATTGAAGTTTCAGCTTTGGAGCTGGACTGAGCTGACAGACATTTTGAAGAATTACATGACTTATTTCCAGAACTAGAACAAAACTCAGATTGTAACATATCTGAGCAATGTGACATCATAGAAATTGAAGCAGAGACCTTATTAACAGAAGAAATAAAAGCTTGTTGAACTAGACGCTTAGGATTAAGTTTTAGCTTATACAGGCCCTTCACAGCCACACCCTCCAGCAACACATTCTTCATCTTCTTGTCCTTAAGAAAACAAGAATTTTCAGAAAATTCAACAATTAGAGGGTTATCTGTGGTTAATTTTGAAATGCTTAAAAGATTTTTTGTGATATGTGGCACATAAAGTTGATTTTTGAGTGATAATGTGTGTGTACCAGCAGTCAAATGTGTGCTTCCTATATGTGAAATTGTTAAACCTTGACCATTTCCAATGATTAATTTTTCATTACCTTCATATGGTTCACTAATACTGGGATTGTTGATGTCATTTGTCAGATGATGAGTTGCCCTGCTGCCTAAGTACCAGCCATCATCTATAACTGTCTCAGGTGTAGCCATATATGCAGACATATTCCTTTGGTTGTAGCCTTGATTAAATTTCTGAGTGTTGTTGTTTCCTTGATGTGGATACCTCATTTGTGGAACAAAATCTCTATTAAATCTATCTTTGCAATCAAAAGCCGTGTGTCCAAAATTGAAACATACTTGACACTTTGGCTGATTTTGAAATGAAGAATAATTCCCTGGAAATTGAGGCATGCCAAACCTACCTCCTTGATTCTAATTTCTTCCTCCATTATTATTTCCTCTGCCACTTTTTTTACCTCTAAACTGATTTCCACCTTGTTGGCTAGTTCTGAAACTTCCTTGCATGTATCCAGAATTATTAAATCTACTTCCATCTTGATTAAAACTGGTTTTAGAACTGAACTGACCAAAACCTTTCTTCTTGTTTGATCCTTTTTTAGCAAAATTAGCTGCAAATGCCATATTTGCTTCCATTGCTTCTGTATGTGCTTGTTGCTCCAGCATTCCTTCATGAGTCATCAGCATTGAAAGTGACTCTGAAAGATCAAGATCTTGTCATTTTTCAGTGATTAGCACTGCAACTGGATTAAAATCAGAACCAATACCACTCAACACATTCATCATGAAATCATAATCCGATAAAGGTGCCCCTGCTGCTGCCATGCTGTCAGCAATTTCTTTCATTTTATGAAAGTAATCATAAACACTCAGATCATTTTTCTTAGTCATCAACATTTGATTTCTCAACTGTAAAGCCTTTGTTTTGTTCTGTGATCCTGAAAGCTTCTCAAGAGCATTCCATACTTCAAAAGAAGTCTTACAACCAAGCACAACACCAAGAACACTCTTAGTCATTGATGAGAGTAGCCATCCAAGAAGCTGTTTATCTGTACGATTCCAAACCACATATTCTGGACTCGGAGCTCTTCGATCTAAGTCTGGAGCTTTGATTGAACCATCAATATATCCTTCTAAACCATTTCCTTCTATTGACGTTATCACTTGAGATTTCCAGATCAAATAATTTGATCTGTCAAGTTTGATAGGTGTAATGAAGGATTATATTGTTGCTGAAGCAGAGGTTTGAATCGATCTAGAAGATGAAGCCATTCCCGCTCTAATACCAAGTTAGAATCAGTTGATACTAAGGACTTGAGTGTTTGTTTGACAGGAAAGTGAGAGAAGATATGAGAGGAAAATATCAGTTTGTATTATTGGAATCAATCAAAAATGATCTTCAGTTTGTTCTGTTTATATACAAGGCTTAATAACAGAATAGCTGACTTTTGTTTACACGTGAGCATAACAGAGGTAACAAACTCATGCTAACAACTTCTAACTAACTTGATCCAGCTCAGCATCCACCTCAGCAATCCACGACACTTTTAATCTCAGCCATTGATTCTTGAATTAGCTGACTTCAACAAGACTTCAACAATTCTGAAGCTTTTGTGTAACAGTACTACATCCTGCGCATGTGACATTAAATATTAAACCAAATAGGTATGTATAATTAGGACATATAGAAGAAGATCAGATCAGATGAGAACCTGATCCGTATAACTAATATTTAATTAGAAGCTTCTAATCATATTGGTGGCTATAATGCATGGAATTTTTATATTTCATCGTAGCATAAAATTATTACACAGTATATAACAAACATATTCTAGATTTTTATTTCCAATAATTGAAAATAGATCTGATTTGCTTTAAATTTAAATTATCATGCCTAGGCCAGCTGAATTAGTAGATTTGGATAGATTTATAATGTTAAATATCAATTTATAATGTTAAATATCGATCAATAACTTTGGGATGTAGCATTAAATTTTTGTCATTGATTTCAAAATTTTAAATTATCAAAGCTAGAGTAAATTTTCTTGAGCGCTCCGACTCTATTTTCAGGCGACCGCCAAGGCAGTCTACTCAGCCGTAGCCATGTATGGGTGACTCACTTCTGCGCCGCACCCGTGGTGCACAACAGCATACTCAATGCACCGTCAGAGGACACAATCCTTCTCCTCCCCCACACTGTAAACGTAAACACAGCAGGCTCTTCACCACCACCTTCAGTCCTTTTAGCAATGTCCTTCCGTGTCACCCACGTTTATGGCCTCACCGAAATCAACGGCCCCACTACAGTTTGTGCATGGAAGCCGGAGTGGAACAAGCTGCCACCTGAAGCTCAAGCCCACCTCAATGCCCGCCTAGGAGTCAGGACCATTTGCTTGGAAGGCTTAGATGTCATCGACACGTTCACAAAACAACAGGTTCCTGATGACGGGAAAACCATTGGAGAAATAGTGATGCGTGGCAATGCAGTGATGAAGGGTTACTTAAAGAACCCTAGAGCCAATGAGGAAGCTTTTGAAAATGGGTGGTTTCATACCGGGGATCTTGGTGTTAAGCATCCGGATAATTATATCGAAATTAAAGATAGATCGAAGGATATAATTATCTCTGGAGGTGAAAGTATTAGTAGTGTTGAAGTGGAGAATGTGCTATAATTGTATCCGTTAGTGCTTGAGGCGTCTGGGGAGGCGAGGCCGGATAAGCAGTTTTGGGGGGGGGGGGGGGGGTTTCACCTTGTGCTTTTGTGACATTGAGGCAAGGGGTGGACAAACTGTCTAGTGAGCAACAGTTGGCAGAGGATATAGTGAAATTTTGTAGATCGAAATTGCCTGCGTATGGGGTTTCGAAATCGGTTGTGTTTGGAGCATTGCCGAAGTCGGGAACTGGGAAGATTCAGGAGCATTTGCTAAGGGGTAAGGCTAAAGAGATGGGACCTGTCGGGATGGTCACTAAGAGCAAGCTCTAATTGCAATTGAGTGGCGAGCATTGAGAAACGGCTTGTATGATTGTGTGGACGAGAGTTTTTAGATTGCGGAGGAAAAAAAAAATCGATTGTGTTACAGAATTTAGATGCATCAGTAATTGTTTACGAACACCAATAGTCAAATGAAATGTCAAAGTGGTAAAGTTAGAGAAACCAAAGTCTTGGAATGCCTAAAATTAAATTCATTTTTTAAAGTAATAATATTGCTTTATTAATTATTTACAATTTATCATTTATGAAAAATAACAGATTGTAAAATTTTGATAAAAGACATGAAAAAACTAAAATTTAGTTTACTTTATTTATAATAATGATCTTCTGAACATTGATAAGAACAATAAATTATTTTGATGCCAATTCCTTAAAATTCAACAAAAGCAAAATATGAAAGAGGGGTCTAGATCCCATTTTTCAATTTCCTTCATTCATATATTCATATTCCTTATTTTGTTCTACAGATGCAAGACGAGATTGATAGTGCAGCGGAGGTGGAGGTAGGAAATGACAAAGACGATCTTCTCAAAACAGAAGCTAACTTCACAAAATCTGTGGTGCATGGATCCAAGCACTACGCGTGGCATCATACTTACCAACTTTGCCGCCAATTCGCCTTTGCTCTTGTTATGACACGTAGCCTTTGTTGATCCCTCCTTCTAACTTGATCAAACAGCAACCTAAGCAATCTTGATTAAATGCTTAAGCAAATAATGGTTATAACCACAAATTTAAGAACAAAGAACACAAAAAAGACTGAAGAAGGATGGTAAAGAAGCAAGAGAATAGTAAGAAGAAACACAACAAGATAACGTGGTTTGGTACCAAGGTATCTACATCCACGGCTGATAACACCCTTAGAGCTTGAAACTTTTATTAAAGAGATTGATTACAACAAATCTTGAGATTGCAGAGAACAAATCTCTTCTTTACAGAAAACTGTGGCTCTCTCTTAATCCTAATCGAAATCTCTACATAATTCCCTGCACTAACCAGCTCTACTTCTTAAATACAAAATTCGAAAGTATCAAGAACTGTTGTAACGGTATTACCCACCAAGGGACCCACTCGCCAGCTCACCAAGCCACCTTAGCACTACTAATTTTAACAGAATATAATTAACACGTTTCACAAATCTCCACCTTAGTTGTATTCTGTTAAAGCTTCCCCCTAACTAAGTGCCAGCGGCAGCTAACTTGACTCACAAGCTAACTACCCCAATCAAGTTCAAAGAGTTAATGAACTTGACAGCAGGTAAAGGCTTTGTAAGCACATGAGCAGGATTAATTTCAGAGGTGATTTTGATAACATCAACCACACCAGAACTGATTTCTTCTATGATAAAATGCATCCTAACATCAATATGCTTTGTTCTCTCATGCTATTTGGGATTTTTGCTCAACTGTATTGCACTTGAACTGTCACAACAAACTGAGACTGACTCCTGCCTTAGTCCTAGTTCTGAGACCAAGCCTCTGAACCATTTTGCTTCCTTTACAACTTCTATGAGTGCAATGTATTCAACTTCAGTTGTTGACAATGCAACAACTGATTGTAGAGATGCTTTCCAGTTCACTGCACCTCCAAATAAAGTGAAAACAAATCCAGTAACTGACCTCTTTTTATCTAAATCACCAGCAAAATCTGAGTCTACATAGTCTAAGACTTTGCAGGTGGTATTAATTGTTCCTCCAAACATGATACCATGATTTATAGTACCATTTAAGTACCTGAGAATCCACTGAACAGCTTCCTAGTGACCTTTCCCTGGATTTCCCATATATCTACTAACAACTCCAATTCCAAAAGCAACATCAGGTTTGGTATAGACCATAGCATATATAATACTCCCTACTGCACTGGAATAGGGTATTTTTATCATGTACTCGACATCTGCCTCCTCTGTGGGTTCTTGTTGCTTTGAAAGCTTGATATGTGCAGCAAGAGGTATGGAAACTGGTTTAAAGTTGAGCATCCCAAACCTGTTAAGAACCTTTCTGACATAATCTGCCTGTGTGAGAAATAACATTCTTTTATTTCTGTCTCTAACAATCTTCATTCCCAAAATTCTCTTTGCAAGACCTAAGTTCTTCATTTCAAATTCAGAACTCAGTTCATCCTTGAGCTTCTCTATCTCTCCTCTAAGCTTACATGCTATAAGAATGTCATCAACATAAAGAAGGAGATAAATAACATCACCAGAAGATAGTGTTTTAAAATACACATAGCTGTCATACTGGATTATTTGATATCCAGTAGTAAGCATAAAATAATCAAATCTTAAGTACCACTGCCTTGGAGACTGCTTTAAATCATACAGACTTTTCTTTAACAAACAAACTTTATCTGTTGTTTCTTCTTCAATGAAACCCTCTGGCTGACTCATCAAAATTCCCTCATCCAGGTTTCCATGTAAAAAGGTTATTTTAACATCCATTTGATTAAGTTCTAGATCCAATGCTGCAGTGATGGCTAATAAAATTCTTATTGAGCTATGCTTAACCACTGATGAGAAAACCTTATTAAAGTCCACCCCTTCCCTTTGAGTGAACCCTTTTGCTACTAATCTGGCTTTGAACCTGGGTTGTTCTACATCAGTAACCCCTTCATTTAGTTTGAAAACTCATTTACTGCCAACCAGCTTCTTGTTTGCAGGTTTATCAACTAGAACCCATGTGTTATTCTTCTTAAGGGATGCAATTTCCTCCTTCATGGCTATAAGCCATTCTGATTTTTGTTTACTTCTTATAGCCTCTTTATAACTGATAGGCTCACTTCCATTCACATCTTTAGCCACCATAAGAGCATATGATATTAGGTCAGTAATGTCATATTTCTTAGGCATTCTTGTCACTCTCTTCTCTCTATCTCTTGCCAGTTGATATCCCTCCAACTCTGGATGTTTGTGCTCACTTTGATCCTTTACTTCACTAGACTTCTTAGGATCTGCTGACTCTACCTTCAGCTCAGAGCTTTCTTCAACACCAGAATCAAGAGTGGGAATTTTTTTCTCTATCTTGGACTGAAGAAGTGCTTTTTCATTAAAGACAACATCTCTGCTAACAAAAGTCATTGATGGCTTCCTATTAAGACTCTAAATTTTACAGCCTTTAATGCCCTCAGGATACCCTATAAAGTAACCCTTGACTGCCCTTGGCTTACATGTGCATAGGCAGAGCACCCAAAGACTCTTAGATTGCTCAAATTTGAAGGTTTACCAAACCATACTTCTTGAGGGGTTTTGAATTCCAAAGCTGATGAGGGACTTCTGTTTATAAGGTATGTTGTTGTAGAGATTACTTCAGCCTAAAAGTGTTTTGAGAGGTTAGAACTGAACATCATGCATCTCACTTTTTCAATTAATGTTCTGTTCATTCTTTCAACAAGGTCATTTTGCTGAGGTGTATGTCTCACTGTTTTATGTCTTATAATGCCATGCTTCTTGCAGAAATTTTCAAACTCACTGCTGCAGAATTCCAGGGCATTATCTGTCCTCAGGCTCTTCACATTTCTTCTAATTTGACTCTCCATTAAGGCTGTCCACTCCTTGAATTTCTCTAAAGCCTCACTTTTGTGTTTCAACATATAAAGCCAAAGTTTTCTAAAGAAATCATCTATGAAGGTGATAAAATATCTTGCTCCACCATGAGATAAAACTTGTGATGGCCCCCAGATGTTTGAATGAATATAATCCAGTGTTTGTTTGGTTTCATACTTTCCTGGATTGACGTTTTACCTAGTGGTTTTACCAAATACACACCTTTCACAAAACTCAAGTTGGGAGATATAATCATGACCAAATAATCCTTGTTTTTGTAGTTCTTTCAGACTTCTCTCACTCATATGTCTAAGCCTCACGTGCCAAAGTTTGGTCTTATCACTTCTAACACTAGCACTCACTTCTACATTTGGCAAAGACCCCACTAAGACATATAAGCCATTCCTTCTGATTCCCTTAATGGCAATATTACCCTTATCTCTAATATGTGATTGGCTATTTTCAGCTTTAATACTGCATTCCAACGGATCTAACATCCCTAAAGATATTAAATTCCTTTTAAGGTCTGGTACATATCTAACTTGTTCAAGGTCCCTGGTTACTCCATCAAACATCTTAATGCTAATAGTTTCTATTCCAGCAACCTTACAAGCAAGATAATTACCTAATAAGACTTTGCCCTCATCCATCCTTTCAAGGGTCTTAAAAAAGTCTTTACATGGACACATATGAAAAGAACATCCTAAGTCCAGTATCCACTCACCTGTAGAATGTTTATCAGCAGCTACAAGGACATCTACACCTTTTGAATCACCTTCATCCTCAGATGCAACTACAAGGACATCTGCACCTTCTGAATCTTCTTCTTTTTCTCAAAATAATCTTTAATGTAATGTCCTTATTTTTTACAGAAATAACATTTTCTCTTCTTCTTTTTCTTCCCAGCTTTGTCCTTTTGACTGTTATTCTTCTTCTCTTTGTTTTCCTTTTTCTCTAGTTTGGACTTGACAAACAAGCCTTCTCCAAGATTCTGATCTTTGATTTCTGTTCTTTGTTTCAGATCTTTAGATTCCAATGCATCTTTTATATCCTTCAATGTAAGTGATTGTCTCCCATATAACAAAGTATCCACGAAATGCTCATATGAATCAGGAAGACAGCTTAACAAAATCAAAGCTCTATCTTCATCTTCAAGAACAATATTTACATTTTCAAGATCCAGAATCACCTTGTTAAACTCATCTAAATGATCTTTTAAAGCTGTTCCGACCTTTATTGAAAATGTATACAACTTCCTCTTTATATAGAGTCTCTTGGCTAGAGATTTCTTCAAGAATAATTCTTCTAGTTTTGCCCATAAGCCAGAAGCATATTTTTCTTTAGCCACCTCTCTCAGCACTTCATCTGATAAATGCAAGATGATAGTGTTGTGAACTTTGTTGTTAACGGTCTTCATATCTCCGCCAGAACTGGACTCCATCTCTTTTTTGGCCTTTGGATCTTGATCATCTTCAAGAGCTGTATCGAGTCCTTATTGGATCAGAATTACCTTTATTTTTAGACTCCACAAATAGAAGTCATTTTCACCATTAAATTTTTCTAGGTCAAATCCGGTTGTCGCCATCTGAAGATTAGAACCAGAGAACTTCAATGCTCTGATACCAGTTTGCTATAACATGCAGCCTCTGTTGATCCCTCCTTCTAACTTGATCAAACAACAGCCTAAGCAATCTTGATTAAATGCTTAAGCAAATAATGGTTCTAACCACAAATCTAAGAACTAAGAACGCAAAAAAGACTGAAGAAAGATGGTAAAGAAGCAAAAGAACAGTAAGAAGAAACACAGCAAGATACCTACATCCACGGCTGATAACACCCTTAGGGTTTGAAGCTTTTATTAAAGAGATTGATTACAACAAATCTTGAGGATGCAGAGAACAAATCTATTCTTTACAGAAAACTGTAACTCTCTCTTAATCCTAATCGAAATCTCTACATAATTCCCTGCACTGACCAGCTCTGCTTTTTAAATACAAAATTTAGAATCATCAAGAACTGTTGTAACGGTATTACCCACCAAGGGACCCACTCGCCAGTTTACCAAGCCACCTCAGCACTACTGATTTTAACAGAATATAACTAACACGTTTCACAGCTCTTTCCAGGCTCTTATCGGACTGGTTTCTTTACAGATGCTAAAAGAAATCTCTGGCTTAAAAATTATTTTCCACCTCATATTTCACCACTTAATTTCATACATAAAACATCACTTAATAATAAAATTCGATAATTTGTCTTTAAAATTTTGTTTTGGATTGTTAAATTCTTAAAAGGATATTTTTTTAAATTTTTTGATCACGCAAAGATGAACGATCCAATAAGGAAATCAAAAAAGATTTTTATTAAAAATTAAGGGTAATTTTTTGATACCTCCCCTGAGGTTTACCCTTGCTACAATTAGAGAGAATGTATCAATATATTGACATATAGCACCCCTAAACGTATATAAGCGTTAGGGAGCCGTTTGGAATAAAAATACAATAATGCCCTTCATTCTACAGTACAAGAACTGATAATTGTTCTTACATTACAGAATTGTCAAATCATCCCTTGCTTCTTGGTGCCAAATGAATAAGAACAAAGACAAGGCTAATATTATACCCTTATAATAATTTAATTTGACAATAAATAAATGACGTAATAAGACAAAATTCATGTGATTAGTGGAAATGCTAATATAGCCTTAAAAAAATGTATTTACAGTTGCTGAATGACTTACATTTCAACAATTTAAAAGCAACAAGGCAAGGCTAATATTACCATTGGAACCCAACGGTAATATCAGCATTCTTGAGTTGTATTTAAGGGCAATAACACTCTTTTTTTTTTTGCCAAGATTCACCATTTCCTAATACTTGTTATGGATTCAGCAAGCTCACAATATACCGTTGTGAGGTTTACCCTTGCTACAATTAGAGAGAATGTATCAATATATTGACATATAGCACCCCTAAACGTATATAAGCGTTAGGGAGCCGTTTGGTTTTACAATAAAAATACAATAATGCCCTTCATTCTACAGTACAAGAACTGACAATTGTTCTTACATTACAGAATTGTCAAATCATCCCTTGCTTCTTGGTGCCAAATGAATAAGAACAAAGACAAGGCTAATATTATACCCTTATAATAATTTAATTTGACAATAAATAAATGACGTAATAAGACAAAATTCATGTGATTAGTGGAAATGCTAATATAGCCTTAAAAAAATGTATTTACAGTTGCTGAATGACTTACATTTCAACAATTTAAAAGCAACAAGGCAAGGCTAATATTACCGTTGGAACCCAACGGTAATATCAGCATTCTTGAGTTGTATTTAAGGGCAATAACACTCTCTTTTTTTTTGCCAAGATTCACCATTTCCTAATACTTGTTATGGATTCAGCAAGCTCACAACAAACAGCAGGATCTAGTAGCCGAGAATATAGAGGATGAAGGAATGAGATTAATGGCAACCTCATTCAATTTGCAAATAAGATATGTAAGTGCAATAGAAGAGCTAGTGTGAAGATTTCAGAATCGGATGACAACCCAAACAAGCTATATTATTGCTGTATAGACAGCAGACATGGCTGCGGCAACTTCAAGTTCTAGATGCCATCCCCTAATGATTTCAGCAAAGGTGAAATATTTGAAGGTGTAGGAACATGTCAAGCAAATTATGAGTTGCTGCTGAACGTACAAAAAGAGTTGATGGATTTGAAGTTGCTAATGCAAAAAACACATAAAACAATAGGAAAATACAGTGGTATGAAGACAATATATTTCCTGAACATGTTCTTGTTCATCTGTGCTATTATAGTTTTAATAGTAGGTGTAGCTTTAGCTGCAAAGTAGGCATTATGCAACAGATGCATGTTTTAGTACCTAAAGTATCTAATGATCAACTACTACCATGAATGTGAACTTAAGGGCAATTTACATGACTAGCTAAATATGAATATAAAATGCATTCAAGATTTGATCAGTTGCTCACTATCCCATTCAATTTTATTATCCACTATGACTGATTAAACATAAATATGAATATAAAATGAGCTTCAATCATGTGTATGACTTTTGCATATAAATGCAAATAACTAACCCATTCAAGTTCAATATCCAGATTAGTTGAATGTATAATCCAGCAGAAGAGCAACATTTGTAAAATTAAAGAATTTTGTGTAGATGAACACAAGAACTTAATCAATATATAATTTTATATAGGATATTGACAGTCGTTACCAGCCACCAAAAAGAAATTGGAAGGGAGAAATATATTTTACAGATTTCCAGGAAACAACATGACATGAGACATTTAAAACAGTGCAAGTTAATTTGCTCAATATAAAATAATCTTTAATCAGTTACTTATTATCCAATTCAAGTTTATTCAACTCCAACTTACTTAGCTCCATCTCAATATCATCAGAACATTAAAACAACAAGCAACCACAATAAATTTAAATCAAAGCATAATATATAATATGAAACCACAAAGCATGGCCATATGGATAATTAGCATTCCAGTAGAAACTCAGTTTGAACATTCATTCTTTGGCTACAACACACCGAGCCTTTATAAGTGATAAAAGTACAGTATGTAAATATATATAGTTATATCTCTCATAATAATTTCTTGTAATTAAGCAAAGACATGCATATATGACCTATTTTTGGCAGTGTGAAAGTCTCTACTTTTCAACAAAATATAAATCAAAAGAACTCAAACCTATATGTTAGGTGAGTAAGAGATGATACACCATCTATTGATGCTCTGGACACTTCAATGGTATTGCATCATCTGATCCCCGCAAAAAAATA
The DNA here is from genome assembly GCA_030449925.1 of Citropsis articulata. NCBI lineage: Eukaryota > Viridiplantae > Streptophyta > Magnoliopsida > Sapindales > Rutaceae > Citropsis > Citropsis articulata. Next base: position 1,260,798 of record JASUUH010000077.1, read on the forward strand.
AAGTATGGGGTTGTATTTGTGCTTTGTCTTATCACATACTTTCAGCTCTACGTTCTTGAATATAAAAATTTTGAAGGAAAAAAAATACCCCACCAACATACAGGATATTCATAACCATCGAATTACTTTATGCTTCCCTGCCAAGTGACTGTTATTATTCAGCCAACTTCCTTATTAATGAGTGGCTTAATAATCTATTTCAGAGCTGTTTGATATTAATTACGGTGGAAAACTATAACTTAACCACAACACTAAAGTATTTAATAAATACTAAATGTTGCGGCTTAAAATATAAGTTGATTTGATCTGTTACTTGTATCATGAAAAAAAAAACTATAACTTTTTCTGTCAAAAATTATTATTTAAAAGTCATATTTATGATAGACGATTAATTTTTATTTCATAATTACAATTTTTTTTACAGTAAAACTATAGTACTAAACAAGACCTTCATTTTCTATCTTTTATATTTGATATTTTGGTGTCACAAAAAGCACTAGGTCATGAGCTAAAAGTGCAAAATTAGCGCAAATGTTTTTATTCTCATACATGGTCATAATTCATTATGTTGGTGTACAAGGATTTGATGAATAGTCAAGTAGAGAAAGAGGTAATAACCTGATTAGAAAAAATAATAACAAAGTATACAAATTAGAAATAATTAATATAGACATAATAATAAAAACAGAAGACTAATTAGCATATAGTTTAGAAGATAAATGTGAATTTAAATTATTAGAATTAAAGGTAATAAGAATAGTACTCATAGATATAAAAATCTAGCATTTACTGTAAATAATCATAGTGAACAAAAACAAAAGAAAAAGTAGAATGGCAATTAATTATAAAAGATTAAATGATACTACTCTAGACAGTAGTTATAAAATACCTAATAAAGATGAATTAGTAAATTGTATACAAAAAGCTAGATATTTTTCTAAATTTGATTGTAAAAGTAGTTTTTGGTAAATACAAACTCCATGAAAAATTTGTTTCGTGAACAACTTTCAGTAGTTTAAAAGGACATTTCAAATGATTAGTTATGCTATTTGGATAAGAAAAAAAAAACACCACAGGTTTTCCAAGCTAGAGTGCATAAAATATTGAAACCATTTTCAAAATTTGGTATAGTGTACATGGATGATAGTCTTATATTTACTCATAATATATTTATGCATATAACTTAGTTATATAAAATCTTAGATTATTTTAAGAATAATAATATTGTAATCTCTATAAAGAAAATAGAACTACTAAAACAAGAAATAGATTTTTAGGAATAACAACATATAAGGGAACAATAAAATTACAACCACATATAGTAAAATATTAGATTTTGTAGATAAAATAGAATGTACTAAAGAATTACAAAAACTTTTAGGCCGATTAAATTATATTAGAAAATTTATACCACAAACCTTAATACATTAATAAGACCTTGATATAATTAATAATGATACAAGCAGCTTAAGATGAGTAAGAATATTAATACAAAAGCCTAATAAAGGTAGTTCTAAAGAAAAAGAAGAAATAGTTGTGTAACCAAGCAGTAAATTTACGCAAATAGAAAGTAGCTAGTTTAGTATACAGAATTAAAAAGTTTAGCAATAATAAATTCTTTAAATACATTTCATTTATATATACAAGATGATACTTTTACGATAAGAACATGCTATAATAATATTATAGAATTTTATAAAAAAAAGTACAAAAGAAGAATTTTAAAAAGAAAAATTCTTTTATTAGTAACCATTGGATATACTTTTTACAAATAATAACATGTAGAGAATATAAAGTAAAGTTTAAACATATAGTAGGAAAGGATTATTCTTTAACTAATATCCTTTCAAGACTAAATATTCAATGATTATTTTATAGGAATGAAGCATTATATGAATTTTGGGTCAATAATACTTGGATAGTTCCCTTTAGGAACAAATTTGAATTTTAAAAACAAATTTAAATTATTAGACAGTCAGCAATGCACTTTAGACAATTTGTGAAGTTGACATAATCCACAAGATAAAATAAAAGTATTAATGCACTCATACGTCATTTTAGATAAATTAAAGAACTGTAGACAGTAAAAATTTTGTATTTTACTTATTAGTTAGAGATAGACACTAAGCATATATAAACAACAAAAAGAGATAATTGACTTAGCAATCAATTATTCAAATCCATATTTAAAAGGTTTTTATGCATTTTATGAAATGATAGAATTTGTTAGAAAAGAAATAGAACAAAGTTTTTATGTTAGCCATTTAATCAATCACTTAGACAATATATCATCATCGTGATCATCATCATCAACCATACAGTTTTCTAACCATTGTGAAGTAATAACATTTACAATTAAAAAGATTAATAGTACTAGATATCATTTAGACAGCAAAGTCAAAGCATGTAGACAAAAAAATAACTACATTGGAAAATGCTATTGTAGAATTATATAGTCAAATCACTACATTACAAAATAAACGTCATACGCTAGACATTAAGCATCATGATAGCTAGAGTACACGAAAGTCAATAAATAATAAGAAAATAATGGGATGAGCTTGAAAGACGAAAATTTTCTCTTTTTCTAAAAAGAGAATATCCACTTCCAGCACATATAATTTTAAAAATTAGACATAATGTAAGAAAAACAGTATTAGAGAAATAAATATATATTATATTTTTTTAAATGATCTAGCTTCTGATAAATATTAAAGGATTGAGTACTAGGATGTCCAATATGAAACTAAATGTATAAATTGCCCAAAAGAGGACCCACTTTATAAATTTATTCCTTTAAAAAGATTTGCTTGTAAATGCCATCTTGTTTTGACACCTACCCTACTTTTAGATTATGGTCAGTTAAGTCGACTAATATTTTTAGATCTAGATCAAATAAATCAATTTGGTAGAAAAATAGCTACAATCATCTTAAACACTTTTGCCACAACCAATAATCTTTTTGTAGAATTATCCATAGACAACAAACCACCCGAATATGATGAATCAGGAGTTATGCCAATTGAATATAAATTAATACTAAGATTCCATAAATTTAGACCTCCATTTTTTGTAATTAAATTTCTTTGGTCATGTAAACAGTTTATTATAGAAGAACAACTTAAGCAACGAACCAGTAAAATAATTGGTAGACAATTTTATTGGGCACATTTCAAGCTTAAAGATTACAGGTTAATAACTGAAGATGCAATCCAAAAAATTTATTCTAAACACACCCTCCTAGAAGTACCTTTCATTGCCAAAACTAAGTATGCAAAACTAGTTAAGCATTATTTTAAAGAATTCGAGGCAAAAATAAGAGCTCTGAAAGAAGAACAAGAATCGGCCTAATGAGAAGCTAAATGGTGGGACCAATTAGATGATGAAGAGAGAGAGCTGTTTTAGAGAGAGTAGCAAAGAAAATCAGGTAGTCAACTTTATTTTTACAAATGTCTTTCCTTTACTCATTGCTCAATAAGGGAAAAATTGTGAAGGAATTTTTTTTAGTTTTGTTATTTTTTACTGACACTTAGCCATTATTGAATGTCTTTTTACTGTTTACTTTTTAGTTGACCCTATGGCAAACCAACTGTAAATGTAATCTCTAAAACCTTACCCCTTTTTACTTCAAATTGTTTATTATATCAAGTCTTCAATTGTATATACAGACCTCTTAAATTACTAAGACAGGAGAGAAGCTTTGAAGTAAGAGTCATTATATACACAAGCAAACAAATAAAATTTTCTTTCCATGTCTCCTTTCATATTTAAGAAGTTCAGATAATATTTGGAAAGCGACCAACAAGTAAGTGATATTATTTGTTTTTATTTATTTATCTTTGAGGTTAAGAAGTTTCGCCTAGCTAATGAGAATACAATCCATATTCAAAACGCTAGCAAAAGGCCAATCCTTGTTATTATTCAAGGAAAAAGAGTTTTTGAAGAAAAGAGATTTCAAAAACAAGTTTTTATTTCTAACAAAAATATTGAGAACTCAATAAAAGTTTTTATTAATTCTCTTATGCTGCGTTTACTAAACTGGAATCGGAATGGGCTGAAATCGGAATGGACAGGAATGAGAATGAGCTGGAATCGGAATAAGGAATGGGAATCAAATTAAGTTGTTTACTTAAACTGTAGGAATCGGAATCGGAATGAGCTGGATTGTAACAAATTACTAAAAAGTACTTAATGGATTATTGTCATAATTATTATTATTAACTAATATATTAATTAATTGTAAAATTTTATTAATTAATTATTATAATTATATTAACAATTATTATAAAAATATATTAACTAATAATATTAATATTAATTAATTAATTATAATAATATATTAATTATTGTGATTATTCATTCAAAAATTATAATTAATAATAATTATTATTGTTAAAATGTATTAATATATTAATTAGTAGTAATAATTATATTAAATTAATAATAATATCTGAATTAATTATAACTAATATATTAATTAATTAATTAAAATAACAATGTATTAATTATTATGATTATTTAATCGAGAACTATAATTATTAATATATTATTGTTAATAATATATTATTATATTATTTAATAGTAATAATTATATTAATTAATTATAATATATGAATTAATTAATTAAAATAATAATATATTAATTATTGTGATTATTTACTTGAGAACTATAATTATTAATATATTTTTGTTAAATAATATATTATTATATTATTTAATAGTAATAATTAAAGTATTTAATTAATTAGAATATATGAATTAATTATAATTATTATATTAGTAATTATTATAACAGTATATTAATTAATTATAATAATTATATTAATAATTATTATAATAATATATAAATAAATAAATTAAAATAATAATGTATTAATTATTGTGATTATTTAATCGAGTATAATTATTAATATATTATTTTTAATAATATATTATTATATTATTTAATAGTAATAATTATATTAATTAATTATAATATATGAATTAATTATAATAATTATTATAATAATATATTAATTAATTAATTAAAATAATAATGTATTAATTATTGTAATAATATTAATAATATATTAATTATTATGATTATTTATTCAAGAACTATAATTATTAATAATTATAGTTAATAATATTAATTAATCATAATAATTAATTAATTATAATAATATATTAATTATAACTTAGGACAAAATGGGTATTTTTGTTTTGGGGAGGCAAAATGGGTAGTTCGAGGTGGAACTTGATTCACCTCACGTGGGAATCAGTTAAATTCACGTTCCGAAATATAGGTGGGTCGTCGTTCAGATTAGATTCACTCTTATTTTTGCGAAGTAAGCGTCGTCGTTCGATTAGGATTAGATTACGTCCATTGAAATAAGCCATTAAAGTTTCTTTTTGAGCTAGATCTTTGTTACCCCGTTTTTACCAGTGTTGTTGAAAGGCATTTTAGGCGTGAGTCAGCAATTTTAAAGTGTTTTTGTAAGCATGTTTTCAAAACCAATTTTAATAAATTTTTAAAGGCTAGTTTTTGCTAAGATAACTGTTTATTTCAAAAATTGGGATTTCACTATATATAAATGGGAAATCGACAACAAATATTTTGATGGTTAATCTAAATAAAAGCTATATCAACCTACATTATCGTACAAATGTTTTTCTCACTCTTTTTACCAACCACCTTTTTCTCAACTTTGGCATCATAATATATAGTCAAGCAGCCATCACTACTACGTACGATGCCATTTTTCATCTTTTCATTGGCCGACTCTTTAGTCTCATTTCCATCTCTTAGAAAACTACTCATATTTGACCTAATCAAAACTTGTAATAATTAATTAAGTTAAATTATTGAAAAATACAATAAAAGGTACATTTGTAGAGAGCTCAGGCCGTGAGCGGGGGTTTGGTGGCGTTTACAACATATTACATAATCAAATCGTGAATAACAAAGACGATTTTATCATTTAATAATTTTTTCCAAACAATAATATTCACTTCATCAATCTCATCTCCCAAGGTAAATTTTTTGGGCATATTTTTCAGTAATTCAAAATTGAACACAACTTTCTATTGGCTCAGTTTTTTATTTATCCATGGGCAGAATTAATGTAGAGTCGCAGTAGCTGTCTATTTTCCAATAATTTCTTTTTTTTTAAAAAAAATATTATTAGACTAATCCAGCAGGCCAATTTTGACTGAGCTGGAAACTGCAGCACCTTTTGTTTTCATTGAAACGCAGACATGACATAATTGACAAAGTACGTCCATTTATAGAATTTTGAATTAAATATATCATTTCCTTCCAGCACAGGCGGTAGAACATATGGAGCTCACGTAATATAAGTTACGAAATTATGTCACCAGTTCTTAATTAAACGATCATCATTGCTTTGGATCCTTCTCTTGGAATTCTCATGGAGCCGCAAAATGACATAGACGATCTTCCGAAAAATACGGCCAATTTCACAGCACTCACTCCACTGTGGTTTCTAGAGAGAGCAGCTACGGTGCACCCCACAAGAAAATCGGTAGTCTACGAATCAAAGCACTACACATGGCAGCAGACATACCAACGTTGCCGTAGCTTGGCCTCGGCTCTTTCGCAGCTCTCAATCGGCCCTGGAACCACGGTGTCAGTGATCTCACCAAATGTTCCAGCCATGTATGAAGTCCACTTTGGAGTTCCAATGACTGGAGCTGTGTTGAATTGTATTAATTTTCGGTTAAACCCACTCAATGTCGCCTTCATTCTGGGTCATGCTGAGACTGCTTTGGTTTTTGTGGACCAACAGTACTTTGCTTTAGCAGAGGAGGCTTTGAAGATCATGGAGGAGAAAAGCGAAGGCCTGTTTAAGCCTCCGGTTTTGATTGTGATTGGTGATGAAACCTGTGATCGGGCGGCACTGGAATATGCTCTGTCAAAAGGGGTTACTGAATATGAGAAGCTATTGGAGACAGGTGATCCTGAGTTTGCTTGGAAGCCGCCGCGGGATGAGTGGCAAAGCATTGCCTTGGGGTACACTTCAGGCACGACGGCGAATCCCAAAGGGGTGTTGGTGAGCCACCGGGCGGCATATCTCATGTCTTTGAATGTGGTTCTTACTTGGGCAATGAAAGAAGGTGCCGTATACCTGTGGACTTTGCCAATTTTTCATGGAAATGGGTGGTGTTTCACTTGGTCACTTGCAGCTCTTTGCGGAACAAGCGTGATGCTTCGTCACGTAAGTTAGTTTATCTAGACTTTTAACGGAAGGAGAAAGATTCTTCTTTATTTTTTTTTTTGTCCGTTCGTTGGTCAACTTCTGATTGGATTATTCGGATCTACCAGGTCAGTACCCTTAACGCAATACTAGTCTTGTTCCATTAATATGTTTGTTTTTCTACAGGCGTCGGCCAAGGCCATCTACAAAGCCATAGCCGAGCACGGCGTGACCAACTTCTGTGCAGCACCAATAGTGCTCAACTCCATAGTCAATGCTCCACCAGAGGACACAATCCTTCCCCTGCCTCATGTTGTAAATGTAAATACCGGTGGTTCTCCGCCACCGCCTCCAGTTCTCTTAGCAGTGTCCCAGAAGGGCTTCCGTGTCACCCACGTCTATGGTCTCTCAGAAATCAACGGTCCGGCAACCGTTTGTGCGTGGAATCCCGATTGGGACTCACTCCCGTTCGAAGCTCAGGCCCGTCTCAATGCACGACAAGGCGTAAAGTGCATGTGTTTGGAAGGCTTAGATGTCCTTGACACGAAAACAGACCAGCCGGTTCCTGCTGATGGGAAAACCATTGGGGAGGTAGTAATGCGTGGTAACATGGTGATGAAGGGTTACTTAAAGAATCCTAAAGCCAATGAGGAAGCTTTTGCAAATGGATGGTTTCACACTGGGGATCTTGCCGTGAAGCATCCGGATAATTACATAGAGATTAAAGACAGATCAAAGGATATTATAATTTCCGGAGGCGAAAACATTAGTAGCGTGGAAGTAGAAAACGTGCTGTACACGCATCCGTCAGTTCTTGAAGCATCTGTGGTGGCGAGGCCGGATAAGCGTTGGGGGGAGTCGCCTTGCGCATTTGTGGCATTAAGGTCAGGGGGAGATCATGTTTCCGACGAGCGGAAGTTGGCTGAAGATCTAATGAAGTATTGCAGGTCAAAGATCCCTTCGTATTGGGTTCCCAAGTCAATAGTATTCGGACCATTGCCAAAGTCCGCTACCGGGAAGATTCAGAAAAATGTGCTAAGGGCCAACGCAAAAGAGCTTGGGACTTTGTAAATTGCCTGTGGTCAATCAATTATGCTGTGCATTAATCAATAATTATCATTGCGCGGGCCTAATAATGTGCTTTCATTAGATAGATTGTCTGTTGACCTGTACACAATGCTGACATGTATTGGATAATCATTTTGGGGCTGAAATGTGTAGACTGTGGTCATTGTATTCCGTAATAAACGAACGGGTGTATCTCTTAAAAAATTAGGAAGGGTCAATTTTTGATTCAATTCTTTTGGGTGGAAAAAATGATCAAAACTGAAAAAATATAAAGAAAATAAGAAAATGAACCAAAAGTTTTCCGGTTATTTTAATGTCACACAACAGACACTACAAACTTACTTTCCATTTGGAAGTTTAATCCATATATTATATTTAAGCAGGTTAGAGTTTTTGTCCAGATATTATATTCAAGCAGGCTAGAGTTTCACTTGAAGTGATATATTTTCATTTGTGTTGAATAGAATGCAGGACCGTTTTAGAATACTTGGGGTTTTAGGTGAATTTTTTATATGAGATCTCTTTTTATTAATTTCAATACTTAAAAAAAAAAATAAGATGGCTTAAAATCAACTTTATTTTTAGTTCTTAAATTTCAACAATAATAAAAAAGATCCTAAATTTTTTTTTAAAATAAAACAGAAAATAGTTAACAAGATATCTTTTTTACTTCTATTAAAAATGTTACAAAAACTAACAAACAAACAAATAAATAAGAACAATCTTATTTTCAAATATAATATTTAGATTAGTAGCACGTAAAAAATTGAGATGATGAATTGGTAATCAATAATAGACATGGACTTTATATTTCAAGCTAATTTTTTTCTTTTTTAAATGAACCTATGAATGTAGTAATTTCCATTGTAAAGAAGAGAGAAAGAAATTTTTTCATCAAATGATTTTTCAGATTATAAGGTTTTTAATAGAAATTAAAATGAATATTAAAAGTAAAAAATTCTAACATTAAATAATTAATTTTTTTAGGAAACTAAAAAGGTAAAGAATTTAATTTTTTTCTTGGAAAGACTAATAATAAATGAACTAAGGGTTAGAGAATAGTAGTAATTATATCTCTTTAACACTAAGGGTATCAAGTATAGATTTTTTATTAAAAAACTTAATCGTGGGATAATTATTAATTAGAAAGATATTTAGTAGGCTTTCCTAAAATACGTAGTTAAAAATAAAAAAACTTTACTAATATAGAGTTATTAAGAAAATACTTAAAATATGAGGTCTTTCTTAAATATAGAGTCTTAGGCGATTATCTTTTTCATCTATATCGAAAGCCAAGCCACCTCTGATAGAACGTGCAAAGTTTGAATATTGCTCTCTAGTGTTAATTAAGTGCTAACCCTTAGGATGTGATGGTAATAGAAATAAATATCATAAGGTTGTAACTAGACTTTTGAGTAGGAATGATAAGCAACCGCAACCCAACCATTAAAATTCACAAAATTATGTTCTTATTTAACAAAATGTGAAAACTTAAGGACCCAGAGATATAAATTCCAATAAAAATCAATAGTGGGCTCAAATCAATTAGGTAAGGATATTTTCATCCCACGATGTTTATTTGAGTAAATCCACCTCATTTAAAAAAATTGTATATAAAAAATTGACATTATTTTTTAAATTTAAAAATTGACATTATTTTTTAAAATTAAAAATAAGAAAAAATTTAAACAATTAATCAATTAGAAATTTTTTGCAGCCAAAAAATTTTATTAGATAAATAGCATAAGTTTCCTAGCTAATAAATTTTATGAGATATCGTGTCATAAATAGTTTACACAATTTGGGGGTAGAAATATCACCATCTAATTAATTAATAATTGTTGTACATTTTATCTTCTTCTCCTTCCTTATAATAATTGTGAAAGTTGAATTATTTAATAGTTTGGTCAAATAATTTTTAAAAAATTTATTTAATTAGACGCGATTTCAAATTATAGTAAAATGTAGTTAGTCATGCACGTTTAATTTATTCAAAGTGACTTGATGCTGTTACAAATGGCGTCACGCCGTCAGTAATATTCTTGTTTGATGACATTCATAGTAATCTAGTTGTCAAATCCTTTTTTTCTTTTTTCAATTTTCCCCCAATATATTAATGCAAAATTGCAGATTTCGTCTTCATTGAATAATGAGTTTATTGAGGGCAATCAGCAGCAGTCGCTCTTGACGCAGCCACTCTCAAGTTTGGAGAGCAGCCGAGGCAATCGGAAGCCGCCCTATTTTCTTTTTTAAGTTATTCAGATAACAATTTTTTTTTTTTTTACTTACTCATATTACAATTCATATTATATAAGATTCCTTCTAATATTCGAGGTTAAAAATTACTTTTTTTAACGATTTATATTATAACTCATATTCTTTTTTTTTTTAATTACTCAAATTATAATACGATGAAATTACTAATAATATTTCAAAATTAAAAAAATTAAATTCTTGTAATTACTTTTATTGGTTCAAATACTTTGTGATAGGGCTGGGCAAAATCGGGTTCGGATCAATCCGATCGGATTTCGGATTGATCGGGTTGAACAAAAACTCATCCGAATTCAATCCAAATCTATAAACCGACCCGATCCGATCCGAATTATATTCGGATCGGATCAAAAAATTGGGTTTAATTCGGTTCGGATCGGGTTCGGTTAACAATTCTTAATCAACGATTTAACATATGTTATATGATATATTACCCATTACAACTATTTGTATTTGAACTAAACTAAAAAACCCAAACTTAAAACAAAAATTCGGGCCGCCGTTTGCTGGATTTCACATGGAACTTGAAGGAGAAACTTGCAGATGAAGTGTATGGAGCGGAGCGGTCGGTGGCGGTGGCAGATCTGTCATGATCTCATGAACAATAGATCGGTGGGGTTGGCGCCGTGATGATTATGGCGGCGTGTGTTGGTTATGACTCTGTGTGTGTGTTTTACTTGTGTAACTTGTGTTGAGTGTTGACTTGAGGGTGAGGGAGGGCGGAGGCTGGTGTCCATTGTGTGGTCTCGTTGAGGCAGGGGAGGCCGAGAGGTGTGAGGGAGAGGAGTGAAGCTGCTGGGTGCCCTAAGTGTGTGATCTACTGGTTTTGTGCCTTTATCTTTACTGGTTTTGTGCCTCCATCTCTGTGCATCTTAGAATCAAGTTTCTTGTGTTTCTTCTTTGTTGAAATGGATTCTCCCTCTTTGCTGTATCAGTGTGGGTTGTTCACTCTCTTCTTTAATCCAACCCGTTCGGGTTGTCGGATTGGATCGGATTTCACCCGATCCGATCACGATCCGATCGGGTTGACAACATTTGATCCGATCGGATATTATGGTCAATCTGATCCGATCCGAACCCGATTTTTTTCGGATCGGATCGAATCGGATCGGGTCGGATCGGTTATTTTGCCCACCCCTACTTTGTGAGAGCAAGCGTTCTCTCACTAGGTAGAAATCGCCTACTCTTAGAATGTGTCACGTCCTTTTTTTTCTTTTTTTTTTAAAGAGCAAGGATGTATGTATAAAAATAGACAAAATCATTAAAAAAATTTATCTACAAAATTTATCATTTGTTTTGTTTCTATAAGACGCGTCTACCCTTTTCCCCTTCCGTTACAAATTATACCATTAGTATTGTTTTTATACAGACGTGTCTTCGACCGTTCCCTTTCGTTCCCGATTTTCTTCGGACACAGAGACGTGCATGATTTGATTAAACATGGGGGCTCTCTGACTCTTGAGAGCAGAACGTGGCATTGGATTTTGGACTTTGGGCCCATGATTTTATCGTAGGGGTCCCACCTAAACCGTTGAAAATACCTACCATGCAGTAGTAACGACGCGGGGGTGATTTCATCCGAAAGGGGAAAAAGAAAAAAAACAACGCGGGGGTACTTAGGTCATTGACCTAAGGTCATGTTTGTTTGGGGTTAGAGGAATGGAGAGAGGAAAAGAATTTAATTTTTTTTTTTACTTTTCAATGTTTGGTTAGATCAAATTCAATAGAATTGAATTTTCATTAAAATTCAATTCCTATCAAATTGAAGAATTTGTATTCCTTATTAATGGGTAAGGATCTTAAATTCCTCATCTATTGGAATATAAAATTCTAATATTATCCTCTAATAAAATTAATTTTAAATAAAAAAGTACATATAATTTATATTTATTTTCTTAAATTAATAGAACAATTTATTTGAAAAAAAGAAAAAGCATTAAGGTGAATTGTCGGACCATCACCGGAGACTCGCCGGAGATGCATTTCACCATCAAAACCGGTATCAATGGAATCCTCATGAGCCGATCTACAACTCTATGGAGTTAGAAATGTTAATATACATTGTTATTTACCTCAAATATTGTTTAAATATTTCGGAAAATTTTTGGGAAAATTTTAACTCTCATATTTCTAACTATATAGTGTATTTTCTGTAAAATTAACACCTTCAATTAGTAGATCGTCCATTTATGATCATTATTATGTATTTCATGCGACGAAAGATGGTGGTCAACGGCGGTCAACGCCTGTCAACACCGGTCAACGGTGGCATAATTTTTATTTTAAAAAATCAAATTCTCTATGTAACTAGGTAATTTTAATAGCCTAACATATTATTGTTTTCAATAATTATAAATATTTAGAAACTAAATTAAACATATAACTAATTATGCAATGTTACTTATTTTGATTATAAAATAATAACAAATTAATTAAAAATATAATATAAAATTAAATATTTTGTTATCAAGTTATTTTCTATATTAAATTAATTCATTGTTTAATTATTTTTTTATTTATTAACAATATTAACATTAAAGATAATGGGTATATTTGTCCAAATAAAAAATATATAATTTCTTTTCCTTTCAAATTTAATGTAAAACCAAACAATGGTAATTCATCTTTGAAGTCCTCTCCTCTCATCACCTCTCCACTCCTCTCCTTTTTTCTTCTCTCCTCTCCTCCCCTTTCTTAAAACAAAACACCACCTTAAGGTTTACATTTTCTCAAATGAAAACTTAAGCTTGTAATTTGAATGAACAATGAAGCAAGTCCCTGAGAAAATGATTCTCTGTTTATCCCTATAAGCAATTGAAGGAGTTTTTATAAATTAAAAACAGCATAGCTCTTGTACACATTAGAGATTTTATAAATTAAAAATTATTGAAATGACCATATTATTAAATAAGTCTATAATGGTTAATGAAATGGCCAAAGGACCATTATAATATTGAATTTTGATAAACTATTACCTCACTTGAGACATTTCAAAACCACTAGATAGGGATTTGAATGCCGTTACCTCCACAATATTGAGGGAGTTTGTTGCTTGAATCATCTCAGTAAACCCACAATTTTCATCACTTCATAATATTATATAACTTTTCTCAAGAATTCTTCTCAGTCGCTCCTGTATGTCTTCAATCACTATATGGTTTAATTTCCTTTAGTTTATTAAGCAAATTAAAGTTTTTTTTGCTCTCAAATTTATTTTGAAGGAAATGCTGTAATGGATTGGATGACATGAGAAATCTTTAGGTTTAACATCAAGATAATTTCCAACCGTCTTCAATTTGCAACTAAAAATAACCTAAAAATGTAAAAAATAGATTTTACTTGATAACGTCGAGATGATTTCGTATGAATGTTAGATTTTACTTCAGGATTTACGGTTACACACAAATTATTTTGCGCCTCATTGATTCTACTCGTTTTTCCTCACTACCAAGATTTGTATCCTGAGGTCGATGTTGATGATGATTATGATGCTTTTGTGACGGTGAAAGGCGAGAAATTTCCTGCTGGCTGCAATTATGGGAAAGATTTCCAGGAGTGCTGGCCTCATTCTTTTGTATGTTCGTGTCCATATGTCGTCGCTTGCAGCGATTATTGAAGTTGTTTCAAGCATTTGGTGGCAGAAATATAGCTCTTGTTCAGTGTGTTTAAATGGGAATTTTCATGGAATGCTCAGACTGTCTGCTGCTCCAATGTCTTTCGCGAAACCTGCGCTTATGAGTTGTTTCTAAACCAGACTTTTTGTCCCAGATTAGTTTTAAGTGTCAGTTTGTTGATCTATTCTCAATCATAGTTACATCTTCAATTTTTAATTTTATTGAGAGAAAGATAACTTATTATTACAATCGTAATACTTTTTCTAATCAAAATTTTTGTTTGATTTCCGGGTTATAACGTGTATGCTAAACTATTTTTTTTTTTTTCAGGATTAAATGTAATACATTTCTAGGGTTTAATTTGTTGTTGGAGAAGCATTTAGGAATAAGATTTTAATCATTCGAATAAGAGGACAGAGGAGAGTCTGTTGGAATGTTTTCAGAAGGACTCTTCATCCAATAAGTCTTGGTGAGTTTCGACTCGAACTCTGAATTTATGTTTTAAGAACAATCCTCAGTGCAAAACGTTGGCAATAGCGTGGGCCGTCCATAATGCAATAGGTTGGTGTTGATTCGATCTTGGGCTTGTGATTTTAATTTTTATCGCGTCGGCCCCTAAACATTCGTGACCCAATAATATTATTATTATTATTATTTTAATGTTAGAGCATCACCAAAGTAAGGAGTACACGGATTTGGAGCCTAATCCTACTCTAAATAAGGTAATTTTTTAATAATTTTTCAGGAATAGAGTGAGAAATAGAAAAAAAATAATTCCTAAATTCTTAGCTTTTACCCCAATTTCTGTTATGTAGGAATATTTTTTAAATTTTTGTTCAATAATTTTTTATGTTGGTTAATAACTTTTTTTATTTCTACGTAATATAAATAGGTTAAAACTAAAGAAAGCCCAATATTATAATTCTTATTCAACCTTAAAACATTATTAATTTGTTATATTTTTTTTCTCTCTTAAGGTGCTGCTCTCTTTAAATACCTTGTAGTTTACTAAAATCATTTATTTATACCTACTATAAAATAAGTAAATGGGGAATGGTGTGGAGGGGAAAATCATTCTCCATATAAAAATTTCTAATCTTCACCCCATTAAATTTTTTAGGAGATAGGATGGAGAGTAGAGGTAAAATTTTTAATTGGGTGGGAAATAGGTTAGGCCTCTCCACCCCTATCCCACACCATTGCCATCCTTAATCATAAGGCTCTATTAATTTTATTCTTCAAATATCTATTTGCTTATCTTTATGACAGATAAAAGAGTTTAAAAAATATGTTATCCTCCAAAAGTCTTTTCAAATATAAATAATTTAATATTATTTTAATCAAATAACTATTTTTTTGAAGAAAAAATAATAGTAATTAAAGCACTTCTCTCTTTGTCTAATAAAAAATAATAAAATATAAATTAAAGAGAAAGGAAGCACTCTACAAAATTGAAGAGGAAGAAGTATTTCCTATTTAAAGAATGTTAGTTAGAGTGCCTTTTAGAGTCTCAAATATTTATGTGACTCTTTAAATAAGTAGTATAATCTTATTTAAAAAGTTTTTTGGTGATGCTCTTAAAAGAGTGGCCGGATAAGTATTGAAGCGATGGTTACTTATTTCAACATTAGGGACCTAAATCTTTGTACGGCCGTGCTTGGGATTAAGGTTAGACAACTGTAACTTAAAAGGTACAGTACTAAAGTGTTTGGTAAATATTAGCAACTGTAGCTAAAAGTTTAGTTGATTCGATTTTACACTTGTATGATAAAAAATTAATTATATTTTTATTAATTTTGTTAAAATTATTATTTAAATTTTATATTGAATATATATTATTAATTATTATTTCATACTTATGAAAAATTTAATTTTTTTTTATAGCAGTTGAAGCTTTAAAGTTATACCATCTCAATACCAAATAAGTCCTTGACCTTTTCAATACTCATTGAGTGTGTTTACTTAACAATCATCTAATTTATTAAGTAAAACCACTATTTCTATCATTTTTATAAGATGCAGTCTGCAGATGTTGGAATCATTTATGAAATTTGGTACTTGCTTATTCTTCATTTTTTCAAAAAGAATAAGCGTAGGGAAGGAGTGTGAACTCTTAATTTATCTAAAAATAAAAATAATTCTAGTTCTTGGAAAACCTTTTTATCAATGAACCGTTGATCTTTCAAGACAAACAAAATTGGTTTATAGAGAATCAATCATAATCGAATATTATGAGAAGAAATGAGAAGCGTGAAGCATTAAATTAAGGGTTGCTTACTCAGATATATATTATAAGGAGTAATTTTATATCTTTGATTCGAATTTTGTTAGACTTTTGAAAATTAAGATTCGATGAAGAATTATACCCTTTTGTTTAGTAGTCATTGTCTTTCATTTTAATCAGCGCAATGTGAAATCAACGTAGAATTTGAACTGATCTCTATAAGAGTTAGGAAGCAGCAAAAAAAGAGATCGAAATTGATTGCACCCTTTATGACAAAGCAAAGCAAATCCAGAATATATCCGTAGCCGCCTATCAGTTAACTGATTACGTACAACATAAGATTACAAATCCCTTGAACGATTAACGTAGGGATAACGAATTGAATCTTGATGTTTCGTTTTGAGTAATGAAATAATTGCTTTGGAGTGTTGACGTTGTATTACAAATATTTTCCTTACCAAAATCATTAATAGCTTGTATAATTATTCTAGAAGAAAATATTACGTACAACGATGTTTATACAACTCAATAATTAATTATCTCTTCAATAATGAACGTCATTCTCACGCAGTTGAGAATTAAAATCATCTTCTATATAAATAGGATCCTCTCTTAATCTACGTACTCTTTATATAAGTTTATTAATTAACCTTTTAAAATTTTTTTTGACACATATTCATTTATTTTTCTTTTATTAACTGCTAATAATCATACTTATGTACTTGTTAGTCGAAAGGTTTGGATAGAAAGAAAATTATGATCTTATCCATATTAAATAAAGTACATTAGACACAAATTCTGATGCTTTTTCAATATGAATAATCCAGGTTTGACCCATAAAGCATCATCTTACTTTATTTAATGGAAAAATGAAAACGAAATGAACCAATAGAGATTTCCTACAAGTTAAGCCAAAGGAGCTTTAAATTCATTAGTTGCCAATTGGCAGGTTTATCATTCGCCATCATGTGTAACATTATACGTCAATATATAGTATTTTAATTTTAAGGATAAGAGTGTAAATATGGAAAGAAGGATATCTCTTTACGCCATTGCTGTATCAGCTTAAACGCACGAAGCTCTATCTTCCACAGAGGCTAGTGTCATCCATGATCCGTGTGGAGATAGTTTTTCTGATAATATTTTTCAATCTCATCCAAATTTAATCTTTCTGATAATATTTTTCAGTCTCATCCAAACTTGTGTCCCAGATTCTTTTAGCAGATAAAATTTATGTGGGTTCAAGTGTATGCAGGCCCCATTGTATCCATGATATATATAATATATTTATGGGATAATAACATACGAGTCCGTAAACTCTTGCATTTATGCAAAGGACATGAGGCTCCGTTTGCACGTTGGTGTGACTAGATTACTGCGGTGTTTGAACATTTTCCATTTGATATAAATGGACAAACTATTCCTTAGCTGTGAAAACAAAAGAAATCAGGGACCCGAAAGTTATTGCCCCAAATGTCAAAATGCATACAATTGGGCTTGTTTTGGGTCATCGTTTGGCCACAGCACACATATATCTCATAATATCTATTGGATAATAGCATATGGGTCCCTAAGTTTTGACATTGTCACAAATGAGGACATAGTTTGTCTATTTATATAAAACAGGTTCTAATTCACTTCCAAAAAAAAAAAAAGGAGGAGGTTGTAATTCCTTTTGAAATGATAAAGTTACTCCTATAATGCTTCTGCATTTGCATTTTTTTGTTGGTAAGTTTATGCTATACAAGTGATACTTAAGAGTTTTTGTGTTAAGCAATGTATTATTCATTCATTAAATGATAAAATTTAATGTACTTTGAAGTTATTAAATACAATAATTTCATTATTCAAAACATAAATGTCAAATGACTTTAAATGAAATCCGTTGAAAAATATATATCATGATTTTTTTTTTTCCTTCAACGAAAGATTATATATATATATAACTTAAAACGAGAGAGGCATTTTCTTTTTATTTTTTCAAGAAATTTTCTTTACAAGAAGGAAGGGATATATTGGATATAAAATGATAAGCAATATCGTTATTTGTGTAAATTTAAAATCTTTGGGGACCTCACCGTTATTATCGCTAACATCCGTATACATATGTAGTTAGGCTTGTTTCGGGCCCCGGCTTGGCTTTGGCCTCATCTCCAACCAGTCATCTTCGTTCCATGCAAATTGACATCAAAATTAACGTATGGAACAAGCCCCACAAGTGTGCATGAACGTCCATGAAAATCATATCAACATTTTGAAAAAAGATAATTGGATATATAATAATATCAGGAAGAAAGAAAGAGTTGGCGTTGGTTGCAAATGGCCACAAGCTAACAGAAGGACGACCTTTTCATGCAAAATCAATAAACAAACCCATCTTTCAATTCCTCAAAAGCGACATAATTAATAAACTAACCATTGGTTACAAAGGAGATTCATATTGAAAATTTTAAAATTGAAATTTGATCTATACACAGTCAATGGCGAAATTAGAATTTTAATGACGAAAGGCATGCTATAGAAACAATGAACCTGACGGGGAAAACACCGTTGGCTGCTGAAATTTCAATTCTTCTATTAATTTTCTAGATTCTGGTAAATAAAGTTGGTTTTTACAGAGTCAGTGCGAAATTAGACAATTTTGATTTATTGGAAGCCATAACATAGAAACAAAAAACTTGTAAGGTTCCGATACCAAGATTTAAATAAAAAATTGGTTAAATTTTACTTTAGACTTTTATCTGTTCTAAATTTCTTTTGATTGGCAAAGTCACATCTCAACATTGTTTCACCTAATTTATGTTACTTAACGTATTTTTGAATAGATATGAGGGTGGATAAAGTGTTAAATCAATTTTTTAACCTCTTATCTTTCTAATTTGAACTTGGATTGCTAGATAGAGAAAGTTATTTTCAAACCACTTGTTAAATCTCCTGAAGGCTATTTACTATGCAATTTAAAAGGTGTGGACTCCGGCTCAAGAAAATTGTTATATGATAAACAAAAGAAGATAAATATATGAAGTTTCGCTGAGCTAATTGACAGAACTTAAGATTGATAATTAAATCATGGAGAAAACATGAGTAGGAAACTTTGAAGGAAGCTGACATAAACTTCATAAATGTTTTGTTTTCCTGCGTTAAGGTCCCACGTAAGAGAGAAAGCATGAAACTGTGCTGCTGACCAATGGATGCGCTTGCGTTTCAAACTTTCAGATAAAAAAGTTACTGATGATTGATGGGTAGCTGCCGAGTGGTTGTTGATAATTCTCCTGAGAAAGCGTCTAGGTTTCTACAAGCTGTACGTTATACGAAAAATTCTATATTGCTGAATTCTATTATTCAAGATTATGATTGAACCATGATGGGTTTCTAAGCTGCATACACATAACGAATTTATTTAACATGATGGGTATGTTAGCTTTATTAGTTTCCTTGTACCATCAACTGAACCTTTAAGGTATTAAAATGTCGGTTACATATATACTTTGATTTATTGTTTTAGGCTATATATGGAATTCACTTTTGAGAAGAAAAAGTTTGTGTGATGAATTCCTCTTTGCTATATTATTTAGATATATGTATATGTCAATTCAAAATTGATCCACGCACATTTTTAGAAATGATTGAAAATATTTTAAGTTATTAATTTTGTTAGGGTTGAATGTAACTTTGCTAGAGAAAAAAATTATTTTCTTCCTATTAGTAATAGTAAATGTCTTTGTTGTAACTCTTGAAATTAATTGAAAAATAACATTTCTGCACGTGCTTAAAAAGTAATATAACCCCATCATAAATAAAAATAATAATGTTTCAGATCATTTTTTAAAATAAGAAGACTATTTGGGAATGCATATCTATCCATAGAGATTAAAGGAGAATCTGTCCTAATCAGAAATTAGTTTTATTGGAAGCCATATGAACCAAAAATATCTCTCTCTCTTTTGTTGTTCATTGTATTTGATGTACAAATGGAGAAAAAGCAAAAATGCAAATCATAGTTTTGGCTGGTGCATACTTAAGTAGCTTTTAACTTGTCTTGTTTGTTTATCTAACAAATAAAGTGGTTCGAAAAATGCCAAGTCCATAGATGTTGAAATTTTGAATAGAAACTCCACCTAATAGAAAGTTTCTTATTTTGCATCTGCTGCATATGAATTTATCTTCTATATGGACTCTTTTTTGATTGATTTTAATTTCATAAATTGCTTATCGTGTATATGACCACATACAATGATATAAATAATACTGAACTTCTAGAAGAGAATATATAGTTTCAAATAGTGAATTCCTTTAAATCTCAAAACATATCATTTTCTTTAGTTTATATGAAAACATATCCTTTGCTTTATTTTATAGGGATTTTATTGTGATTCAATTAATTATTGCGTATTATAAAAATTATAAAACATGACATATATCCCTAATTACTTAATTTAAATTCACATATTTGAATTCAATGACTTTGATGTAATATGTATTAAAAGCAAAAAAAAAAAAAAAAAAAACGGTGTAACGTCTGCCCTTAACCTATCTCTTCATTGAAAAAAGATGCCTGGTTGATTTAGTACAGATAGACAAGTTGAAAAATTAAAAGAAATCTCTAAGATAACTGGGTAAGAGGGATAATAGCATCTGGATACCTCATGTTATGTATATTCTCAAAGAATATCATTGTCTGTCCATTTATATGAAATAAGTCCCTAACCTTTTGAAATGACCAGTTAACCTTATAATATTTTTTTTACCATTAAGAATGTAAGCGTGTGCCTTGACACTTAAAAGGGCATTCCAGTCATTTTCCGTAAGAGTAAAGGATCTATTTTTTTCTAATTGATAAACTATATCCTTATTTATGAAACTGTATAAACTCAGCATTCTAGATGCTTTATCCCAAAATAAATTATTAGATAAAAAGTTCAAATCCCTAATTTTAAATGTATATATCCAATGATTTATATAATGGGCTTTTTTTTTTAACGAAAGAACGACATGTAGTATTAAAGAAACCTTAGAACGACATGTCGTATTAAAGAAACCTTAGATAATTAATTAACTAACAGACAATATTACTTGTCAAACTATCTGCACGCAGCATGCATCATACCAAAAATATAATACTGTAATAACAGTCTGCAAAAGAGAACTCATGCAATTAAGTAGTGGTAAGCATGTGAGGCAGCTTAAGTAATTGTTGGTATTATTTCCTTTTCACAATCTATTGGTAACAAACTCTCATATTTAAATTTCAATCAAAATGGACTTTTTTTTTTCCTAAAAAAATACCTCCAATAAAAGATGTTCTATTTATATAGATACAATTAACACAGCAAATATTCCATTTATATTTATCTATATCAACGAACATATCCAAATTAAATGTCTTAATCATTTAAAAAAGCAATTTAACTAACATACATGAAGTCTTGTCTGACAATTAAGTTAACGAAAGTAATTTTCATTCATGATTGTTAACTACCGTACATGAGGTCTGAAAACAAAAGCAAACCGAGCCTGACAATTAACAATTAAGCCTAATAAAAGACTAACAAAAACACGCACAAAATGACGTAGTTTTGTGTTTGTTTTTTAAAAAATAAAAATAAAAAATAAACTCATTTAAAATGACATAATTTTGGATATATTTTTGTCAGCTAAGTTTTGGTTCAAAAAATCAGTGCTCTAACAATTCACAAGATGAAAAATAAATTAAGTCGATAAAAAGACAACAAAAAAAAGGAAGAAAAAGAAATCTTTCTTTTCTAACTTTCTGATTTTTAGGTAAATTAACCAGACAAAAGTTCACGTTTCATCTAGTAGCTAGTCACGAGATCATTTTTCAAATAACCCTAAACATTCACATGCTTCAGAGATTTTACCATCACAAGAATCAATGATCAAGGACAAGAAACTCAACATAACTAGCCTATCATAGACCAAGGGCTCATTTGTATAGCAGCTTTCAACAAAAGAGTTGACTTATTCCTAGTTTTAATCAATTTTTTATTTCAGAGATTAACAGTTCTAGAATTAATACAGTGGTCCGCACATTTTTAAAATATGAACTTCTAAGATCACATTATCTAAATAGTTCTAGGTTCTCAATCAGCCACTGCATTTTAATTAGTTATCACTCAAACACCGATTTTGATCATCACTTGCTAGTGTATTTTGTTAGTTTATAAGTGACAATTGTTGTGATTTTAATTACAACTTAGTTTTCACACTTAACAATCTCTCCCCAAGTGCTGGAGTCGTATTAGAACTCGTTGTAGGACATAGCATTAATTGCATAGATTTGGACCCCCGGTATTCCAAAATTGTAATATCCGTGAACATACATATATGTACAAATAAAAGTTGATAAAACCTCAGTTCCGAAGAAATATACCCATTAATCAATTTTAACTTTTGGGCAGTGCTGCGCATGACAGCCAACTTGCTAAACATAAAAGATAGAGATTCGCACGTCCGTGACCCGAATTCCAGCTTTCCACACCCAGTTTCAGTTTCAATCTTGGTTTAGCTCCCTTTGTAGGTTATGGCTTATATAGTTATTATAAATTTACAGCAGGCTCTGCAGCCTTGGAGCTGCTTTCTTTAATCTTCTCTTTTACCTTTCAATTTCTGTTATTAATTTATCAACAGCCTTTTCTTTTTGTTTTTTTCTTTTCTCTAGCTAGCTAGCTTACTCCCACCAATTTGCCAACTGCGTGTTACGCTCACTCTCTTCTCTTGCTCTCATCACATTTACATCCATCTCTTTCTGAGTAGTGTTTTCGTTTTTCTCCAGTGAGTAGCCCCTCGTCGACGTGTAATCCCAATCATGAACGCAACCCCCCTCTATATATACACACACCCTTCTTCATCTCTAATCGCTCACAACAACAACAAAAAAAACGAAAAATAAAACATAAAAAGAAAAAAAAAAACCCCACTCTTATTCTTTTGGTTGATAATAATGCCTCGTCACTTTTTGTTTCTCACATTCTTGTTGATCTTTTCCTGCTTCGGCTCCCGTTTCGTGGAATCGCGTGTCCCGTTTGCATGCGACCCGCGAAACGGGCTGACGAGGAGCTTGAGATTCTGCCGGACGTCGGTGCCGATTCATGTCAGAGTGCAGGACTTGATCGGGCGGCTGACATTGCAGGAGAAGATAAGGTTGCTTGTGAACAATGCGGCGGCTGTGCCCAGACTTGGGATTCAGGGATACGAGTGGTGGTCTGAGGCTCTTCATGGGGTGTCAAATGTGGGTCCCGGGACTAAGTTCGGTGGGGCATTCCCTGGGGCCACTAGCTTCCCTCAAGTCATCACCACCGCTGCTTCTTTTAATGAATCACTCTGGGAAGAAATCGGACGAGTGAGGATTTTCTCTCTCTCTTTCTTTTTTTTTTTTTGGGTTAATTATTTATCTTTTATTTTATTTATTTTTTGCATGCTTTATTTATTTTTTGCATGGTTTAGTTATTTCGCAAATTCGGTGGCCACTGCTGAAAAATCCGTGAATATCAGCCGGCCAGCCCTGTGTTTTCGTTTGATAGTTATTCGTTTCTAATCTTCACTTGTTTGTTCAGTTTCTTCTTAAAATTTGGATATTTTCTTCTTAAAATTTGGATATTTTTATATTGTGGGTCTAAGTTGAATTTTCAAATGACATGAACTGCGTTTAACTTTCTATCAGTCCTAATCACGTTTTACAAATTTTCTAGCAATTATGTGAGTGCCGACTATAAGTTTTGTTTTGGAATGTCCGTATTACATATTAGAATATATATATATATATATTAGTAAGTAGTTAAATACTAATAGTTACAATCTATATTTTGAAAAGTGTGAATTTTTTCACTTGAAAAATTATACATGAACGTATAAATTAATACAACTAAGGGCACAAAGATAAGAATATAAAAAGAGAAAGAGGACGAGTAATAGCGATTCATGATAAGACGAATCACATGCGACACACAAAAAATATTGAATATTCGTAAATTGCATTAGGATATTTTGTGCTCAAACATTCCTGAACTAAATTATGTAATTGTCCTCCGTTTGTCGAATTGTCCCATGCCTTGCCCTTAATAGATAATAATTGGTCCTTGAAAATTCCATACAAGGCCGTCACCCTCTTACCCATGTCTCTATGTCTTTTGATATTATTATTATTATAAAGATTCCAAAATTTTGTCATCTTTAATTATCAAATATGTTGTTGAAAAGAACACATCACCATTCATTAACCAGGTTATCTTTATATCTGTGATTTGTTTGTTAGTTTTGGCTTTTCATGATGCTAAAATTTTCAGTAGTAATCAAAATGATTATTTGCGTTGGGGAAGTCGATCTCCAAATTAATCATTATAATATGAAATTATAAATAATAATAAATAATAGGAATTCTAAGTTCACCCAAGCAATTAGATTTATCAGGTTACATGCAAAAGTTAATTTGTAGCACATGTCAGGTGGAAAAAAAAACACAAAAGTGAAGAACTGAAGAGTTGCGTACACATTTTAGCCACGGTTCCCTCCTTTTGGGTCCCATATGACCATAAATTTATCACCTTTTTATTGCTATATATTTCTCGATACTCACCAACTCTAAGTAACGTATAATTTTTTGTTTTAGGGTCGTCTCCTAAAATGTTTTTTAATCTTTCAATTAATTAGGGTAATGTGAAATATGGAGATCATATATTTCAAAGGTTTTAAAGGGTATTAATATAATTCTTAACATTCGGAGTTACAAATTTTCCTTAACATGTTTTTCTTCTTTTATTTCTTTTTTGGTAAAACATGTTTTTCTTCTTTTATTTCTTTTTCTTACCAAAAAAAAAAAAAAGCTTGTCTAAATGTTGCCTTTTTTTTTTTTTCCCGTTAACATCTTTCACTAAATTAATTGCTTTTGTTAAACAATAACGGCTAATAGTATACTTTGGTTGTTAGGTGGTGTCTGATGAAGCAAGAGCAATGTACAACGGAGGAATGGCAGGTTTGACATATTGGAGCCCTAATGTAAACATATTTAGGGACCCGAGATGGGGCAGAGGCCAAGAGACGCCCGGCGAAGACCCGGTGTTAGCCGGAAAATACGCCGCCAGCTATGTCAGAGGACTCCAGGGTAACACCGGCAGTAGGCTCAAGGTCGCTGCATGTTGTAAACATTACACCGCCTATGATCTTGACAATTGGAATGGCGTGGATCGGTACCATTTCAATGCTAGGGTAAGAAAAGATTTCAAATATGTACATAATACTTTATTTCCTTTAATGAGTCATGTATATAGATTCAATAAACATATGTAGCTATCTAGGTGAATTACATAGGCAAGCTAGGCTAGCAGTATTACATGTTCGTTCAAAATTTGTAGAGAAGCAGAAACCGCTTAACTAGTATTGCATAGCTTGCACGTTACAATTAAAGTTAATTAAACTGTTAAGGCTACGATCTTGGACCACGGTCACGTGTCATTTTCTTTAGCTGTCCCATGCAAAGTCTTAGCTTTGAAAATAGAGTAAAAAAATTATAAATGATAAGTAGATGCTTATAAAAGCAGTTTACTTTGATTTTGTTTGTCATGACCTTTGAATTAAGCATTATCCTGTCATGCATCAATTGCCTTAGAATTTTAATTACGGTGAAACTGACAAATTTGTGCACAATTTATTGGCTTCTAGTGGAAACTAAAATCCTATCTTCAACAAAGATTTAGATACTCCTTGTGCATACGCCAATTTTCATTAGATTTTGACCACGCAACTCTCAGTGAATTAGACAAAAATAAACACATGCATGATAATAAACCAACAAATGAAGGAGTATATATATTACTAAAGTACCAATTATTATCATTTCCACCAATGTAATTGATTGAGAAACACATGCGATAAGAATCTAAAGAAAAAATGTGAACACATCGAAAATATCTAAAACTCTCTTAGCAATAGAAAATATGAAATATTTTAGTCATAGTTATCACTTATTACTACTTCTAGAAGTGCTAACTTTTGTAGAATAATTTGAAGCAAGATTCGTTTTTTATTTCTTTTTAAGTCAGGAACATCTAGGTAGTAGGTAAGATAAAGAAGTAAACCAAACAAATAAATTAATCGACAAGATTAAAAGCTTCTTACACGGCTAATTAAAATTTTATTTTCTCTTTAAATATAAACAATTAATTTTGCATTATTTTAATTAATTGAAGGTAAGCAAGCAAGATTTAGAAGATACGTATAACGTCCCATTCAAAGCATGTGTAGTGGAAGGCAAAGTTGCTAGTGTAATGTGCTCTTACAATCAAGTCAATGGCAAACCCACATGTGCCGATCCTGATATACTTAGGAACACCATTCGTGGCCAATGGCGCCTCGACGGGTGAGTCTCCTTACTATTTTAATGTAGAAGTTATCAAATTATATCAGCTTTGACTGTAGAACTCAAATAAAAATAGTGGCTCCTGAGTCCAGTTATAATATCATCAATGATTTAATGATTTTAATTTTGGTTTTGGTCACAAACAGGTACATTGTGTCAGATTGTGACTCTGTTGGAGTTCTATATGATACTCAACACTACACCCGAACACCAGAAGAAGCAGCTGCAGATGCTATCAGAGCAGGTGAGCAACATTGAAGCATTTCTCTTGATGTGATTCGGATTTTAAAATAACCTTTCTATTAAGTTGAGTACTCTTAAATATTCATCGTCAAATCGAATTCTCTACAAGTAATTCGGTGATCTCATTGGGGGGCTGGGGACTTATTCGTTACAAATGGATAACTCGGTTCTCCTCTTTGAGAAATTAAAACTACAGGGATGTACATATAATTATACCACTTCATGTTTGTTCTTTGTTTCCTTTAGTGGGCCAAAAAAATCTAATGGGCGCAATTGTTAAAACACTTCGTAGGTCTGGATTTGGACTGTGGGCCTTTTCTAGCAATTCACACTGAGGGGGCTGTAAAGAGTGGTTTGCTAAGAGAAGAGGACGTTAACTTAGCGCTAGCCTACACAATAACAGTTCAAATGAGGCTTGGCATGTTTGATGGCGAGCCATCGGCCCAACCATATGGAAACTTGGGTCCAAGAGACGTCTGTACTCCAGCCCACCAGCATCTAGCTCTCCAAGCCGCCCATCAAGGCATTGTTTTGTTGAAAAACTCCGCAAGAACTTTGCCACTTTCCACTTCAAGGCATCACACTGTTGCGGTCATTGGACCCAATTCTGACGTCACCGTGACCATGATCGGCAACTATGCAGGTATCCAACAGATCCCTGATTTTTCAGAATTCATCAATTAAAGATATAGTTTGTTGATTTATGTCAAACAGGTACTGACTACTGAGTCGTGCTGAAAGCCTGAAATGACTGAAAATTAACTCATTACAGGGATTTGATGTCGCGTATCAATTTGAAGATAATTTCATGATCATTTAATCACTTTCCTTAATCTTCAGGCGTTGCATGTGGATACACAACTCCGCTACAAGGGATTTCAAGATATGCCAAGACCATTCATCAAGCAGGTTGCTCAGGTGTTGCTTGTAATGGCAACCAATTAATCGGAGCCGCTGAAGTAGCAGCTCGCCAGGCCGATGCTACCGTCTTAGTAATGGGACTTGATCAATCGATAGAGGCGGAATTCAGAGACAGGGCAGGACTGCTTTTGCCTGGACACCAACAAGAGCTCGTATCCCGAGTTGCAAAGGCATCAAGAGGCCCTGTTGTGTTGGTCTTGATGTGTGGCGGCCCTGTTGATGTATCATTTGCTAAGAATGATCCGAGAATCGGTGCCATTTTGTGGGTTGGTTATCCTGGGCAAGCTGGTGGTGCCGCCATTGCTGACATTTTGTTCGGAAGAGCTAATCCAGGTACTTAATTATATCAGAGTATGTTTATAACTGGCGTGCTTATGCTTAATTTTGAAAGGAGTTGAAGCCATTTTCCTTTTCAGGAGGAAAGCTGCCAATGACTTGGTACCCGCAGGATTACGTGGCTAGACTGCCAATGACAGACATGAGAATGCGAGCGGCAAGAGGCTATCCTGGAAGAACGTACAGATTCTATAAAGGCCCAGTTGTATTTCCATTTGGTCACGGAATGAGCTACACAACATTCGCACACACATTATCAAAGGCACCAAATCAATTTTCTGTACCCATTGCAACAAGTCTCTACGCCTTCAAAAACACTACCATATCAAGCAATGCAATTAGGGTAGCACATACAAATTGCAATGATGCGAAGTCATTAGGTTTACACGTTGACGTCAAAAACACCGGCGACATGGCCGGGACACATACGCTTCTGGTTTTCGCGAAACCCCCGGCTGGAAATTGGTCTCCGAATAAGCAACTAATTGGGTTCAAGAAAGTTCATGTTACAGCCGGGGCACAACAAAGTGTTAGGCTCGATATTCATGTGTGCAAGCACCTTAGTGTTGTTGATAAATCCGGAATTCGAAGAATTCCAATGGGTGAACATAGTCTCCATATTGGGGATCTCAAGCATTCAATCTCTCTTCAAACAAATTTGGAGGGGATCAACTTTTAATAATGATGTTCCTAGTCTTCCTTGATCAATGCAAAAGCAAAAGGAAGAATTAAGGGACAATATATTTGTTGCAATTGTAAGTTACAAATAGTAGTGGTTGATTGTGTGGGCTTTTGTATAGAATAGGTATTGAGTTCCAATTCATTCTTAATTTGCAAAAGCAAAATTGAATGGAATGGAATTGTTCAATTGCAAGCAATAATTAATGAAACCAGCTCTCAAGTTTTGCTGGTTTTGCAACTCTCTTTGTTTGTACTCTGTTGTACCTTCTTCTCGAGTTACTTGTAATCCAAAATTAAAATTCTTAGAAGAAATACAATTATAGTTTGATTCCAATTTCTCCTTTTTAATCTCTGCTTGTTTCCTTTTCTTTTCCTTTTTCCTCGTTTGGTATGTATTTATTTAGTTATTAACATATCGATCACATTTTACATTTTAAAAGACTATGTAAGTATGTATACACAATAAAAGTGGCCCCTTTTATTTGACTAATTACGGCTCTACTTTAGCGGCTTGTCCAATTCATTACTTTAGGTGCATGGTGCATTAAAAATGAGATAAAGTTTCAATGTCTTACTGAGTTTTTGCTAAATATTAGATGGAGGTTGTTAGGTAAAAGAAATGAAAAATATAAAATTGTTAAATCCTGATGTAAAATTTGTGTTTAACAAAAGTTCAACCCGTCACTAAATCCTAATCTTATTAAAATGATTTCAAATTAACAAATAACGGATTTGAATGAGATTCTCTAGCTACCATAATTAACCACATTGATTTTATTCGTTATATTAAAACGGATTTAATTAAAAAAAATGAAAAAAGCCCTTTTCATGTATGGTTTGATATAATAGTCAATTCCATCTTTTTTTTAAATAATAACATATTTATTTCTATTTTCATTATTTTTTCTTAATGAAAGTCAACTAATTTTTTAACGAAGAATAATAATAATAATAATAATAATAAACACACTCCAGTCAAATAAAAATAAACACACTCCTGTCAAAGACAAGTTACGAGACAAAAAGAATAAAAATAAATAAAAACACTCTGGTGCTTGTAAAATCTATATATGTATATTTTGTGTTTTTTTCCTAGATATGTATTTTATGTATTATTTAGTTTATTATTGTTTATTCGTTAAGTTATTCTTAAAATTTAAACTTATGAAAAAAAAAATTAAATGTTATTTAATTGTCTTTGAGAGTTTTATTTTAAAATGATTTGTATCTTCTCAATTAAAAATCTTATTTTACTTTCAATGAATTATACAATAAATCAGTGGTAAATTAATAAAATAATATTTTAAGTTATTACTTAAAATAAAAAAAGTTATTATTTAAACAATAAAAATATAAATAGACTATTCATTAAATCCATGCAGTGAAATGAGCTTTTTCCCTCCACAAAATTAAACCTATTTTAAGCCTAGTGGCTGTTGTTGCCGAGAAAACTTTATATCGCATAAACTTATATTAATGAATAAGGGCTCCAATATGTGAGGCACAGAAAATGAAAGAAATGATTTCTTCTACTGTCGGTGTTATGGATAAATCTCGTTTTTTTTTTTTTTGTCAGAAATGAAATTTAATGAATGAATAAGATCTGTCAATTAGATTTAATCAACCAAAACTTAAGTCACTTTCCCACTTTCTTTTTAATTATAATTAAAACAACAATGTCAAAGGTTCAAAAATGTACCGCTTGAAAAGATAATCGCTTCTGGATTGTATATTTGATAATGAAAATGAAGAAATAAAATGTGCCAAAATTATTATACTGAGACCATGGCTCACATTTGTAGATGGGGAATATGTGGGAGGGAGAATGATGGGGTAAACATGCTCATGGTGTGGGCTTTGGATGGACCAATTGATGGTGATATCTTAACAGCATCGACAACTAGTCATATGGGGAGTGAAAAAAAAAAAAAAAAATCATCCTATTCACTCTTTTTTTTTTTAAGATTATACACATAAATATTACATACATTCAAATTTATTGGACTTTTTAAAAGATTTTTAATAATATAATTTTGAAAAATTAAGTTGTATGCAAGCTACTGATATGATAATCAATATTTGTGCAACTAAACACCAGATCTACTCTCGTTTTATGGCCCTTTGTTTACAATTAATACTAGTAATTAACGGACACGTTACCCAAACCCTAGATTGAAAATAATAGTCTCTTCTTAGTCTTGTGCCGTACCCTAAACCTTATTCTTACCAACCCTATAATCTGCACTTCTCTTATTGGCTGGCTATTGTCGTTACCAAATTTACTGCCCATCAGTTCTTTACTAATGCAATTTGCACATCCAACTTATAATATTATTTAGATTTATATACTTATCTCACCTATTCACTCAACCCCTCCTCATATATAATTCTTCACATTCTATCTTTCCCTTTTTATTCTCTCTTTTTATCTCTTTGAATTTGTTCCCTTCGTCTGCTCTTTCATTATCTTTCCATCTCGCATTGCATCTCTCTCTTTTCTCCTCTTGCAAGGTAATGCCGAGATCCTCTTCTTCTCTTTTTGCTGTATTTATAAGAAACTTAAACTCACTGCCCTCTTCGTGTTAACTTGTTATAATTGCCTTGATTGGTAGCCTTTTCTCTCCCTTTCTCTCTTCGTATATGTATATATATCTCACAATCGATATCTTAATTTAAAGGTTTTCTTTTTTCCTTTCTTCGTTTCTTTTCAATTATGTGTTCTGTTGATGACTAACAATGGCGACTGATCTTACTAAACAGGAGAGCGGAGAGATGGCAGATTACAACAGAGGCCAGGACTTCTATTCTTCTCAAGACCATGAGGTACAAAATATTTTCTTTTCTTTCCTCAGTTTGCAACAATTAGGGGCGATTCGATAAATTGCAGAAAAAATATTTAGAACAGTTTTAAATTTGTCGAAGACGGGGTCTTTAATGAATTTAACCATAAATTCTAACGTTATGTGGGGGGGGGGGGGGGTCATACAGCCACAGAGTTTCGTGTAACGTTGGGCTCCTTTTGGGCGGGTGTCCCAACTTGGTGAACATACAATCTACATGGAGCGTCCATTTGAATCAAAAGCCTATGATGATAGAGTCTGACAGTCCCGATTGCATCATTTGGTGGTGTACGTGTATCATGCTTAGTGGGAGCTTTGTTTGGTGCTGAACTGCTGGGTTTTTTTTTTTTTTTTTTTTTATTTATGTTGATTTTACTTGTAATTAGTGGTTATTTTTCAGATTTATTAGTGTAAAAGTTTAAAGTTAAAAAGGGGGATTAGATTTAATTTAGATATTTTATGGGGGGTTCGTGGACTGAAATGGTTCCATGTGGCGTTTTGGTCCCACATCTAACGGCTAGTGCTTTGACACGACAGAGTATTACGACATTATCAAATTTACTAGAAGTTGCATCAGAGACATTCTTTTAAAAATATGTCGGCAATGTACTGTTGTGTACACAATCACATAACCCTACTTGTTGTTGGGCTGTCAAGTGAAGTGATTTCACGTGGAACACCTGTTTTCTTCTTCAAGCAATTGAAATTCGACACGTGTTCGAACTTAAATAACTTCACCATTCGAGCATATTTTCCTTAAAAGTCCCCAAATTTTGCGTACATTCAATAAAGATAAATCTTTCGGTAATGGATATACAAAATAGTCCCTGATGTTTCTTCACTCATTCTTATACACAGGCAGCGTCGACGGAGAAGAAATATGGAGGTCTGGTGCCAAAGAAGAAGCCTTTAATTTCACAGGTAAGTTCAATGTATTATAAATATGAGCCGAGCCAGTTTAATTGTGATGTTTAAAATCTACTAATTAAGGAAAAACTTTATAATGGAATTGGAATAGGACAATGGACGTGCCTTCTTCGATTCAGCAGATTGGGCACTATATAAGGTAAAAATGTCACAAAATATAAGAAAAATTGTTCTTCATTTACAGCTATTATAATTTTTTGCGGAATTATTATTGATTTCGTCTCTTCAAATTGCTTGAATTTGCAACAGCAAGGTGCTGGAGTTAACCAAAATTCCCCAGTGGCTATAGAGACTCTGAGACCAAAACTACAGGTACTAAACTCAACTGCTTTCAAGTCAAGTAAACTTAAGCATGTTTATCGAACATTTTAATAATCTTTTTACATGAGCATCTGTAAAATTTACAGAGAACTCCACACCAACAGCTGCCGCCGAGACGACCGGCTTGTACATCTGGACGTAATAATCACCATGTGAGTAGACTATATTGTAAAAAATTCAATAGTTCAATATGCAATAGAAATAATTTGTTATGATCACTAACTTTGGCTAATGTCTTTGCAGGATTGAACAATTGGTCAGAGAACTTATATTATGTGATTATTGGACTTCAATTCACGAAATTCAGAAAATTGTAAACATTAGAATTGTCCTTTCCTTTTGAGGTGTTATTGCTCGGCCTTCAATAAATAGTCTTTGCCATTACAAAATGTTCAATTATTGGTTCCCTTGATAATATCATAGAGGCTGAGTCAATAAGAAACGACAAGCCATTTACAAATATAAAAATAGAAAAACTCACGACAAGTGTCTTCTTCATAAAATAGTCACGCACCAAAGTTGTATCAAAGTAAAGTAATCTCGCTGCCTTTTGATATTAATTTGATGGTATGATCTTCATCACTCTCAAATTTGTCACCCACATACCAAGACCTTTTAGGGTATCAGCAAACTCAGAAAACCCAAATTCACGGCTCTTAGTCTCTTATTCATGCCACGCACATGTTGATCCAAAATGCAGCATATTACTCAGCGCCTCAAAACAAGTAATCTCTTCCACTTTGTTGATGTTGTAAAGCCCATGTTGTTCCGCTATTTCATCCCACACTTTCGCTTTCTGTTTCATCATCCCCACAAAATCAAACTCATCATTCTCGTCGAACGGTACAAATTCAACACCAAAGACCTCCCATGTTACCGTCCATACACTCTTCCATGTAACGACATTCCCATTGGCACAATTAAAGGTCTGGTTCTTGGCATGGGCCGTGACCGCGGCCCATATGTGTTGCACGGCTAACACACGGGCATCCGACATGTCACAAAAATGCTCCCACATGTATCGGGTACCCGATACATAAACGGTAACCCCTCGTGTCGACATATTGCAGGATAGAAGCTAAAGTAGGTAGAGAGTTGTACACGCTCCTCGAAGACGCGCCTGTTATGATAGAAGAACGGTGTATTGAGTATTGAGTACGATATCGCCGGCGTGTATGATGCTACGAGGCCTTCCAGCGCGCAGTAAAAGTTCCAGTTTGGTGGTCGTGGCAAGTCTTCTCGAAAGGGCGGGTCGTGAGGGTTTGGATCGGCTGAATGGGCCGGATCATGGAACAAGTCCCTATAGTATTGAGTGCCGTTTTGGAGAATAATATGGGTAAGCCGTGAATTCGGAGATGGTTTTAAGACATTAGTAAATTCTTAGTAATTATAATATGTTGAAATTGGAATGGATTGAAATAAAAATAAGCTAAAATCAGAATAAGTTGTTTACTTAAGATAAAGGAATTAGAATCGGAATGAGTTGGAATACTATTAATGTATTTATTTTATCTTGAAATCAGAATCAAGATAAGTTAAGTTGTTTCAAGATATTAAAATGCCTTTAATTAATAATAATAGTTGTTGTTGTTGTTGTTGTTATATTCAAGAGTACATGCATTTTTCTTTTTTTATGAATTTTGGGTTTTTATATTTTGTATTCATTTAAAGGATAAAATTAAAATTACTAAAGTTTATTGGCGGTAATTTCGTCTCTTCAGTGTAAGGGCTTCTGATTCTCAACCCCCATAGGAAACCTCGTGTTTCATTCTCATTTTCCAAATTTTCGTGGTATCCATTATTACAATTCCTAGTGCAGGGTAGTGAAATTTACTTCAATTCATTGATTCCCATTCTTGGAAAGTAAAGAAAGCATAAGCACATTAGCTAACATGACCCTGTTGACCTTGACATTAGCTTTTGCACTCTCAAGCACTTGAATTGCGACCCAAAAGACATGGGTAACTTCCCTTGGACCGCTTTAGGTTGTGGGGCTCTTTAAGGCCTTGGTAAAAGCTTAAGTCAGCCATGCCGGTATCAATTACTATCGCCATCGATTTATGAACGTTTTCTTATTCCATTTTTGCTTGTGAGTTGTGAGGAAGGAAAGAAAGAGATGTAAATGGCTTAAGAGTGTAAGTTGAATATAAAAGCTAGCAAAAAATATATAAATTGCAATGGTGATATTCTTCATGGGGTTGAAAGGGGCATATGGTAGAGAAAGACAGTTGTATGGAAAATAATTAATTTATGAATGGTTGGAAAGTTTTGGCCCATTACAAAGTCGTCATTTGCTTTTTGTTGTTCATCTTATGCCAAACAGTCATCTTTTGGCGCTATGCTTTGAATTACGGCTTGTGAAGAGGATGATTTATCTCCACTAATAGTTAAATTATAAGAAGAAGAAATTATTAGTCATAAATTTGCACCTATCACCACATGACAAATGAAGAGAAGGACTTTGGAGTTTATTTCAAATGAAATTGTGGCCTATAACAACTTTTGTCATGCACATGGCCACGTCTTTCTCAATGTGAGTAAGCACTGAAGTACTTAAAGGTTGCAGTTTTTAATCTACAACTACTGTGAAGTTAATTATCTCTTAATACAAAGAAATGGAAGTCCTCTTCTTGTAAAAATATTTTTCCTCTTCGTTTCTTATTTTATCTTTTGATCTCTCCTTCCGTCCGAAGGTTGGTCTCTCATTCCTTATGAAGATTGGTCTTTCTTTCCGTGTGAAGAGTTTTCCCTCCATGCGATGGTTGGTTGCCATTCATATCTGTGGTGGTTGCTTTTGTCCTCTTTCTTGTTGGCGATTGTGGTGGATATGTGGGATTTTGTTTGCAAGGTCACTATTTTCTTCTAGTTTTGAAGCCTTTGCTATATTCAAAATTTGAAGAATTCATATGCTAAAAGATTGATTTGTGCCGAAACACTGTCATTGTGTCAATTGGAAAAGCCAAATCTCTTAGTGGAGTATGATATGAAAGAGGTAATTTAGTAGTGCGCTCTTGGTGGAGGCAATTGTTGTGTGTATCTCTAATGCACCTTGTTCATTTTTCAGGTCTATATTATTGTTAAAAGTCGTGAGTGGACAACTATTACTTAGTCTAATCTTTTTTAAATTCATGTGAAAATTGAGATTCTTAATTCTATGATTGTAGGATTAAATTTAATTATAGTTCACTTGATCTAATTCTAATGAACTTCTTAAACATGCTATAAAGGATTACATTTAATTATAATTCGTTTAATCTAATTCTAATGAACTTCCTAAATGGTATAAATATTTTATTTAATCCCACACTGCATGCTCCTCCCAAACAAAGCCTAATAGATATACGTATCGTACTCTTTGATCTCTGATCTCGTGGTTCTCAGTTGTGTAACCTGCTTTTGTAGTATTTGCAAAATCAGTCACCGATCGAGAACCTCTAATTTATTATAAATTTCCAAATCTACCCCTGCATGAAAATGGAAGTAGAGGCCCATTAGGTGATAAACTTGCACCCAAACTGTGCACCAAAGTGCTGCCCAAGACTCAGTGGGCCTAAAGCCCTTTTGTCAGAAACGTCAAATCGTTTAATTTTACAATTTCCCGTTTCTTTTAGCTAACATGGCTTGCTGCTTCAGCAGTCGGACGAGGACATGAGAAAGCTTTCTTCTTTAGCTTCCAGGGCAAAACCTTCACTTAAAAACCTCCCTGAAGAATTATCAAATCCCAAATCATTCAACGAACAAAGCCCCTCAAGGCCCAAACTCTACCCGTCTTTTGGCCACGACAATTACGGCAAAACTGAAGCTTCTTCAAGAGGTATCTTGTCCATTTCATCATCTTCACTGAATTCTCATAATTTCAGTAAACCCAATTGTGTTACACTCTCAAGTAATCATATTTCACCGCATAGTGACGTTAAACCGATTGATCATCATTATATTTCTCAAGTTCTTGCCAGAAAGGACTGGTTTTTATTGCTAAGCCATGAATTAAAAGCTAATAGGATCAATTTGGTACCTCGAGTTGTTGTGAGTATTTTACAAAATCAAGAAAACCCAATTCATTCTTTAAGATTTTATATCTGGGCTTCTAATATCAAACCGTTATTGGCTAAGGATCAATCAGTTAAGGGAGTTTTAGGCAATGTACTTCATAGAATGGGTCCTGTTATTTTGTCAGTTGAGTTGCTTAAAGATATTAAAAATTCGGGTTTTCAAATAGGTGAAGATTTGCTTTGCGTTTTGATTGGTAGTTGGGGCAGGTTAGGATTGGCCAAGTACTGTGCTGACATCTTTGGGCAGATTTCATTTTTGGGTATTAGTCCTAGTACAAGGTTGTATAATGCAGTTATTGATGCATTGGTGAAATCCAATTCCATTGATTTAGCATATTTGAAGTTTCAACAAATGTCGGTGGATCATTGCAAACCAGATAGGTTTACGTACAATATACTAATTCATGGAGTTTGTAGAATCGGTGTGGTGGATGAAGCACTTCGGTTAGCCAAACAGATGGAGGGCTTGGGATATGCGCCTAATGTTTATACATACACAATCCTGATTGATGGGTTTTGTAATGCTAAGAGGGTAGCAGAAGTTTTCGGGCTTTTAGAGATAATGAAGGAGAGGAATGTTTGTCCTAATGAAGCTACTGTTAGATCATTGGTTCATGGTGTGTTTCGTTGTTTGGATCCTCATAAAGCATTTGAGTTACTAATAAGGTTTATGGAGAGGGAGCCTCTCACACAGAAATTAGTTTGTAATACTCTACTGTATCGTCTTTCAAATAACTCAATGGCATCTGAGGCAGCTGCAATCTTGAGAAAGATGGGTGATAGGGGTTACTTGCCTGAGAGCTCGACATTTGACTATACAGTGACTTGTTTGGTAAAGGGATTGGATCTCAATGAGACATGTGGGATATTGGATACTTTTATCAAGCGGGGTGTGAAACCAAGGTTTAGTACTTATCTCTTGCTCATGGAAGCTTTGTACAAAGCGGGGAGAGTTGTGGAGGGGGATCGCTATTTGAATCATGTTGTCAAGGATGGACTTGTATCAAAT
Organism: Citropsis articulata; assembly: GCA_030449925.1. Lineage (NCBI taxonomy): Eukaryota > Viridiplantae > Streptophyta > Magnoliopsida > Sapindales > Rutaceae > Citropsis > Citropsis articulata. The sequence continues at coordinate 1,298,876 of JASUUH010000077.1, forward strand.
GTGAATTCATATAACATGGTAATTGATTGTTTCTGCAAAGTCAATATGATGGACAGGGCAACAGAGATTTGTAAAGAGATGAGAGATAGAGGTATTGCTCCAAATCTTGTCACGTTCAATACCTTAATCAGTGGGCACTGCAAGGATGCAGAAGTACATAAAACGCGTGAACTTTTGGTAATGCTTTTAGAATGTGGTTTCAAACCAGATAAATTCACTTTTAATTCAATGATCGACTGCCTTTGTCGAGCACACAGGTTTGAGGATGCATTAGATTGTTTGAGTGAAATGGTTGAATGGGGTGTCCCTCCAAATACTATCACATATAATATACTGATCCGTTCATTGTGTGCCATTGGTGATGTTGCTAGATCACTGAGACTTTTCCAAAAGATGCAGGCAGATAGAATAAGTCCAGATATTTACACTTTCAATGCTCTCATTCAAAGTTTTTGTAGAATGAATAAGATTGAGAAAGCAGAGAAGGCCTTTTTTTCCATGTTGACATTGGGCTTAAGACCTGACAATTTTTCATACAGTGCTTTAATCAAGGCACTGATCAAGTCAGGAAGATTTGATGAAGCGAAGCAGACATTTCTTTCAATGGAACAAAATGGTTGCAATCCTGATTCTTATACGTCTAACTTAATTTTGGAAACCTTGGTGCAGCAGGGCCGCTTTGAGGAGGCTCGTGATATAGTCAAAACATCTAAAGAGAGGGGAATTGCTTTTAAATCTTTCCCTGGTCTGTAGGCTTTGGCTTTGATGGTTTGTTTAATAACTCTGCTTTGAGTTTAAATGTTGAAGCCGACCCAACTACAAATTTCATGGCTGCCGTCTTGCTGATTGCAATGTTGCCCTTGTCCTGGTTGGATTTGCATGATCAGTTGTTGACTTTGTTCGAGGGAAACAGATTATTTGGACATAACATTTGGACTTGCCAGAGTGCTCTTCTCATGCTTTCATGCTATGGCACTATTGTATGGAACAAATGTGAGTTGAAGCAATGGGAAATTCATATGTTACCTGCAAGAGACGACTTGCCAGAGTGAGTTTCAAATAGCAGCAGCTTGGCAGCTGTTTTTGGGGTCAAGGCATGTTTCCTTTTTATGACTTGCTTCAAACTTCAATTGGGATCTTCACTTATGGTGACTGCAATTATACTATCATTCCACAAATTGGAGAAGAACAGTTCATTGTAAGGAGCATATACAAGTCAGTGAGAACACTTATTAAGAGCACTGTATCACGTTCATACAGTGCTACATTCTCTGCAGTCAAATTTGGTGTAATACCATCTACGGAGTATGAGCTTGGCACGAGATTCGATAACCTTGTTATTGAAGCAGAATTTAAGCAATGGGGTGATAGGGTATACAGTGGAAATGAACCATAATCAATGAATGGTTTTCCTGGCAATTGAAAGACTCCATGTTCCCCGTCAGCTTTTGACCTGTATCCAGTGCGTACTACAAATTCACACATCGGATTTCAAGAAGTTTAAAATTGTTCATCTCTTTTTTCCTCTTTTATTCCCTTTCTGGTGGCTAATTTTATGCAAAAATGTCACTCGTCGTAAGCGTAGATGCTTTCCTTACGGCAAATAATTTTTATAACAGTCAAATACCGCCTTATTGCAGTTTCAGTTGTAATGTTGATGAGCCCGTATGAACCTTTTAATTCGAATTGCAACTTTCACTTCTTGAAAAAGTGCTTTCTCTAACGTTACTGTGATAACATTAAAATGTTCTTTTATTGAAATTTAGAGATTGCGAGCTTCTCAAAGTTGTAACTTTTTCCTGTTAGTAAATTGTTTCAGTCGTACTAAACATCGCGACAATTAACGAGGTTAATTCTGATGCACACTAACCAGGAGAATGTCTTAGAACTTCTAATTTTTTGAACCTATACATTTAGGAAACCCGAAGAAAGATGAAGAAATGGAACATCTAAAATTCATCAAGAATTGTCTATAGCATTGCCACATGTACTCCTTGACTCGTTGCCACATGTTATTTGTACCAATATCGTGCTTCTCTGCGATGGATTACTTGAGCCATAAACCTAGTACTAATTTCCTAGCTAACCTGAAGCAACCTTGACCTCGTAACAAGACTATGAAACTGATAAACCTTTTTTAGGTTTGATTTTTACCCCTCAAAGACAAATTCCTCGTAAAGTAAATATTTGGTGACTTGCACTCTAACTGCTCACTCTTTCAAAGTCTTCTTATTCCTCCAAATTTAGTGCCCAATATACCCAGCAAAGCGAAACTTGCACTTCATTAATTTTCCAATTGTGCTCACCAAACTTATTATATCATTTTTCAACCATTTGCAGAACATGAATAAGACTCTAGATGATTCAGTTTGTTAGGCATGCCCAATGGAATGAGAAGTGTACATATCACTGCATTGAAATTTGCACGATTAAATTTAGCTGATAACCGTAATAGCAACGCTGCATTGGTATATAATTAGCCAAAGTTTTTTATTCTTTCAGATGAACTTTTTCGAATTGCTTTTACAATGGCATACATTGTGAAACTTCAGCTCTGGCTTTTAGCTGTAATTCTTATTTGCATCACTATCTTTTGCTGCAACTTAGGTATCTGTATCTGTTAAAACACAAAGCATCCTGCACGCAAAGGTTTGGTTTCATTTTGAAAGTACTGATTATTTGCACTAATTCTAAACAGGGAAGGCAGAAGAAGAGACTGTGCCTGAATTAGGCGTTGCAGGTGGTGATCCAGCTCAGATTGTCGCGAAAGCCTTGCTATGCTTTAATGACAAACATGTGAGTGAGAGCTTAGATGTATATGAACTACTCTTCATTCAAAATTATCTTATTTTCTTGCTTGTAATTTGGACAATTTCTCAGGTTTACAGCAGCTGCGAACAATCCTGCAGGCTGACCGAGAGTGGAAACATCAACGTGCCTCCTGATTACACAGATAAATACTGCAATGGCCCCTGCCTGACAGAGACGAATCTAGTGCTCGACTGCATAGAAAACATTATGTTGCACTTCAAATTCTACAACAAAGCAACCATACAAGATATTAGAGACACAATCAAGGCTGGATGCAGCCATGGCCCTGAAAAAGGTAGCTTATTACTAGCTCATGATGACATTACTTTCTTCTGGTTACTACAAATTTTTTATATTCAACCTTAATTTTTTGTGTAGGTAATTTCAATGTAAGTAAGCATATTCAAACTCAAGGAAACAGTGCATACAAGGCAGCCTACAAGGTGCTGTTTGGACTTGGACTGATGATCATGGTTCGCGGTTTATTGCTCGCTGATTTGTAGGCTGATATGTCTAGGCTGGTGAAAAGTCTTGTTTTGCTATCCATTGAAACAAACGAGAAGTGTGTACTTTCTGTTACTGAGACGGAATAACATTCCCAGAAGAATATGTCTTTATACAAGTAGCTGTATGAATATTGTACAAAATAATTGCAGAATATGTAATTGCATTAACAAGAAGCCTTTGCATTGGTGTATAAGGAGATCAAGGATCTTTCCCAGTTCAAGCTTCTCTTCTTGTATTCAACACCAAGGCAGTGCAGGAACTTCCACTTTAAAAATTTCAATTTGTACTTTAGGGACTGCCAATTGACAGAGTATGCATGATCTTTCTCATAACCTTGGAGACCAAAATGTGCCCGGTAGTAAATGGGAAGCCCCTAACGCCAAAAATTTGATTTCGAAGTAATCATCAAACTTGATTAAGACTAATTAATGAAGACTGACTAAAACCAATTTGACACACCGGTCTCATAAGTGAATAAAATGATTTCGGGTATAATGCTTCCTTTCCACACGCACTCATCATTGAAAAATCTGAAGTTTCTAAGTCTTTTGTTGTTGATCTCCCAAGTTTTCCCTTCCAACTGCCAATTTATTATACCTCAGCTATAGTACTTATAGAAGAACTTGGAGTGTCAGCGCCAGAAGGTTTTCAAGCAATTGTGCTTGAAAACCTTTGAATCGTAAAAGAAAAATAGAGGTATTCAGTGAAGAGTGCCCCTATATCGCAGATAATTTAGACCTGTTACAAAATACCCTTTTGTTATTATCTCAAAAACACAGTGTGGATTTGAGTTGTTCCTTAACTTTTTCAAAAAACAAATCTGACGTATTTTTGCCATTGACTAACTGCCCGACTGGTGAGAGCTTAGAATGAGATTGTAGATATTATAGAGGTCGTCACTTGTCAGTATTATTTACAACATAATTACATAGGAGAGTTCGTTTTAGTTTTACTATCTACTGCTGGAAAAATCGGTATGTGGTGTTTTCAATGTACTCGCTAGTAATATCCAGTTGATAACTCTGATCGTTGATGCCGAAATATCTCATACTTAAGGTTTGAATTGTTTTCGGTTTTATAATCAGACGTGCAGGCTAGTGAATTTTGAACCATGGCTACCCTGAGAAAAAGAAAGATTTACTGGCGGCATGCAGACTGGTCAAGTCTTATACTTGAGGTAATCTTAGAGAAATTAACTAACTGAATATGGTTGTATTTGAGATTGAGGTGTTATAGTTTTTAAGTTATAATTGTTGTAGAAAAAAAACAATAAGCGTGAAATAAAAATTAATAATATATAGTAAATATAAATTTTAAATAATAATTTTGATAAAATTATTAAAGATATAATAAATTTTCCATCATACAAGCGAAAAATTATATTAACATAGTTTCCAAGATACAACAGATAGTGTTTACTAAATATTTTAGTATTATAACTTTTAAACTACAGCTATCCAACCTCAATCCCAAATGACCTTGTATATCTTTCGATGAGTTTGCAAATAATGGAGAGAATTTTCAATAGATTCTCTGCGTTATAAGCCATCATCGCGGGGACTTCCCGGGCTTTTGATGTCAGGCCAAGCTTCTACCAAAACCACAACTGGCTTTAGCATATTTGAAAACAAGACACGTTTCCTGGAAATCACCCAGGCTTTTGGAGGATGCTTATGGGGATCTTTTGACGAGTGATTGATAATTGTGAGGCCTGATTGCGGACAACGGCCTCGCGGGATTTCCTTCTAAGAAGAATCCGTATCTCTTTGCTGAATCCTTTTTCAGGAACCGATATTCTTCAACCTGCTGCGGGAAACTGCTATCATAAGTTGGCATTGTCAGGGAACTCTGACGAGGAAAGCTGTGTGTATATCCTCTTAAATTTGAAATCAGCTAAGTTTGCCTTGTGGAGTAAGCAAATCCAAAATTGGGGTGAATGTGAAATAGAAGGAGAAGATGATGTTAATCCCTTCGTGGATGTGACCTCGTTTAATGGTTGTTTCTATCTTCTGACCAAGTACTCTGACGTCCGTGTTGTTGATATTAAAACTGCTTGCTCAAAAGCTAAAAGAAGTCAAAGGACTGTTGCTTCGATGAAAGCTCAGTCTTCCAAAGTTAGAATCAGTCTGAATGCACACGAAGAGAATGTACATGCGCTGAGGTACGTGGTGGAATTATACATCCGATCAGAAATCGTGATACCAAAAACTTTAACATATGGAAGCTGGATTTGTGCAAAAGGAGTCGATGGGTGCTGTTGGATAGCTCGCGGGTTGATCAGATTTTATTTCTAGGTAGAAATTGTTCGAGATATTTTTCTCCAGAAGGATCTGGGTGTTGGCACAGGAAATTGCATATATTTCACTAATGAGGATGAGCCTCTACACCATAATGAGCAGGACACTAAGCGTCGGAAAGGTTCTGAGATTGAAGATTGGATCATTTTCAGGCTGGGTACTGATAATCCTGAGAATTTTCACGGCCATGGCGAAATGTGTAACTGGCCACCTATTTGGTTAACTGCGCCTTGGGTGGTGGAATTATTCTATGGGGAACAGGCACAGAGGGGGTATTATCCTCCGAGGAGTAGGCCAGAAGTTCTGAATCACCAAGACACTGTTTAACTAGAGTTTTTTTTTTGGGGGAATCAATTTACCTTTAGAGCTGTGATTCTTCATTCCTATTTTTTCAAACTTATGTGTGCTGCTGTGCGGTACTTGGAATTTCTTATTTCTGCTTTGCAAGGTTTTGGGTGTGGCTGATTATTGATCGCTGTCAAATTTTCATGTCCTTTGTTGAAGATATTTATAAAGAGTACTTTTTTAATATGAATATTCACATTCTTTTTAATTATAGATTTGGAATTTATAATAGCATTACAATGTTGTAAACTGTCGGAATCCGCACTTAGAATAATTAATATTTATAATAAGTCTTCTTTGAAATCTAAAAAATTTTGAATCAGAAGTGTTTGCTTTCATGAGATATTTCATTACCTAGAAAGCACTTTTTTATTTACTAACTTTTTTGGCGTGAAACCATGGCATAATGATTGAGAAACTGTGTTATATCATTAAGATAAATGGATTCATTTCTTTAAAAAAGAAAAAAAGGAGTAGAATGATATCAATTAGAATATTGTTTTAGGTGCAACACTTTTTTACTCGAGTTTGAACTTTTTTACAATTTAGAGCGACTAAAAACTTGTGAGTACATTTTTATATATTTTTTTAATTTAGCTCTCAAAGGGTAATTCAATATCCTTCCGCTCATGTGAGCAGGATTTTCCAGCATTAAATTTAACCTTTTCAATTAAATGACGCCGACAAAAACTTGCGAGTATAAAATCTAATGGTGTTTCAATAATGTAAAATTTAGAATTATGATATAAAATAAAAATTTCCAACAAGGGAGGGTGAGAGTTGTACCAAATAGAGCTCTATCGTAAATATACCCATAGACTAAACTTGAGACTTGTTACAAAATACCCTTTCGTTATTATCGCCACAATGCAGTTTGGAGTAAAGTTGGGCCTTAAGAAAACACAAAAGAACTAGCGGTTTCTCATCAACCAAACAGGGCCACTAATGCAGTTATTCTTCCCTCCAAAAATACCTCTTGCTTCACTTTGCTTCTAATACAAACACAGCCCAATTCTTGCTGATTCCATTCTCTGTAAATTTTCTAATGGCGTTTTTCAAGAATCTTTCTTCCTCTCTCATGAGTCTCGCAAGAACCCACATTCTAATCATTTCACTTGTCCTTCTGTCACTCCTCTTTCTCTTGACTTCACAAACCAATCACTCACCAGCACTCATAGCCTCAGCTCTGACATCTCGCCTTCTCTTTGCGGCAAACTTCTACATCTCCCCTTTCTCTTCTGTGTCCTCATCAAACACATGTCTCGTCTTGGACTCCGAAAGCAACTGCACTCTCTCTTCAGTGACTGCAGTTGAAACCGCTCACGCAAATTCAAGAACAGATCAAGAACGTTATAACAGAATAAAAAACCTGAGTTCTTGTGACATCTTTAATGGCAAATGGGTAGTTGATAATTCTGAGCCCCTTTACAAACCCGGTTCTTGCCCTTTTATTGATGAGGCCTTCAATTGTTTCAAGAATGGAAGGCCTGATTCTGATTATCTTAAGTACAAGTGGAGGCCTATTGGTTGCCAGCTTCCAAGGTTTTGATTTTGATTTTGATTTTGTAAAACGGTTTTCTAAATTGTTTCTTGTTATGCGTTGTGTTCATGTTTTGGTTGTTGGACGTTTGTTCAGGTTTGATGGGGGGAAAATGTTGGAGATGTTGAGAGGGAAGAGATTGGTATTTGTTGGTGATTCTTTGAACAGGAATATGTGGAAATCTTTGGTTTGTGCATTGAGAGATTCTTTGAAGGATAAGAGTAGAGTCTATGAAGTTTCGGGTCGGCACCAGTTCAGGACTCAAGGATTCTATTCTTTCAAGTTCAGAGTAAGCCTTTAATCTTGTTAAATGCTATTTCATTGTTGATTGAGTGTTAGTAAAATAATTCTGAAATCTGGGTTCATTCGCTTTGGTGAGTGGTATCAGGCCTCTAGGGGATTGGATTTGAGCAATTTTAACAGACAACTCTGTGCTTGATAACATACTGTTTATGTTTCTGCGATGATGTAGGATTATATGTGTTCAATAGACTTCATAAAATCACCATTCCTTGTTCAAGAATCGAAATTTTCTGATAAATCTGGAGCTCGAGGAGAGACTCTGAGGCTTGACATGATCCAGGGCTCTCCCACAAAGTATTGTGATGCTGATATAATCATATTCAACACTGGTCACTGGTGGACTCACCACAAAACCTTTAAAGGGTAAAACTCTGCTTCTGTTTTTGAACTTATTCAGTATTGAAATGTTAACCAAACTATACAACACTGCTTCTGCTCTTTCGATTCCTCTACTTCAGTTACAATTACTTCCAGGAAGGCAGCCACGTCTATAACAAACTAGAAGTGAAAGAAGCATACACTAAAGCATTGAAAACATGGGCTCAATGGGTTGATGCTAACATTGACAGCAACCGTACCAGAGTCTTCTTTCGCGGTTACTCAGCTTCTCACTTCAGGTAACTTTAAGATTAGCTGTGGTAACAAATTTGTGTATTAGTATGATCACAAGTTCGATAACTTGTGTTTTTGGCGTTATAGGAAAGGGCAATGGAACACTGGGGGATCCTGCGATGGCGAAATGAAGCCTATAGCCAATGACACATACATTGCAACATATCCATGGATGATGAGAGTGCTTGAATCTGTAATAGCAGAAATGAAGACGCCAGTGTTTTATCTCAACATTACAAGGATGACAGACTACAGACAAGATGGGCACCCTTCAATTTACCGGCATCACGAAATCCCAAGAGGCCCTGGAATGTTCCAGGATTGCAGCCATTGGTGCCTTCCTGGTGTTCCTGACTCCTGGAATGAGCTTCTCTATGCGACTCTGCTCATATCCCACTATGATTTCCCAGGCAAATGAGCAGCAAGTTCCCGCTCTTTGTTTTGGCCTCGTAATATAGATTTCGAGCCCCATTCATTTTGCATTGTGCGTATCTGTTTCTGCGAATTTTAGGAGTAGTCTTGTAGGTATTTTGAGCTCAACATGTACTCAAATTCCAACCCCAACTCTAACCCATATAACTCTTAAATATGACATCAGAAGTCTTTTTATGTGTATCTGCTACACCCTTTTGTTACTGAAACATTCATACATGAGACCATATTAATATCAAGTCACAAATTTAGCATGAATTTTATTATATAATTTAATTGAAATTTAAAGATATTACAATGTTTGGAAATTAACACTTGCATCATTTGCTTTTTCTTCCAGCTCTCTCAATAGGAGAGAAAGATTTGGGAAAATTAATGCCAATTTGTAAATCATATAAGACAAAAACATTCACCATTTTTCCAAAGCCGGCAAGTGGGCGGCTAATTTTACAAATTGGTTTTCAGATTCGGCTTTTTTGCTATTTTCCTGAACTAATTTAAAAGTGACGTGGCGATTTAGAACGGCACTAATTTACCAAATTGCCCTTACCCTTGGCTCGAAATTACTGGAGCACGCGCAGAGAAATTCAGTAATCCTAACCGTATATAGCCCAAACGACATCACCATGTCGACATGGAAACAGAAGGTGTTTCAAAACGACGGAGTTTTTTCAATTGCCTTCACTGGCACGCTGAGAATTTGATCTTTAGTAGCCTAGCCGAAGAAGTCGATCGGAGTTTCAATTAACCGGCAGCAGCAATCGCGGGCAGAAGGAAAACGAAATAGGAAGAATGAAGATCAACGTGGACTCAATAGCTAGAAAAATCAACGTGGATAATCGAATTCCTCTCCGATATTATTACCGAATCGCCGATAATCTCCTCAAACAGGTCCTTGCTTTTAAGAACTCTTTTATTATTCTTTAATCTATCGTCGGAATTAAGCTTCTAAATTACCTTATAGAAGCTTTTCATTTACTCGCAATTAGTTTAGAGATTAACAATTACACCATCTGATTAATTTTATGCACTGATTTATTTATTTATTTTTTCATTTGCAGGCTAGTATTTACAGAGAGGAGAAGAATATTGTGGATTTGTATATTATACTTCTTAGATATTCAAGGTAAGAAATGCAAAACATTAATGCTATAGCCTTTGTTTGATTTGTGATTTTTTGAAAATTTTATGAATATGTCTTATATGTTTTATACTGTGCTCAAATTATATCCAAGAAGTTTGAATTTTATATCACAGTTCGAAAACTTTTGTTGGATCATTAACACTTGGGACAAAATTCGCATACTTAAGCTTAGAGTTCTCATCTTCTTTGGACCTATCAACTCCTTGTATAGAGAATTGCTGAAAGACTAGAATATTCTTAACTCTCGGTACAGAAAGTGTTGGATAATTAATGCAAAGTTTTTGGCAATTTTTTATCTGGCAACACTGTAAAGAGAGCTCGTAGTGCATGGTTTAAGAAAATGCAGATGTCTGAACCTGATAACGGTCACACGAAACTTATTCTTGATCTTTTCACAGTTTGGTGTCAGAAACTATACCATTCCATCGGGATTACCAGGTGTTGCTGGCAAAAGAAAGAGCTGTTTATAGGAAGGTGAAGCGTGTTGGCTTCTGTAGTTATTATGTGTTGTTTTCTTGATATATAGTTAATCATTTAATTGGGTTGTTATATTTGTTGTTCCAGAGATTGATTGCTGTACTTGATGAGCTTGAAGCTTTGAAGCCGGAGTTCCAGCGTCGACTAAAGGAACTGAATAAAACCAATGGTGAATCTGAATTGATTAAATTTGATGGCTCAGATAGGACCTCGAATGGTGCAGAAACATCTTCCTTGGAATGGCCTGTTGCCAATAAAAAACTAAACCTGAGAGTGGATTCGAAACAGGTATTAAAGCCTCAACGTCCTTAGTTTGTGGTTGACGCTATATCATAGTCGTTGAGCCAATTATCTAGTGGTTTTTATGTAATAATTTTATGCTTAGAAAGCTTTCTATCAGTTTTGAATGCGTGTAGGTTTTGGTTTTATATGTTCACCTTTCCTGTAGGAAGGAATCTTAGTATAATGTTATTCTTACTCATTTATTTGTATGAAGTGCAGGGATGCCTTATCATTTCTTTCTTCAGCTGATAATCTGTTTTTGTAATTTCTGTTGCTCTTTAGTGTAGCATTTTCTATATGTTCATTCTGTCCTTTTTCTTATTTAATTGCCTGCAGCCTTCTAGCATGGAAATTCAGTCTCGTTGGAGGAATAGTACACAAGTTTCATCTTCAAGTTCTTCACAAATTGACAAGCAATTCCAGAAGCTGTGAGTATCTTTTCGTTCTCAGACGTTACTATCATTATTTAGAGGATTGGGGCCTGTGGAGAATAAGTTTTGTTTTTTAGTTAGTTGTATTGGCAAGTGAGCTAGTGACTAGCAGCTTGTGTGATATTGTATATTGATGCATCATTTTTGCTTTATAAGGTTTTATTTTTCATGAAATGGCTTTTATTTGATGAACTGGCTTAAACTGAATTTTCTATAGTGTTGTCGCTTGTGTTCTGATTCCATTCTTTTGTTTCATTGAGCGTATATTTTTATGTGTCTTGTTAGTTTTGTACTGGAAAGGCAGTTTTGAACTTATGATATATGAAAGCTAGATTAGTTATTTTTAAAATTGATAGAAACTATAAGAATAAATATTGGCAAGTCTGTTTCTTATATTGACATACTGTTTTTAGTGGATCTTTGCGGTTTTTGTTGATATTTGCAGATCTGTTAATATTCAACTTCCAAAGAAAGAAACTCTGTCTAGACACTCATTTCTAGGCCCTAATGGTCTTCGAGGCCAATGGCTTGGCCCTAGTGCAGAGATAAAGGTATCTTATTTGTGGCTTTTTATGTTCGAATTTATAATTTCATTTTCCTGTCTTGAAATGTAAAAGTGCATGAACTGACCAATTCTGTTATAATAAGGTTCACTATCCAAGCAGCACTGACCTAACCACTACTGAAGATATAAGGTATGACTTTTCATTTCTGCAAAACTTATTCATTTTTTAAACCTTCGGATATGATTCTTTTACCATATCATTTTGGAAGTTTTTTTGTGCCTCAATATAAGTCTTCATAAGTTTCTTTCTCTAAACTGTGCCTAATTCTGATATTACCTATATCATTATAGCCTGAATCAGGCCGGACAATATGGTATTGTGCCAATAAAAGATGGTGATCCTGGAGGAGCCATATCAACTATGGAGTCCGTTCTTTCCTTAGACGATGGTAGATGGTTACATCCTGCTGAGGAGTCGTGTAACCCAATGGTTCATGAAGCAAGGGAGGATCCCTTCCAGCTTGTCAGTACCAAGCAACCTTCTCCTCCTCCTGTTCTTGCTCAAGTGCAGCAAGCTTCAATATCTCCATCCAGAGTGGCGGATCCAAGGCCTGGCCCCGCACAGGATATATCATTAAACACAAATGAATATCAGCACTTGCATGTTGTAAGTCTTTCTGTGCTGATATAGTGTTTCTATTTCTTTGTTTCTTTGTGCTACTTGGTTGCTGCGATACCGCTCATTTTAATTTATGATTATGATGTTTGTTGCACTTAAGGGGCACAGTGCTATTGTCTCTATTTTTTGACTTTGCAGCCAGTAAATTTGATGCAAGATTTCTTAAGATTAGCTCGAGCAAATACTGAAAAAAATTTAGAAACCTGTGGTGTTCTTGCTGGATCGTTGGTAAGAGAACTGAACTTTACAGGAGAAATTACACATTACTTCTTTTTTCTGGGTGGATTTGGGTGGGGCAAGCCATGTGTGGAAGGGACGCTATTAGGATGCTAAGTGTTGACTGACATTCTTTCTTGTATATTTTACATGGTCGTAGAAAAACAGGGTTTTTCACATAACTACACTCATTATCCCAAAGCAGGAATCAACTTCTGATTCGGTAAGATACACATTTTTATACTTTTCCATGTTATTTATTTGAATTCTTTTTCTTGTAAAATATTAAAAGATTCATTTTGGTGTTTAGTTTTCTTTTCCATTTTATCTTTTGTTATACTGTCGCTTCTGCTTGGTGTGTGACTCCACGAACTTTGAATTTATCAGTAAGTGAAAGGAAATTGGGTATTAATTGGATTCTAAAATCTATGTAGATCAGGTAAATAGTTATTACTCTCCTTGTGTAGGTCCTTTTTCATTCTAATAGATGCAATGGTGGTCCTTGTGAAGAAATTTTTGAATTTCATATGGAGGGATGCCTATGTACATTTACCATTTCATTTATTATTTCTAATTTCACAATCTACTAACTGTGAAAATGAACTCAAGCTTTGCCTAATTTGAAGTAATGCACGTCAATTTTGTAAATCTAAATTACTTATGAAAGCAGCATTGGAGTTTAGCTGTGTGTCCTGACTTCAACCAATATCACTTGCTATCATAATTAATACTATTGCACTAACACCATTTTAATGTTCAGTGTCAGACATTGAATGAAGAAGAAATTTTTGAAGTTCAAGACAGATTATCTCTTTTCCCTCTTGGCTGGATTCATGTAAGTTATTGAGAGCCGTGATGCCAGTAATTCTCAGTTTATCTTCAATTTAGTTATTAAAATTTATTCCCTGTTATCAGTTTTTAATATTGATATGTTTAGTCTTCTCTGCTAATGGTAGCTAGCGGTGTTATCTCGAACAAAAATTAAAGAATAATGAACTGTTTGATTACTCTTTTAATTGCTTTGCTGTGAATGTGATAACCAATGAAGTTGGTGCTAACAAAAATTGGGACATCTTTTAAGTTATTAGAGGCAGCCTGTACTGATGTCACAGATGTGCAGGTTTACGACATTATATACTTTGTATCCATGGAGATTTATGTTATTTAGTTTACGTTTGTTTCCAGACACACCCATCGCAGACTTGTTTCATGTCGTCAGTCGATCTGCACACTCATTACTCTTATCAGGTAAGAAACCGTGATTCTCTCTGTTTCTTAAACTAGCTTATGCGATTTGGCAAGGCATTAAATATTTCTCATAGCTGAGGGCATGACGGCATATAGCCTTTTCTTGCTATTAAAAAAAAAAAAGGTATTATTATTATGTTTCACCAAATGGTTTCTTTTGTAAATCCTGTGTAGATTATGTTGCCTGAAGCAGTTGCTATAGTCATGGCCCCAACTGATACATCAAGGTACATTGCTTTTTCTTTCCTGTGACAATTGCATTGAATCCAATTTGTCACCTTTGGCAGAATATTCTTATGAAAAGAATATTCATTTCCAAATGAAAATGGCAATAGTTATTCATTGATTGCAAAGCGCATGGTCTTTGTTGCAAAACTGATATTCTTCATGGAAAATGTCCGATTAATCATTCAAAAGTGGATAGAATTGAAAGAGAGGGGGAGGAAAAAAAAAAAAAAAAAACCTGCCCTATATGTGCGTTGCTGTTATTATTAATTTATTATTATCATCATCTTACTAATTGCAAGCTAACATATATATATATATACTTTTTATGCTCTTGCAGTCCACATGGCATATTTCATTTGTCTGACCCAGGTGGTGTGTCGGTGATACGTAATTGCCAGCAGCGGGGTTTCCATCCCCATGAAGAGCCTGAAGATGGAAGCCCTTTATACGAGCACTGCTCGCATGTCTTTATGAACACAAAATTACAATTTGATGTTGTTGATCTTCGGTGAGCTTGCAATTTGTTGATGTACACGAAGGCATTTATGTTAATAATTTACTCATACAAAGAAATCACGTCAACAGTAAATTTTGCTGCAGCTGATATTGATGTAAATTAAACTACTTCCTTGAGTAGAAATCGATGAAAATAGAGGATTATCATTTTTCTCATTCATCAGAAAATATTAATTACCATTGTACTTATCCATAGTGTATTGCTGTTGTATCATTTCACCTAGTCAGAGATTTTGGGATTAACCATATGATTGTAAGAAGCAACATTGTACAAATGGGTTGTAATTATTCAAAAAGCAGTTTGGACTTCGGAGTTTAATCTGACAAGGGCTTCGATTTCTGAGGCCTTTTGATGTGCAAGGTAATCATCTGTGCTTTTTCTTTCCCTTATAGAGAAACATGACAGAATGATAGAATAGAGGATTGAAGTAGTTACTGCATTTGTAGTTACGATAAGTGGTCCGTGATTACTCAAAAGAGCTAAGCAGCCATACCGACAGTTGTAGAGTGCATTTTATCCGTGGAAGAATGGTTGGTGAGGCAAATAAAGAGGAACACATCATACACATAGGCTATTAAAAGGCTAAGCTGAGAGAGTTTGGACCACACTGCAACTGGGTTTTTGACATTCTGGAGATGTTCTTGGTTTCTGGCAATTTTTTTAATTTCTCATCACAATTCAGTAGACACAATTTTGCGAGTGGCATTGTATCCGCAGCAATGAGGACTTTACTCCTCTCTCTCAATACTCAATATTTCTCTGCATACCAAGTTCGTTTTTAGTACTTCCAGTTCCAGAGATGTTACTAAGTTATGTTCATTTCTTAAAACAATTTTTTTCCCCCCCTTCACCGGATACAGCAGAATAAGGGGAGAAATAATCCCGAAAGAGTCAATATTGGCCAACTAAGTTTCTGTAGACGGAAAGGCCGGTACGGTGATGGAATGGGGGCCTGATCTGTCTAAGCGACTTCGCAGTGACCCAATTTTGTAGTTTTCCGGGTTATTTTTAATTTCTGGTGGCTTTCAATGATTTTGGTCAAATTGAACTTAAGGACGATAATATAAAAGCGGTTCATTCTTTCTGCCCATGCAATACATTCAAATTGACAGTTTTCATCTAAGAAAATATTTGAGAGGGGGCTGAATGTGTGATCCCGATTGACAATACGTCGCCATTTGGGGATGGAACTAATACGAGTGATCATCATTAATTAGGATCTGGATGCTGCTCGTGATTGCGGTAATCACACGTAGACCAGCCACAACACTAGGCAGGCACTGGCACCGTGCCTTAAAATGTGACAAGCAATGATCTTACTATTATTATTATTTTGGCTAACGTCAACTCAAGTCTTTTTCCCACCCATGTGGGGTAAGCTAAAATAAAAAACCTCTCATTTTCAATATCCAAAATTTAACACCTCAATTAAAAACAATGACTTTGAATATTCAGTAAAAAACAAATATTTCAGTTGGATTGTGAACTAATATGCATTAGTTTAATTCGCTGATTTCTTCATTTTTCTATCATTCACACCTTAACTAACCTAAAATCGATTGGTTCAAAAATTTGTAAATTGAATAAGAATAAATTTATCTTTCAGAACCTAATTTACTGGCTTTCAAGTAATTTTATTTAACTAGTCACATGAGATCAAATTTTGAGATATTAGTATCTTAAAAACTTAATTTGAAGTACCTATACCACTCATCTAGCTTTTTAAGGGAGGGGCCGAAAAAAGAAACTGGAACAAATCCCTAAATTAAATTATTTGAACTAACTAGCACTCCCCTCAAACATATAAGTTTGTACAAAATAAAAATGTCCTCTTGTAAATGAGATGAGAGTTTATCTTGTTATAATGTACAATAAAATACGATGAGGACAACTACATATGAAAAGATCAATGTGAATGATAAAATTCTAGTATCATTTCAGAGGAGTGTTAATTGTGAAGACATATGGTGAGTTGAATTTATAATATGGAAAACAAATAAAACCCGCTAAAATTTGATTTTCTCATGGCCAGTGTATAGATATATACAATAACCCATAGCCCACGTAGCCATAACCGTGAATTTAATGTCACCTCTTGAAACAACAATGCAGCAGACTCTAGAGCTAGACTGGAGTGAGAACACGCCATCAAATTAATGATAAATAATTAAATAAAATAAATCATAGTCACAGTCGTGGCAACTTGAGCAACCGCTCGTGCAATTAAGCAGGTCACCTCTTTCACTCTTTTATTTAATCTCGCTGCACCGAATTTCATTCAAACTTAGAAGTAGCTTTAAGTCTATGAGCTTCTGTGTTTGTTGTCTTTTTTGACGTAGTGAGTCAATGGGGAGGGCACCTTGTTGTGAGAAAATAGGGTTGAAGAAAGGAAGATGGACAGCTGAAGAAGATGAAATTTTGACTAAATACATTCAAGCCAATGGAGAAGGATCTTGGAGATCATTACCCAAAAATGCAGGTACCCAAATGACTCGAATCTTTAAATGCTCTGTTTGTTTCAGGTTTTTTGGCAGTACAGCTGATTATATATTTTCTTACAACCGTTACTGTACAGGACGAGCTTTCATTTCACAGTACAATTTCTAGGTGTTTTTTTAATTCTGATTCACATGTATGTTTTCATTTTTCAAAAGGTTTGTTGAGATGTGGCAAGAGCTGTAGACTGAGATGGATAAACTACTTAAGGGCTGACCTAAAGAGAGGAAACATCACTGCTGAAGAGGAAGAAACAATTGTTAAGCTTCATTCGTCTTGGGGTAACAGGTATGTGCAGCCTTTGAAAATTGCATGCATATCAGGCATATTCTAAATCTCATCTTGAGTTTTCTTCACAATATGTAATTTGTTAGCTTGGGTTTGGAGCTTTCATTTTAGCGCATTTGCTGGGTGGTGATGATGCAACAGAGTGTCAATTATATTACTGGCTCTAGTTCTGTTGGGCCACTGGTTTGACACAGGATATACAAATATTACTGCTAAAGTGATGCAGTAGATATGTGTAATGAGTGATAATTTAGGGGGCAACAACGACAGTGTCCCACTTTCAATGCCGTTTATGAGGTGTTATGAAATCACCCCATATGTACACACATATAATATTAATATACTTTCTTTTTTCATTTTTTGTTGCAAACAATGGTGTAGTTCTTTAGTAGTAAGTAATTGTTCTAAAAGTGTCAATAAATGTTTTCTAAAATCCACTCGCTAATTGCATGATTGGATGTATTTATATGTATTATTGTTGTATAATGTTATAGGTGGTCTTTGATAGCTGCACAATTACCAGGCCGAACAGACAATGAGATAAAGAATTATTGGAACTCCCATTTAAGCAGAAAAATATTCAGCTTCACAGGGCCCGCAGATGATCCATTATCAAGTGATGATTTGAATAATAATGGTATCAAGTTAGCCGGAGGATGCAAACGGAGGAAGGGCAGAACCAGCAAAGTGAACTCAAAAAAGCACAAACTCGCATTGGCATCAATAGGGATGCCTAAAACTAAAAGCGGAACCATAAGTGAAGTACTTGATCAGCGAGTAACAGGAGATGAAAATAAGAGTAGCATTGGACAAGTTTCTTGCACGGCAAGTGATGAATTTTGCTGTGGCGAAGCAAGTAGTGATCAGGCAAGTGGATTGTGCCTCGGCAAGGACATTGAGAGTGAAGTATTGGGACCGTATGAGTGGCTGGATAGTGAAATAAACCGAGTTAACAATTGCCTTAGCAGGGAAAAAGCAAGTGCAGAATGCGAAGTGAAAAGGGACCAAGACAAAATGGCAAAAAGTGATGAAAAGGAAAGCGGTTTTTGGGGTTCTAATGAGGATGAACTGTTGTACACTTTTGATCCAACAATGATGAATTGTTCAGGCTTTGATGAGGAATGGCTTGATTTTGACTGGGCAGCAGGTGGTGCTGAGTGTCATAATCAGTGTGAATTATGGGATGGAGACGACAAGTTATTGTGTTGGCTATGGGATAGTGGTAATGGTGAAGGGTGTCAATAAGTTTATCGTTTGCTAGCTAGTAAGTTAGTGGTAGAGCTTCAAAATATTGTAATCAATTTGTCTGGTTGAGATGCACAAGGTTTAAGTTTGGTGTACTAATGGTTCTTGATGAGTTGAAAAGTATTATGCTTGGATTTTGTATTTGTTGTGTTCTATAAAACGTTCCATGTGCTTTTGCGGGGTGTCTCTGTGTGCACGAAGAGTAACTCCTATGCCCTACACAAATACAAAATTGAATGAGTTCGTGCTTTTTGATTTTTTTTTTTTTCATGTTGCTGTTAGTTAGTGTATTAAAATTTGTGTTCTTCACTTTATTAAAATAAAGATATCTTCACACTAAAAGAATTATTATATAGTTAGTATTGCTTATACATAGCTATCTACACTATAAGTAGATGGAACTAAAAAATAATAAAAATAATAATTTTAATGTACTATTGTTTTAAAAATCTTTTACAGTATTGAAGCTCGTATCTTTTTGTTTTTTAACTATCTCCGCATGATCTGTGCATGAAGATGTTTGCACTCGGACATGATTTTATATATATATATATGTATATAATTTTTTTCTAATGAGAATATTCTCATTCTAACAAAATAAAACATACTACTAACAAGGAAAAAAATCTCTAATATATTGAAATTTATACTTTTTTATATTTGAGAGACATTTTTACTCATCGATATAAAAAGCGGTGCCCAATACTCATTTTTCTCTTATCACCGCCATCAAAGAGTTGATACAATAGAGGATGACAAATCACCATAAAGCATATATACTGTAAAGCTAATTTTGCTGCTGATTCTATGGCCAAACTTGCAGGTTCCTTACCTCTTGGCTTTCATGCCTTTAACAACCCCTAAAGAGCTTGGTTATTAGTTATATAATGATACGTATGAAACCCATGTTCCCTGTTTTATTTTGCCCTAAACTTTAGTAGGCTCCCTTGCATCAAAAATATATATTTATTTGTGTGTGTAAAGATTTATAATATATATATAAGTGCTCACAAACGAATGCTCACACAAAATTAAAATGCAAACAGAGTTAAAAAAAAAAAAAAAAAAAAAGAGTTCTAAGACACTATTTTCGTCTTTTAGTCTGTTGGAGTTCGTGTCGTTTTGCCTTTTAGCTCCGTCAACATTCTAATTTAGTGCGCAACAGGCTGTTTAGAAAAACAAACTTGATCGTTCACAAAGCCTTCAAGTTCACACACAAAAAAGCCCTGAAGCAATAATTTTGATGAG
The DNA here is from genome assembly GCA_030449925.1 of Citropsis articulata. NCBI lineage: Eukaryota > Viridiplantae > Streptophyta > Magnoliopsida > Sapindales > Rutaceae > Citropsis > Citropsis articulata. The sequence continues at coordinate 1,318,727 of JASUUH010000077.1, forward strand.
ACCAACATACATAGCAAGTTTTATAAATTATCAAAAGCAAAAAGGCTTTTTAAAATTGCAAGATATCAGCAATCACTTCATCAACCAACGACTTAAATATTTGACCCTCAACCTCTACGCCAAGAGCGAATGCATCCACTTCAAAGTCCAGCCATCTCCCATATTGACTGCTCATGTCCTTGTCTACAAGTTCATCCACCATACAGTCTCCCATGCTTCCCCATCCAGAAATCTCTCTGTACACTTCTTCGGCTAACCACTCTTTTCGTCTCACCATTGCCACCCCTTTTGCCCATGTTCTGCATCCCCCACCCACATACCGCCTGCATCTTATGTCCATGAATTCACTTACACAATCAAACAATACCTTCCTGCTTTGCCTAGACTCATCACCATCACTTTCTGATCCAGGTTTTCGATTTTCCAACAGATCAAAGAGGTAAGGATTGATTATCTCGCGTGCTCTGCCCAGTGCAAAGTCCTTAAACATCAATTCCACATTACACAGAATCTGTTTTACATACTCCAGTTCCCACTTAGCTGATCCTGCAAGATCTGTCACCATAATTGCACTAGCATTCTTTTTAGCCACATATCCTATGGACATAGATGAAGCCGAATCTGACAACTCTGTATCCACTTCTAATGCGTGGAATTTCTTCAAAGAACTCAAACCAATAATATCTTGAGCTTGAACAGATGAACACTGCTTATTTCCTGTTTGCATATTCTTAAAATTTGAATATAACTGATCAATAACAACTTTACAAAGAAAATATCTGAGGCTGATAAGTCTTACCCTCTGTACTACTACTATCTACACTATCCGAGGAGTTGCAACTTTCTGTTGAAAAAGAAGGTTCAAGTATAGAAACCGGACTGGGATGTCGACAATCAAGCAACTGTTTGCTATCATAATGGTTGGTGCTGCACTCGTCCATCTCATCAACTCCCTGATTATGTTACATCTTGCATCAGCATCCACAACGAGTGTAAATTTTAAGTTACAAAAGTTATAAAGGACTCAGTAAAACCCAGTTAATTTGATTAACTGAACAAGAGCTTGTTTTAGATTTACTTGCCAACCCCGCACTAAATACAAGGAAAAAGAGACAAACAGGGCAGACAAACTGACCAAGTAACTGACCCTTTAAGATTAGCTTATACATTCTACCAGGTTCTTAAACCGGAAGGTTTTGGAGAAATCAGACTGAGACATACTCGATATAGAAAGTCCTTATGAAAAGTTCTTAAAAGGATCATTTCTGAGGTTGTAACACAAAAAAATGGAAAAAATTAAAAAAATAATAAATAAATAACTGATAACTCCAATAAACTCAATGAAAGAAAAAAATGAAAGAAGATTTCTCAGAATTTGAAAAGGAGGTATACTGTACCTGAAACTTGTGTTTTGGTTCCAGTGCCGTAGCCGCAGTGAATGAAAATTCAGATTCATAGGGGTTACCCTGTCTATCAGTACGCTGTGCACATTGATTCACCTTATCTTGGAACCTAGATCCACTGCCAATCGCATCAAGAATGGGTACTTGATCTGGTATAATTGACGCAGAACTGGAAGATGATCCCATTTTGAAAGAATCATGGAGGGAAGACTCGGACCGATAACTTAGTTCCCTTAACTTCTGTTCCAAAAGCATACTCAAAGCATCTGCTCCAATCACATTACATCCCAGTGAAGACAACTTCATACTATCTGTGTCAAGCATTAATCTCTTACCCTGGTTGTCCATGCAAAGACTGTCATTTTTTTGTCTAACCAGAGAAGATGTTTCTGAACTGGATATTGATCGAGTAAGTGGGGCTGTAAATGTAAATGAGACAACATCCATGCCTTTCTTTCTGCTGTCTTCAGCCAAAGTAAAATGTTTTTCCATAACTGGATTAGATTGAAATGCCTTCTGATTTTTGTTAACAAACAGATCAGTAGCTTGATCTTTCCCATAATGCATGTCCCTCTCAATTGATCTTTTCTTCCTAGGGACATTCTTTGTGGTGGAATATAGGATTCCCTTTTCACTATCCGTGACATCGGAGTCCAACTTCCTGGATCCAATTTTGGTGTTCCCAGCAGTTCGAGTCAAAGGTTTCTGACGCACAGTAGAAGAATCCCTGGACAGTATTTTTCTTCCTTGCAAGTTGGAAACCACGGGTTTTGAGGGTAACTTGTCTTTATCCGTTGCACAATTTTGCTTCTGATTATTCTGCCTAAGCACTCCGGAAGAATTATGCACAGAAGATTTTTTATGCAAATTCTTTTGAATATTTGGCTGGCTCTTGAAAGGCTGGCTTGACTTAACCTCATTCTGTTCTTTCTGAGTAACCAGATTTCGGTTATTGGTTGAATTTAAACCTTCTCTTCTCTGGACATTTACCTTGGCTTGAATTGCAAGAGAAATCGACTTCCCCTTATTCTTTACATCAGAAGCACCTTCATCAGTATCAGAAGCCCTGGAAGATGATGTATCTATTGAACCATTCCAGCTCTTATTTAAAGACTGTCCCTTAAGATACTTGGCGGCACTAGACTCAACAGGCCTTCGAGAAGTTTCAGCAACCCTGGATGCTCTATTCGAAGCTTCTACTTTCTCTTTAAGATCTCTCACTTTCAAGGGTACAGAAGAGCAAACCAGTGGCCTTTTCTGTGCAGCTTCTGCTTTTTCTTTGAGATCCCGGACTTTCAATGGAGCTGACGAAGACCCAGCAACAGGCATTTTGGTCCTGCTATTATTAGCTTGGTGGGCAGGCTCAAGAATTTTTGCAGCAGCTTCCATAATATGCGCAGCATTCTTAGTTGGTATGTAGCCATGGCTCTTGATAGGTGACAGAAGTTTATGGTGGGTAATCGGAATTGATTTAGCAGATTTAGGAGGCAAAATTTCAGTTTGGAACTTCTCTATCGGCCTGCTCAGCATCCTTTGAGACTTCAACTCCACAAAGTCCCTGGCACGGCCTTCCATGTTATTGAGTAGATTACCGGAATACATCATTCGGGAGTCATAACAATAGTCAATGTTTTTCCTGCAGGAGTGAGCATCTTGAAAAGATTGGGTATCAAAAAGAGGGGTAGAATATGGCTCGGAAGATGTGGGCAAGGAATCTAATCCCATAAGCCTGGCTACTACCCCAGGGGCTCTAGCACCGTACCCATCATCATCTGTAACAGATGAAGCACAACTATAATCACTACTTCCTTTAAAACTTGAACCTGCTGCAGCATCATACTCATCTATCTGAGACATAAACAACCATTGTAAAACTCCGTTATAAAATTATTCAGGGGTCATAAGCATCAAGAAAAAACCTCAATGATAGCATACTCTTACCAGATGGACCCGTGTCATTGGCAGGTTTCCATCGCTTTTCTTCCCCTGTTTTGTACATTCTACAGATAAGATAAGAGTGAAGATTATCAATGACCAAGCAAAAAGAAAGATTTTACAAAAAAACTAACAAATTGCCAAAAAACATACATGACCATTACTGCCATTACACGTGGAGTAGATTGTACCTGGAAAATCTGACTTGCTAGAGAACAACTTCTTCCGAGATTTTGCAGTCCAGTCAAACAGCTGAAAGAATCCTCCTACATAACCTCCTCCGCCTTTTGAACCTTCTTTCTCGATGCCCATTTTCACAAGCCAAAACTAAGGCAACTTTAGCAATTATAAGCTGTAGAAACAGGGAAGCCAAACTGTGCTCCACCCATCAAAAGCCATCTGCAACTTCATTGAACAGAACTGATTATTGATGTTCCAATTACTGTCTTCATAACCCATGCCACAGTTGTAACATTCATAAAAAAGAAAACTAAGCATTGTTATCTTTTGAAGATTATATAAATGTCATCCCGCATCAACCTATTGAATCAATACATTTTCAACAAACGAACTAGAACTTCAACATCTTTACAGAATTTCTCAATAAAAAGTAACTGTTCCAATAGTCTAGTAGCATCTATATGGCTAATGCTGCAAGGTCCATTTAAGTTATTGATTCAGACTTAGCCGTATCTATGTCTATTAAATTCACATCAACACTTATCCCCCAATTGCTTAACATTCCATGACTTGTTCTAAAGGGCAAACATTCAATCTCACTGTTCACCTCCCATCACGAGAAACTACAAAACCAGACCTTCTACATTACACAAGAAAGCATCCAAGAACTTAGTTATACAAAACCTATGACCTCAACCCTTAACCTGAATTTCTTCCGTTTTAACTCTTCTTTAAGGTCAACTCAAGTCTCTATCATTATTTTAGAATATCATATTCCCTTGGATTCACCTCATCAATTCAACAGCTCAAAACGCTTGAAATTTTTATTCAAACAAAAGCAAAAAAGTTGCTCCTTTCACACACTAAACAAGGAAACATAGAGCAGGCTATTTACATTAACTTCTATAACTAACAAATTTCAAGCATACTCAATAAATTTACCAAACTTAAGTAGGTGCGAAATTCAAATTTTTTAGAACCCATGGGAAGAAAAGTAAAGTATTCAATTCAAATTCCATTTCTTTACTACATTTTCTCAGCAAACAAGGAGAACCCAGAAAAAAAAAAGAAAAAGAAATTTCATCAATATTCGAATCAACGAAAACAACTTACATGAAACAATCGACAGAAGACTCTCGATCTCTTTCGGTTCAATCAATGCCAGCTAATTTTTTGGTGGGTAGGGTTTCCAATTTATTTTCCAAAGCAACTACTGATATCTGCAGAGATTTTAAAGCGAGACTGGAGAGAGAGAGTGTGTGCGTATATAATGTGAGATCGTGTGTAGTTCAAAGCAATAAATTGGGAGAGGCAAATGCAAACATATACATATATATTTTCTTTTTTCAAAATAATAAAACTGTTTTTGAAAAATGTTTCGAGGAAATAATTGTTATTAAAAATTATAAAGTTTGTAACGTCTCTTTTAGTAGAGGGAGCGATTTCAAATTCCAAATGGTGACATGATTTGTTTCGACGGAGTGTTCGGATTATTTAAACTCACAGCGGGGTGTACGTTAAGAGTGACTCCCTCGTTCTGCTGACAGCCACGTGTGCTATTACGTATCGAATCTGAATCATAGATCTGCTTCTTGTTGTTGAGGTTGACAAGGCAATTGCACGAGATAATTATTAGGGTTATTTAATTATAAATTTTATCGTTTAGGCCCTTGTGTTACAGTTTTTCTTTTATAAAGATATAGTTTATCTCATTGATTTAACTGGGTCCGTCTTTTTTTTTTTTTTCTTTGGGTATTAAAAGACACGAGTTGTCTCATCTTTTTTATCTATGTCCCCGTCATCAACTAATAACTCATAATTAAGTTGATCAATCTGAATTTGATTCTTTCCCCTCTTTTACAAATTAATTATCTAGTTCATTTATAGTTCAGAGGAAAAATAAGACACATAAATTCCTAATTAAGTCGTAATAATCAATATAATTTAAGCAGCTCCTTCATTTCTTCTTTTTATAAAGAGAGCATGTGAATCTCAAAAAATAGAATTTAATGGTATGATCCAAATCTCTAAATAAGCTAAAAACACTAACCAAATGAAAGCAAATTATGTCTCACTTCAAAGTTAGACTAGCATTTAGGTTAACATTACATAAATTAACCAACCTGAGATCATGTTGGGTAATGGCATTTGATAGAAAATGTATCCAAATACAAATATTAGAATCAATTTTAACAATAAAAACAAGAGGCCGATTAATTTTAAAAAAAAAAAATTGAAAACCTACAAATTAATCCATTCAATTACGAGCTTGATCATAATTACACAAAAAAAAAAATTGACAAATAATCAGCACCTTCTCCCTTAATTGAAAAATCATGAATCATCCCACAGGTTCTGCATCTTCTCTAGGGCTTCTGGCTCTCACATTGTCCCACATAAACTATGAACAACAAAAGCAAAGAGGAAAAATAAAATAAAATGCAGAAATGTACAAGAATCGGAAGGAAGAAAGCAATCGAAAACATTTAGACTTCAGAGCATGCACAAGGACAACTTACTTCATTCTCCAAAAAAAAAAAAAAAAAATTATTTATTTGAAGGTCTTCTCTTTTTCTAATTAATAGCCATGCACGAGCTGATAATATTTGTTCTTGACCCATCGAAGGCTGTTTCTTATTGAAGCCTTCATTTTGCCTTCGACAGCATAAGCCTTGTATTTCACAACCCTTCTTTGTCTCTTCACTTCGGGATCATTAATCCATGATGCTTTACGTTGAATTTGATGATCCCTTTTGTTATTATTATTCCACGCACTGAATGTTGATGATGATATCCTATTGGAAGGATGAGGATAATCCGGTGCACCTCGTCGCATTTGATTATAATCCTCTGATGATCGATGACGAGCATTGTTTGTCCTGTTGTTGTTTTCAAGCTTCCATAATTCACTCCCATATGCACTGTTTGCTGATTTAAATTCTTCCATCTCTCTCATATGTTTTGCTTGAAGATAATTCATTTTGCAGAGAAATTAAAATTAATTGATTATCAAACAAAAGCTATGCAAGAGATGTTGATGGAAGAATTCAGCTCAGTGGGGTTATGAATATGGGGGTGAATAATTGGAAGGCATATGCATGCAAGATTAAGAGTTCGTGTTGTTAAGGCTAATGTGGAATTTAAAGGGAGAAAATTTGGGGCAGACGTGAGACAGCCAGAGAGATTGAAATTATGAATTGGAAAATCAGAGGAAAATTACTCATGAGTAGCTGGCATGTGTTATAGTCATGGTTAATAATTGCGGTGGCACTGCTATTTTATTTTTTTTCTTTTTTTTTATAATTTATTGAATTGATAATTAAACACTGTGAAAAAAAAAAAAGGGAAATTGTGTGCATATGAGAGAATAAAGAGGATGAGGAGTTGTGGATGGCCTTGAATTTCTCTTTTTGTTTGTCCAAATATATTATGGCATGTTTGACTCAATATATGTGCAATTAATTTATCAACTGGTAATGTCTTGCACTCGAAAAATAATTTAGTTTATTTATTTATTTATTTATTATTTTCTCTAAATTTTTGCTAGGATCTAATGCAAACTAATTGGTAGTTCTCATTGGTTTTAGTGTGTTATCTTGATGTTTGGGGTAAGTAATATAGTTAAGGAACACTAGATGTGACCTAAAGTAATCTGCTTGTTGGGCTGAGGTGGTCATATGGGGAACAATAGGGAGAGCTTAGTAGAGCATGTAGGAGTTATTTTTGAGAGTTAGAACTAATATGAGCTCAAGAGTTACTCAAGTGAGCTCGGTGGTAGTTCATGTGATCTCACATAATACTTGGCAAAATTGGAATAGTTTAGATAAGCTCATACTTCAAAAACAATATCAACCTCAAATTGAAAAATAAAGTTAAAAAACATAATGTTTACGTAATTCGGCTTTTGACCTACATCAAGGGGAGTAAGTCATTACCAATTCACTATAAAAATAAGAGATTACATGAGATAATAGATTTTTCAAGATGAATAACACAAGTTAGATAGCTATATAATCATCTTTAGTGTTAATAAAGATGAAGATGGTTCATTGGTGATAATATGGTAGAGAAGATGATGAAGGTGAAGAATAAAAGGTGGCCTTCCAAAAATAGATAAGAGGGTGTTGATTTATAATAAAGAGAGAGAGAGAGAATCTTAATATTTGAGTGGTTAAGACATTTGTATGGTGGAGGATAATGGCAAGGAAAAATTAGAACTAGATATCATTCTTAAATTAAAACGAGAGAATATTTTGAAGAATATGCGTCATATTTAACGAAAAATGAGAAGAATACTCCTTTTGTACTACATTTTTTTCTTTCCCATAAATATCTTGATGTGTTCAATCTTACCTCTTGATTTCTAAGCCCATCCAATATAATAAATTCTTTCAAATAACATCTTTATATTCCTTTAAGAATTGTGCTCATTTTATCCTTATAATTATCCATGTGTCCTTCATTTATTGGTCTAAAAATATTCTTTCTAAATTTATCCTAAACATTTATCATACCCAATAAAATGACTATCTTATCATGAAAAATTAAGAATATAATGCATACCACATCAATTGAGGTACCTCACCTTATCTACCATAAAAATTATATTCTTTGAGGATGTAATTTGAGTATCTAAACATAGAAAATGCTTAAACCACTGCTCATTACGTGGGCGACAGAAAAAGTAACTTGTGATTCAACTAAATTGAATGGTTCCATAAATACAGGGTAATGATTGATAATACTAATTATTGATGATAAAACTGTAGAAATTTGGGCAACTTTTGAGCTTGCTGGGATTCCATGCCTTTTGCTTATGTAATGTTCATTTAGTTATTGGTGGCATGGCCATGATCCCACAACTTGATCCTTGAGAATTTAGAAAAATTACATTTTATTAGAAAATATGTCTTTTCTTTGATAAGGATCTGTATCCTAATTGTTAGGATATTTCCTATAATTTTTTTTTTTAAAGGGGATTCTTATTTAGAAATAAGCAATTTGCTCAATGGGACTTAACTTATTAAAGGAAGAATACAACTTCCACAATTCTACTTGTGTAAGAAATAATCAGTATTAGAAAGAGGATGCATTCATTTATTTGCATAATACTTCAATTTCTAATGTGAGAAATGGTAGGTTTACCGGGTGTTATTAGGGTGTTGAGTGTGAGGAAAATATTAAAGTTATTGTAATAATTTTTCATTCAACATTATTAATGTGAAATCTTAGTGTTGTGTGATTGACGATTGGTTTTGTTCGCCATTTATATTTTCTAGTAATTATTTATTAGAAATTTGTTATGTTGGAAGTACTGTAGCCATTGGATTTAGGCCTCGTTTGGTATTGCTTTTGGGAAGTTTAAAAGTGATTTAAAAAATTTAAAAGTTAATTTTAGTGTTTGGTTAAAAAAAATCAAAATCACTTTTGTCAAAATCAGCCCCTCTTACAGCTGACTTTGAAAAGCAGGGAAGGAGTAGCTTTCAGATTCTGATTTTAAAAATCAATTTTATCTTTTAATATAATTCCATAAATATCCTTACTATTATTACTTAAACCCGAAATTATCCTTCTAAGAAATAATATTGCTACAAGTTTAATGTGAATATGATATTGCATGACAATCTATTATTTATTTTTGTTTTGAGTTTTTGTGACTCATTAAATTTTTTTATGTTTATTTTTAGAATACATAGTTATACTTTGTTTGATGTTATTTAATGAAATTTATAGTTGGTTTTTTAATTATCAATTGTTTTAAGATAACGAAGAAATAAAATCACTATTGTATAAATTTTATTTTTAGTTAAAATTATTATACATGTATATTTTTATATGTGTAAGTAAATTTCATCCTACCTTATGTACATTTTAGTCTTTTATTTACTTATAACAATTTAACAGTAAAATTTACCAAACACCTATAACTACTTTTAAAATTCACAATACTTTTGAAAATAAAATTTACCAAACACTTACCTGATTCTCATCACAGCTGATTATTTTTGCAGCACAGCTAACAGCAATTATTTTAAAAGCTACAACATTACCAAACTAGCCCTTAAAGTTATTGACTCTTTCAACTTTACATCCAATGATTGTAATAAATGCTCTAAGTTAGAGCAAATCTTATATAACTTAACCTTTATTTATTTATTATTTTTACTTGCGAAATCTTGGGCGAGATTAAAAATTCCTAACGCATATAAACATCTGGGTGTCTTTATCCCATGAGTGTTGTGTTGCCGTCACTACGTGTCAGTTAGGGCGCTGAAAAAACGGATGACTTTCTTGTTTAATGGTTTATTATCTTAATTTTGACTGAGATGAACATGCATAATAATGGCCGATAGCGAGTAAGACGTACGTAGGTGAGATGTTTTTAATAGGATTTTCCAATAAATTATATTATATCACTTTGGTTAGTTTAAATTCAATGCATTACAGCAAGATTATTTGTTAAGTTGATGTGTGGATGCAAGAATGACATGCAACATATATTTCACCTAAGATTTTCTCGTTAACGAGAATTGATAATTCTAAAAGTTTGTCATTGTGTATATATGCATAAGAATATGCATGACCTAAATACTCACAATGCATGCTTCTTTGGTTTGATTAAGTATAATGATCTTAGAAAATAATGAGGATAGTAAAAGAAATTAATTAAGCCAAAAAACAAATTGCGTGGAATGAAATTATTAGTAGTACTAGGATTAAGATTTGGGAATTACTATGTTGGGGACACTCTACGTTAGAACATGTTCTATAACTATTGGATCTAAAGTTGAAATGAATATTAGTTGCTTCAACTTTAAATTCAATTGCTACAATGAATGCTCTAAGTTAGAGTATAACCAATATAGCTGGACCCGAAAAATTTTTGCGGCATAACAATTGACAAGACATGTGCCAAAACCAACGAGGTGGATGCTTAACGATTCCAAGCCACCGTCGGCGACTAGATTAGCTAAAAAGAGCAAGCCAAGTGGTGTAATATTGCATGCCCGCGCCCCACAATTAATCTGATCTTGTTTGACTCTCTGAACTCTTTGATCTTGAGCCCGTTTGTCAATTACTTTAAACTTCAATAAAGAAACACCATTAAACTAAGTGTCCGAGAAGATCATGTAAAAGAGGAAAAGATACACGGATCAATGATTGAATTACTTTTGAAACCAAAAAATATATCTAGCTTCCAAAAGCTAAAGGCTTTTTAAAAGAGATCAATTGGTTCTATGTACTATAAGGTTAATAGAGTTGCTTTTCATGTACATGTAATCTTCAATTGCAAGCTTGCGATGACTCATGGAGGATTCCAGAATGCACAACACTAGACAATAAGCATTTTTTTCTTGCTTTCTGACCAAAACAGATGTTACAGATCAGTGACATGGACATGCATGCAGATGGGGAATGTTAATTCGTCCAAGAATAGAGTGAGAAAAGACATTTCACCACTCTTGTACTAGTGCGTTATCTTCTCCTTTTGTGTTAATTTGTTTAATTAAACAAATCTGTTAATTTGAAGTGCAAGCTTATATGTTTTATATTTTTTTTAAATCTGCAAATATAATGGGACCCTCCTCATTTAGCTAGCTAGTCCCCCATCGAAAAGCTTATTGAGTTAATATAAATAGCTAATTATCCTCCCACTATCTGTTTCTTTTAATTTTTTTTTAAAATATATAAATTTTTTTTTGGTAGTGCTTCACTTAGATTTAACATTTTTTTCACTGGTCCACTTCCGTTATAATACTGTTATAACTTTGTTGATATTATAATAGTAAAATTATCATTTCACAACGATAGTATTTGAAAACAAACGTAGACAGATGCAAAACAATATAACTTTAAGTAGATTTCAATAAAATAATAATAATAAGAATAAGAATAAGAATTGTGTATTTTAAAAAATATACGAAAAAATAAATGGTCGGTGGATAATTGCCTATACAAATATTAATAAGTAAAACACTACTAATTTTTCTAGTAAATTTTTAACATAAATACTAAACATATATAGTAAGATGTTATTCATTATTGTACGGCTAACGTATTATTTTCAATATACAAGAGATTTAGTGATTTACTCACACTATAGATATTGATATTATAGTAATTTTTTGAAGAAAGAAACTATCTTGTGTACTCACAGGGTATGTTTGGGGAGTGGGTTACGAGGGTCTGCACCGTATTATACATTCAGACTTGGTTTGGCTGCGAAAAACAATTGCACTGGTCTATATATTATTTTAAAGATTGTGCGGCAATCGATGTGTAAATGAGAATTGAGAACCACCACCCCCTACTCGTCTAAATTGCGCAGAATTTTTTTAAAACTAATATTAAATATTAAATATTATATACAATACAAATCAAATATTATATTTCTTTAATATATTAATTTATGTTCAACTAACAAATAAGAAAAGATGCTAACGTTCGGTGTAGATAATTATATTTTTATTAATAAATATAAATAATAATTAGTTTAAATATTTTAAAATATTTATTAATTTCATATAATATTTATTTAATATTAATAAATAATAACTATTTAATATTAATAAATATTAAAAATACATAATACAGCCCATACTTTACCAAATATAATACTATATTATTTAATATATTTTAATATAATACAATATAATTTAATACAATCCAATACGGTGCAGCACACCTAACGCACATCATACATAAATTTAATCTTCTGATATCCTTCCAGGGGTGCATGCGACATACTTATGAATATAATATATACTTCTATTTACTTTTAAAAGCGCAATAGTAAATGTGTGTTTGATAAGTTATACAAGCTGCAAAACTTCAGTATCAACTATGCAATGAGTTAATCCGCAACGCTTCATCCATCATCATGATGATGTTGTTTGATATACTGCAACTTTATTTTTTTAAAAACCACGAATACAAGATAGTGTGTTGCAAATTGGTACCATTACATTTAAAAATAAATATTGTATATATATAATAATCATTCATAGTGAAAGGCATCCTTATTATTATTTTTTAATGTAAACACGCTCTTAAATCATGGGTTTAACAGAATTTTTTTAAAATAAAAATGACAAAATCCTCAAAGGGTTTGGGGTCCATTAAATAGGATAAATTTGAATAAATTTTGAGGAATGAGGAAAAATGATTCCCAAATTCTTAATGGGGTAAAGTTTAATTTTGTACTACCCACACTACCCTCACTCCAATCCCATTATATGTGAATTTTTAAAAATATTTTTTAGTTTTGATATTATTTGAAGATATTATTTCAATTTTTTAGATTTTTTTAAAAATGATCTAGATGCCTTCTAATATGATAATGTGTTTATTTAAGTATCTAATTTTTAATTTATTAAAATTATTTATCGTACTTGCTATAAAATAAGTAAATGAGAAATGATGTGGGATGGAGATTTCATCTCCCACACATTGATTCATCAATCATCAGCCTCACCTTACTAAATTTAATTAAGGAATAGAGTAGAGAGTAGAAATAAAATTTTTAATGGGGTAGGTCTTCCGACTCTTACCTCATCCCACTCTATTGTCATCTCTATTTTTTAATAAACAGTAAAATTTGTATAATTGAAAAAAATTAAAAATTAATTCTCCTAAATTTCATCATCATCATCATAATAATAAAATAAAAAAAAGATGTCCACGCTAAATAAGTTCTCGACAAAATAAATCGTGGTGTCCATATTAACGGGCAGCAGAGATATCCATGGCCCATTTAGCCCATAAATTAAAACTGCAGGCTTTCCTCTAACGTACGCTCCGATGATAAGGTTAAAGCTCGCCCTAACTTATCCACACATATCCCGGCTTAAACGGACCCCGCAAACCGCTCCCTTTAATCGAACGGCTTAAAAATCACATCATGTATGCGCTTGATAATCTGAGGCACCCACACAGCGCACGATAGCTATTCCCCACTGCAAATAGTAATCGTTCTCCGCAGGATGCGCTTTGCTCCCCTCTCTAACCTCGCCGCCACTTTCCCGTTTTTGCTCTCTTTAATTTCCGGTTCGTTATTTACCGTTAAAAAAGGTTTCTGGTACGTGTATTTACTCTAAAATATTATTAAAAATACATAATTTTTCTCTTTTAATTTTAGATCCATATGTTGCTTGAATTAATTTTATCTTATTTATTAATAACAGATGCAAGTGCTTTGTGGGTTTGCTTCTTTTTGCTCCAACTTAAGCTTTTTCATAAATTAAAAAAAAAAAATTTAATGATTGAAAGAATTGGTGAATTTGAAAATTTTCAGGACCAAATGCTGTTCAACATTATAACTTTTAATTACCAATTATGGATGAAGAAGTGAAATTTAGAAGTCAAATGAGTATGATTAATGAGTAATTATTTAAATAATCGTAGCATTTGTAATCAATGAAAGCGGTGTCTTGTTGTATAAGCTAGTGAAGTTTGAGTATGCTGCGACAATGCTTAGTGCTTATTATTAATTAATGCTTGCAGGCTTCGTGTTTGAAGTGTGGTTTATAAATCAGAATCATGTACTGAGGAGATAATGTCAGAAGGAAATAACTGAGGAGATAATGTCAGAAGGAAATAGTATGGCTTCTGAAAATGGCACAGATTTGTCTCAAGATGATACTGGAACCATAGAGGAAACTCCAGAGGAGACGATATTGTCACAACAAACGTCTGTCAATCTTGTTCCATTTATTGGACAACGGTTTGTGTCTCAAGATGCAGCTTATGAGTTCTATTGTAGTTTTGCTAAGCAATGTGGGTTTTCAATTAGAAGGCATCGTACTAGAGGAAAGGACGGGGTGGGTCGAGGAGTCACAAGGAGGGATTTTACTTGCCATCGTGGTGGGTTCCCGCAGATGAAACCTTCTGATGATGGGAAGATGCAAAGGAATCGGAAATCATCACGTTGTGGTTGTCAAGCATATATGCGGATTGTTAAGCGCGTGGATTTTGATGTGCCCGAATGGCATGTTACAGGCTTTAGCAATGTTCACAACCATGAACTTTTGAAATTGAATGAAGTGCGGTTACTTCCTGCTTACTGCAGCATTACTCCAGACGACAAAACTCGGATATGCATGTTTGCAAAAGCTGGAATGTCTGTTCGGCAAATGTTAAGATTAATGGAGCTCGAAAAAGGTGTTAAGCTCGGCTGTTTACCTTTTACTGAAATAGATGTTAGAAACCTCTTGCAGTCTTTTAGAAATGTCAATCGTGATTATGATGCTATTGATCTTATTGCAATGTGCAAGAAAATGAAGGATAAAAATCCAAACTTTCAGTATGATTTTAAAATGGATGGCCATAATAGGCTAGAGCATATTGCTTGGTCGTATGCTTCATCTGTTCAATTGTATGAGGCATTTGGAGATGCATTGGTTTTTGACACTACCCACCGTTTGGATTCTTATGATATGTTGTTTGGCATTTGGGTTGGGCTGGATAATCATGGAATGGCCTGCTTTTTCAGTTGTGTACTTCTGCGGGATGAAAATATGCAGTCTTTTTCCTGGTCATTGAAGGTAATGAGCTTATTGGTTCTTAATGAACCGTATTAAGATTGTTACTTGTTATGCTTCAATTGCTTGCATTCTTGATAGGTCTGAGAAACACCATTTTGATGGTACCAATGCCCTACTTTGCATTTTACATGAATGAAGATAAAATCCTGAGAAGGAGATCATGCATTTTTCTGTTTAGAATTTGTAGTCCTCCTGCTTTTCCTTTTCACTGGTGATACAAACTTTTGTGTTGATTGACCTCATTGCATTATCTTAGCCAACTAAGATTTTTGGTTTTTCGTATCTTTTATTGCCAACTTTTTTAATTTATATTTCTTATAATTTAATGTTATGCAGACGTTTTTGGGCTTTATGAATGGCAAGGCTCCACAAACATTATTAACTGACCAAAACATTTGGCTGAAGGAGGCTGTTGCTGTTGAAATGCCTGAAACCAAACATGCTGTTTGCATTTTGCACATTCTTGCAAAGCTTTCAGATTCTCTTCCTACATTTCTCGGATCAAGTTATGATGATTGGAAAGCTGAGTTTTATCGTCTCTATAACCTACCGTTGGAAGAAGATTTTGAAGGAGAATGGAGCAAAATGGTTGATAAATATGGACTCCATGAATATAAGCACATTACCAGCTTATATGCATTACGGACTTTTTGGGCATTGCCATTCTTGAGACATTACTTTTTTGCCGGATTGTTGAGTCCCTGTCAGTCAGAAGCAATTAATGCTTTCATCCAACGGATTTTGAGTGCACAGTCTCAACTGGATCGTTTTGTGGAGCGAGTATGTAACCTTAATTCTCTTTCTTTTGATTATTTAACTAGTTTTTAGGCCAATTTTGTTACAACAACTTTTTTTAGGTGGCAGAGATTGTTGAATTTAATGATCGTGCTGCAACAAAGCAAAAGATGCAACGGAAGCTGCAAAAAATTGGCCTCAAAACAGGTTCACCAATTGAATCTCATGCTGCTACTGTTCTTACACCTTATGCCTTTGGTAAACTTCAAGAGGAACTCCTGATGGCTCCACAGTATGCATCTCTTCTTGTAGATGAAGGTTGTTTCCAGGTCAAACACCATACTGAGATGGATGGAGGGTGCAAAGTCATTTGGATTCCTTGTCAAGAACACATTAGCTGTAGCTGCCGTCAGTTTGAGTTTTCTGGCATTCTTTGTAGGCATGTTCTTCGCGTCCTTTCAACTGACAATTGTTTTCAGATTCCTGATCAATATCTACCTATCCGTTGGCGTAATGTTACTTCAGCTTCCACAAACCCCCTAAGAACTACTACTAGAGATCGTTCGGAGAAGATTCAGTTATTAGAGTCCATGGCTTCTGCTCTTGTATCGGAATCACTTGAAACAGAGGAACGCCTTGATGTTGCTTGTGAGCAGGTTGCCATGGTTCTAAATCATGTAAAAGCCCTTCCCAGGCCAATACATGGTATGGATGACATTGCCTATGCTTGTCCATCTCACTCGTTGATTCTACCCGAGGTTGAAGATACTGATGGGATTGTTCAGAGCATTACAGTTGGAAATTCTCACGAATCTTTTACTCTTGGAAAGCTCAAAGAGAGAAGGCCAAGAGATGGAGTTGATGTTTCCAGAAAGCGAAGGCATTGTTCTGAGCCTTGCTGTAGGCATTTTGGAGACGATGCATCTAGTTGCCCGATAATGGGAAGTGATACTTTGAATGCAGAAATACTAGGATATTTGTAGAATAACATACTGGGGAAATCTGTTTATGTACGAAGCACTAATGTCGAAGTTTGTCAGTGATTGGTCATCCTATTGCATTTTTTAGTGCTCTGAAATTCTCTCATACAAGTTTTCATTTCAGTCCTTGTTAGAGCAAAGATCTCATCTAGACTAGTTATCTGTAGAAGGTTTTTGATCCAGGCTTAGCAAGCATTCAAGATATAGGGACTGATTTGAACAAATAGAGAATGCAATTGATATTTTGTGCTCTCTATTTTATAGTGACACTTAATGACAGACAACTTTGTATATTATCTAGCTCTCTGCATCTTATTACACTTACTATAACACTGAACTGTAAGATCTAATACATTGCAAATTGGTGATTATGCAACAAAAGATATTACACACTGGATAATTCTAAAGCTATTCCTTGGTCAGATGAATCTTCAGCCAAAGAAACCTTGCTCAACCTGCTCGGCAACAATCTGGCACCAGTATTTGTGACTTTTCTGCCTTGGCCTCGATGATTGTGTGACCCAGAAAGTGCTCTCCATACCAATGCTTTTCCAAAATTAGGGTTGCTAGTTGTGGGTTGAGTTGCTTGGTTACTTTTGGTACTTACCTCCAGATCCCTGGCATTGGCCTTTTCAGAAGCCATTTTTCTGAGATGCACAAGGGAGCTACAGGAATAAGAAGCCAATGTTGATTGGTTAGTAAGGTACGGCTTAATGTTAAATTTATAGAGTACTTGGTTTTTTTTTTTTTTTTTTGCAGCTATGGGAAGCTGCAATTTGGTGACACGAACAAGCCATACTTGTGGGTTGAAAAAGAATCTGCAAAAGGTTCTTGCCTATGGAATAAGTTTTTACTGTCTTACTTGTTAAGAAACCAAAAATACAAAAAAGCAAATATCTTTCTAATATTCCGTGATTCGAAGACAGTATGAAGATCATTGATCACTTAGGAGACGACTTTTGTGATATATGTTACTGGTTAGATGTTTTGAAAAGAATTTGCTGAGCATATCAGAAGCTGAAAGGATCATTATATTATCCCAGTTATACGGTTGCACTGCATTGTGCGAAATACATATACCCGTCAAACAAGAGAGGGCATAAAGTGATAAGATTGATGTCAATGGCACCATCTTTTGCGGATTCTTGATACATAAGCATCTTCTATAGCACCCAAACGGTGGCCCTTGAACTGAATTTCACCAGAAATCGAGAAATGGAATATAGAAGGGACGGTTATGCTTCTTTCTCTTATACTTGCCGGTTAGTGATTTTATATCGTTATAGCTTTTGATAAAAGCCACAACACCTGGATCGGCGGATCCCAACATCTTTCCTTGGCTTGTTTTGCTGTTTGATTTGAATTTGATGGAATCATTACTTTTGCTGAAGAATGCTGATCTCTGTCCACATATTTGATGCAGTGCATTCAGAGCCACTGGATTCTTCTCCACGTATGTTATATATGTTATAATTTATTAATCAACATTCCCTCATTTGTTCCTTACTAACGTAACAGCCACTTTTTTCTTTTTTAGATCTGACCCTCCAACAAATGCACTTTTAGGGCAGTGGAGTTTTGATGCCTTGCATTTCCGATATTTGAAGTTAAAAAGATGCCCATTTAAAAGTTAACAAATATTACTAACCGTCCATCTCATTCTCATAGTCCCTTTATCATGTTCAAATAGCGTACTAAAATTTATTCATTTGTATTGAGCTTAATTCCGTCCTTCCATAGCTTTCGCCTAGAAGCCAACATGCAAGAAAAGTAAGCTTGCCTATTGGCATTGGTCAATGACTACGTGGGAGATAAAGTGGCCACATATATGGATTAGGCACAAAGCCTCTAAATTTCTTGTGAAAATATGCAAACTGATAGCAGTTTTGAGTAGCCATAAGATTAAGCATTTGTAGCCTTGTTTGATATTTCACTAAAATGATTTAAGAACAAGCAATAGTCTTCGGCGCCTCATTTAGCAGTGAGCTTCACAAGATATCGGGACGACTGGGTAAGTAGTGTTTGACTAATCCCTTAATAATGAGATCGATGAGGTGATATCAAAATATTTGAGTGCTTTGGGACTTTATTCCCACAAGTGATTTGATTAATTGGTCGGCCAAAATGTGCTTTTACCAAAAGAAGGACAAAAGGGAACTAAATTGTACCGAAGCTCATCAGCTTCATGCGCAGAATAGCTTTAAGCAAAATTCTGAGAACAGATATGCCTGTGTGAATACTTAAGAGTAAAGCCCAGAACCTGGGAATCTTTGCCCTTTAAGCAACCTTTGCTCCAAGCAATGCTGCAATTCTTTTTTCCCCTTCGTTTCAATGCTTTAAAAAGCTTAAACCCTTATTGTCACCATCTTCTTAAGCCTGCATGAATTCTAGCTTCTGTCTACTCCAAAAATGCCAAAAAGAACAGCAATTACACATGCTGATCTTGCTCCAAGTCCCCAAAGCACAGAATTCGGTAGCAAAACTGGAGTTGTTCTAATAGTCTCGACCATTCTCTGTGGCTTATGTTGCTTCATCCTCTGTCTCATTGCTGAAGCCACTCGTTCCCAGGTACCTTTTTCTTTTTCTTGTTAATATGAATAACCATATTTGAAATTACAAGCTTTTTTCATATCATAAAATCTTGCAGATGACATGGGAGAGCACTCATAAGAAAGGAGTGGAAAATCAATGTGTATACAGTGGTAGCGGCAAGCTGCCATTGTTATGTGCTGCTACTGCATTTGTTGGATTGGCAGTTGCCATGGTGATTGAACATATGTACATGCTGATAGCAATTAGCAAATCACCGCCTCCGGCTTTGGTCTCTTGGGATCCTGACTATCTTCCTGTCAAGTCCTTAACATGGCAAGCGGGCTTTTTCTTTGTTACCACTTGGCAAGATGTTTACTATCTCATTTTACAATATTTTGCTTTAATATTGCAGCAACTTGGGAAAATTATGTCAAATCATTTGCGTTTTATTATTGCATTTTTAGTTGCATTTGTGAGGAAAAACATTGATTCAGGATTTGCAAAAGCGTTACTCTTCTCACAGAAGAAAACGACAGGCATAAGTTTTGTAGGAATCTTTGCTTTTCTCATTTGCCTAAGAACAAAGAAAGCCAAAGCTTTGAAGCAAGCCTAAGAAGCCATATGTAGGCATTGTGTTTCAGCTTTACTTTAAAAGTACAGTGGCTGTAGTGTTTCATAAGCGAATTCACAGCAATTGTAGATTAAAAGCTACAACATCTTAATCCGGGCTCTAAAACTGTTTGGGTTTCTCCCAGGATTTGTTTTGCTGTTGGGGAGATTCTGTTGTTAATAGGGCTAAGTGTGGAATCGGGGCATCTAAAGAACTGGTCCAGGCCAAGACCAAATTGTCTCATAATCAAAGAAGGCTTGTTCTCAGCTGCTGGAGTCTTCGCATTACTTACTGTATTCCTTGCTGCTGGTTTATACTTAACAGCATTACGTGCACAAAGAGTTTCCCTAGAACAAGAACATGTGAGGCGAGAGGTGCTTGAGGCCTCTGCCCTTTATGCATCTCCGCCGCAGTCGCCGCGGCTTAGCATCATCACAACCATGGCTAGAGAGAATCCTGTGCGCAGAGAAAACCAACTTGAGGAGCAACAGCAGAGCGCTTGGGCATCATCATTTGCCTCCTTCAGCAAACACTCAAATTTAGTGTAATGTGTAATGTACACAACAATACAACATCAACACATTAAAGAAAATGTACTGTACGTAATTTTGTGAATACAATTTTCTCATGTTTCATATGGAGAAGGATCTAGTAAATTCTGGGCCAATGGCCCAAATCCAACTGCACAGTTCAGTCATAGCTTAAAGGCTCGGTAGAGTACACGCTAGCAGATATCTGGCCATTTGCTTATCTTTTTCAATTTATTTCATTTTTTTTACTTTGGCAAATTCGTGTGCAAGACGTGTAAATATTCCTTATGCCGCACGCACGACGGTACGACACGATATTGATAAGAGCGCAGTTATTTTAACTTACTAAAATATTTATAAAAATTTATTTTTTAATAAATATAGTATTAAAATTTAAAATTTTACTTTATAACAATATAATATTAGTGACATAATTTGCTTTATATTGTAATTTTTAAGGAACTCTCAATGTCAATTTAGAAAATAAATCTTATATTCTAATAGTCTACATTCAATTGCAGCAAAAAATCTCTGTATTTTCACATTGTCTAATTAGAGTTACATATTTAGAAGCAACAATTTTCTCCATAGCGATTTCGACTGAAGAAAAAGATAATGTTGTTAAAAATAGGTTATTATCCTAAAAACGAGAAAATAATAAATAAACAAAAGTAAATTGTTTTTACCATTTTTAATTTCAAACCAACCAGACTTACACACGTGTCCAAACTCCCGGTAACCAATAGTCTTTCAAATTCAAACTCAGTCAAAATCACGACTTCCATTCAAACCCAACAAACTAAACAACTGTAATTAATTAATTAATTAGTGCTGATTAAAAAATAAAATTATAAATTCCAAATTCTCACTTCTTCAATAAGTACATTCTCTTTTTCCCTTTCTTGCTTTTTCTCCGCCTTGACTCTCACTCCAAATCCCTAATTTTCAATTTAATCACGAGTTAGGGTGTTTTTCAAAAGCCAAAACGATGTCGCTGAGGCCGAACGCCAGAGCCGAGGTTCGTCGAAACCGTTACAAGGTTGCCGTCGACGCCGATGAAGGTCGACGACGGAGAGAAGATAACATGGTGGAGATCAGAAAGAATAAGCGCGAAGAAAGCTTGCTCAAGAAGCGACGTGAAGGTCTCCAATCTCAGCAATTTCCCCCTCCTGCTCCTGCATCCAATCTGAATCTCCAAACTAAGGTAATTTTTTTTTGGGTCAATTTAGGGTTTTGATTGGTTAAATTCAATTTATGGCTTTTGATTGGGTTATAAAGTTTTAACTTTTTTGCGGATCAAACGACTACGTCTTTGAATTGGGCTGATAATTGAATTGCAGTTGGAAAGTTTGCCCGCCATGGTTGCTGGGGTTTGGTCAGATGACAATAGCTTGCAGCTGGAAGCAACTACTCAGTTTCGAAAACTGCTTTCAATCGGTATTTACTTGACATGTTATCGAAGCAAATATGTCGGCCGTTGTTATGTTATTTCTTGTTTAATAAATCTGTTATGATTAACAGAGAGGAGTCCACCAATTGAGGAAGTCATACAATCTGGTGTTGTTCCGCGCTTTGTTGAGTTTCTTATGAGGGAAGACTATCCGCAACTTCAGGTCCGAGTTTGGTTTTATTGTTATTTTTTTCCATGTCTTGGGTTTTTTAAATTGGTGGTGTGTACATATTGATACGTTTGAGGTTTTTGTAGTTTGAGGCTGCTTGGGCTCTTACAAACATTGCTTCTGGAACTTCAGAGAACACTAAGGTGGTGATTGACCACGGTGCTGTTCCAATATTTGTGAAGTTACTTGCTTCTCCAAGTGATGATGTTCGTGAGCAGGTATATATTAATTTTTTTTTTTTTTAAATTCTGGTTTTGGATTTTTAATAGGCTTAGAGTTATGTGGAACCAGAGAACTGAATTGAAGGTCATAGTTTAACTAATGCTCTTTTATATAATGTAGGCTGTTTGGGCATTGGGAAATGTTGCTGGTGACTCTCCTAGATGCCGTGATCTTGTGCTCAGCCAAGGAGCTTTGATTCCATTGCTGGCACAGTTAAATGAGCGTGCTAAGCTTTCAATGCTAAGAAATGCCACATGGACTTTGTCTAATTTCTGCAGGGGGAAGCCCCAGCCACCATTTGACCAGGTTTACTTTTTGGTTCTTTTTATGGATGCATGCAAGCTTTATTCATTGCCGTTCTTATTTTATAAGTTCCGAAATTTGATGTGCAGGTGAGATCAGCCCTTCCAGCTCTTGCACAGCTTGTTCATTCAAATGATGAAGAGGTCTTGACTGATGCCTGCTGGGCACTCTCCTATCTTTCTGATGGAACGAATGACAAAATTCAAGCTGTGATTGAGGCAGGTGTTTGTCCACGACTTGTTGAGCTCCTTGCGTGAGTGAAATATTTTAATTCGACAATTTTTATTGGTTTTCTTTCTTCCTATATAAGTGTGTAAATCTGATAATTTAAAACTTATGTTCCAGTCATCCATCACCCTCAGTGCTCATTCCTGCCCTTCGTACAGTTGGAAATATTGTGACGGGAGATGATTTCCAGACTCAGGTATGAGCTTATCCAGGACTTTTTATTTTTCTCGATTGTATTTAATGTTTAACGGAAGTGCACAATATTTAATTTATTGCTTTTATATTTATAAATTCTTGCAAAACATGATGTAAGTGAACAATCTTGTTGCACGCGTTTTGATCCATCTGCACTGCATATTTTAACTTTTGCCACTATGGATGCTTTTTATGTGAAACATATTTGATGCTCATTTGTTTTCTTCGTTACAGTGTATAATTAACCATGGTGCACTGCCCTACCTTTTGGGCCTGTTGACCCATAATCATAAAAAGAGCATCAAGAAGGAGGCCTGCTGGACTATTTCAAATATTACAGCTGGGAACAGGGACCAGATTCAGGTAACGATTTAGGTGTTTTTCAAGTATATAGCAATTGATTGTGGATTTGTAATGGATGGCTTGATTGAAGTTACAGAAGTAAGCTTTGAGACTATCTTAAAAGTATTTCAATGGATTTTAATCTGTTTTCATGTGTTTGAGAACTTGGGAGTCTAGGACTAGGATGTTAGCACATTAAATTTTACATGGTTTATTCTTAGTGCCCAATAATTTGAACTTTTTATGTGATTCAGGCGGTAATTGATGCTGGCTTAGTTGGTCCCCTTGTCAATCTGCTTCAAAATGCTGAATTTGATATAAAGAAGGAGGCTGCTTGGGCAATTTCAAATGCCACCTCGGGTGGTACTCATGAGCAAATCAAGTATGTTATTTATTCAGTTTTGAACCTCCCTTTTTTTTTCCCCCTTTGTCTTCAATTTTTCATTATTGAATTGGCTATAAACCCTTTCCTATGTATGGTAGGTACCTGGTGAGAGAAGGGTGTATAAAACCTTTGTGTGATCTCTTTGTATGCCCTGATCCACGGATTGTCACTGTTTGCCTAGAAGGATTAGAGAACATTTTGAAGGTTGGGGAAGCTGAAAAGAATATGGGTACTGCCACTGCAGATGTTAATCAATATGCCCAGTTGGTTGAGGAGGCTGAGGGGTTAGAAAAGATTGAAAATCTACAAAGTCATGACAACAATGAGATCTATGAGAAGGCAGTAAAAATTCTTGAGACATACTGGTTGGAAGAGGACGATGAGACAATAGCTGCAGGTGATGGTCCTCAGCCAGGTTTCCCATATGCAGGGAATGAGGTTCAAGTTCCATCTGGTGGATTCAATTTCAGTTGAAAATCAATTGGCTTGTTTTCTGGTGGGAGGTAAGCTAGATTTATTTTCAAAAGTTTGATTTATGCTGCAACTTGAGTCATCATTTTACCTTAAGAACTTGGGATGGGTTGTTTAGAAGTAGTGTTTGCTGATATGTTGACGAAAATTGCAGGGATACATAGTTTGTCGGATGGAGCAGAAGTTTGTGCTGGGGTGGATTTGAATGCTGACAATGTATGTCGGGGTCGAGTTGGGTCGGGTCAGGGCGCCTTTGCATGTCTGGTTACAGGTTGGTCCAGTGTCTATTGTGGTTGAGAAGGTGCCAACTAAGGTCGGTCTATACTTACAGTGTCCAATAAAGTGAGGCTGGATGGATTAACTACAATATGATGGCATGTGTTTTTGCCTTGGAAATGCTTCAAGAGGAATGCAAGAAGTGTATATCCAGGGACTGATCTGAAGGGGTCGTGGCAGTCGGGGCAGTGTCAAGTCCACAATTTGTCCCATGAGTCTTGTGTGTAACCATAGTCTCTCTACGGCTTGGCATATTTGTTTCATTGTGGTGGGTGAATAACTGAAAATTTAGAGTACCAAAAACCTCTTGTTTGGGTGTATTAAGAGTAATTAGCAGTATCTTTCTTAAATGTGCGAGATCCTCGCGTTCTTATTTTCATCTCTACAATCATGTTTTCGCAAGCGCATTTGTGAGCCTGAGCTGAATTATCAGAATAGGCTCATTTGACTAAAGAGGGAACATGGCTGACTTGAGCTGGAGTTTGCGTTAGTGGAGTTTATGGGCTGGACTAAAATGCGAACTGTTCCGCATGTGGGAAGATATTGCTGCCACAAATCGCCGCTGTTTTAGAAGCAGGCGTGTTTACAATACAACCGTTGTCTTTACATTCTCCTTTGAAAATCTCAAATTCTTAAATGTTAGGAGTCAAAGACCAAAAATACCTTGGTGTGAGTGATGAATTTTCAATGGAAAATGTGTTTGTGACTGTCAGCGGTTCAAGTGTTGTTGTTTTCTTTGATTTAGTGATTTCAATTCATCATACTTGTGATTGAATTAGAAAATTGCCGTACTTCAAATTTCAAATGGGGACCAATTTTTTTTTTCTTTTTTATTTGAATGAAAATAGGCGAATAATGTTGACATTGGGTAGTCTTGTACTCCATTATGGAGATTGGTAAAGGACTCGTAAAACTTTTGACTGAATAAACAATAGTCGACGAAAAACGACATGCAGAGACCGAAATGGGACGCGTGCGTTAAATTTATTAATTAACTATTTTGCTTCATGTCGTTTGGATTTTTATTTTTTTTTTTTGGGTAGCTGGAAGGTTAGGGAAATTACTAAATTATAGCAAGTTTCTGAGTACATCAAGGCATCCGGTTTAACGAGCACGTGCGGGGTTTCCAGCCCTTCTAACGGTGTGTTTATTTCCAGCATTGAGAAATTGAAATTCGAAATCGGAATCAGTGATTGCTTTCTGAATTGAGCCTAATTAAGAGTGGTCATTGGAATCGTTGAGCCACGGTTCACCTCGTACTGGGATTAGATTAGAGAATAGGGGATTGATTCTGTAAATGGAGTAGGAATCAGTCTCCCATCTTCAGAATTATCAATTTTAATTCCCAAAGAAATTTATAAGTTTAATTTTGTCTTCAGTTACAAAAATAATAATAATAATAAATAAATAAATAAATAAAGCATGCTTCATGGAATGTGGCAGCCATGCTCAATCCCGACACCGTCATACGCAGAGCCTCGATCGATCCCTTCACCATCACAATCGCACGTAGAGCCAGTCATCGTGCATCGCCATCGCACGTCAATCCCTTGAAACGTACTAAAGCCTTGCACTAGTTCAGATAGTCAGCCTCGCGCCACTGATGGTCACTGGTTGTGTGCAATACCATCGATCCTTGTTGCCACTCTCCAATCGTCACCAATTGTTGTGTTTTTGCTGTTGATTTATTATTAATTGTCAATCATTTAAAACAATCATTCTTATTTTAATAAAAAATAATCATATTAGTTAGAATATATCTCATTCTGATTTCGATTATTACAATTTAAGTAAATAATTTATTATAATTTTAATTTCTTATTATAATTTTAATTTATTATAATTTCAGCACATTCCAAATCTTATTTAGTAAAGAGACCATAAATGCTTGCATGGGAGAATGTTGCAATTTCATTTGCTATTTCTTAGTCAAGAATAGGTTTTCTCTGTGCCAATCTTGGCACATCTCCTAATCAACTTTTTCATTGGCACATCTCATAATCAACTTTTTCATTAGACAATAATATAATCAAACGCAATAATGTTTTATCTTTTTGTAAATTAGTGCTCGTAAGCCTCTTTTTTTTTTTTTTAAAAAAAAAATAGTATTTAACAATAACTTGCTAAAATATGCATTTTGTTCAACAAAAGCTCTAAAGTTGAAATTTCAATAATTTTATTTTTTATTTTTATAATTTTTCAGTAGGAGTAAAAGTAGGTTACCATAAGCAGTGGGTGATTACCGAAAAGAAATTGGTTGAGTACGTCGGTTATAATCTTGATGGCCTGAGAATGTCAAAACTCAAAAGCAATATTACAGGTTTTAATCAAAATAAAATACACGGGAGCTTAACTAGTTTTCGAAGCTTTTCGAACTTTTTCCTCAAAAGCAAATGATGGACAGTGGGCAAATGAGAGCCGAGCAAATTAGTGAATTATTATAAAGAAAGAGAAAGCAACAGCACATTAATAATGGCACTATTATTGCAGTCTCGGCAGAGAGACAGCAGCTTGCATTTTCCAAAAAAAAACTCTTTCTTGCGTGGGTTGCCTTCAATTAGCTACTTCCATTAAGTTCCAAATCAACCCCATCAATAATAAAAGACTTATTAAATGAACAAACGGAGATGTTTTGTTGTTTTAAAGTAAAAAATAAATTAAAAATACGGCAGCAAGATTTACTTAAGGGGTCCTCATTTTCCTTGTCTGGTCTCATGTCCCCTCAGATAATATCTGGCACATTGTTGTTTCCTTATCTGTTTGCTTCGTCTGCATTTTCATGCTTCTCAATTCTCATCTTCTATTAAAAACTCGTTATGCGCACCACAAGTTCACAAAGCCCTACATGGAAAACTCATCCCAGAAATAATGATCGTGACAAGTTTCATTTTTTGGTTTTTAAGTTGTAGTGTCTTTCATGCGTTTTGTTTTTGGGTCAGTATATGGTGACATCGGTGTGATACTGTGATTATCTATTAGCGCTTGCTAATGATTTTGGATCATATATGTAAAACCTCATCTCTTCGAATTTGTGGGCTTCAAGTGAGCTACTTGGATAATCAAATGCCACTCACCATTCTTGTTGTCTTATCATATGCTTAAACGTCTCTAAATTTGACTTGAATTCTTAGTCATTTCCTCTTCACTTTTTGGGTAATTCACACAACTATGAGAATTAGAGCAGCCAAAATTTTCCATTAAATTATTGATTGTGGAAAAAATCACCGATACGCTCTGCAACTAAATACTATTTTAAATGTCAATTTTTTTTTTTTAATTGCATGTGTATACATTCTAAAATTTGTTGAATAACTTTGGTTGTTTTAGAGTTTGTACTACTTTGCTAACACTCTATTTCTTTCAATTATTTTCCAAGTAATTGAAAGTAAAAAGACTTATTATTATTGGGAGTAAAAGTAAATCGGCGCATAATTGATTTAAGAAGTTTCAGTAAACATTTTATTAGTCTAATAATCATTAAATGACAGAATTTAAGTATTAATAAATTTGGTGGTAATTCACACTTCATTTGGCTTTCTTTTCAATACTTAAAATGAACTTAACTGTTACTAAACTAAAGTGCTCAAACTTTCTCTTCACATAAATAATTTCAAATAGGATTTGGTTATGTTACAATTGTAATATCGACCCAAGCCGATACGATCGATCGAATCACGACTGCATCGCATGATTCTGTTGCAACCAAACAATAACTTATTTAATTTTTAATTGTAATTACAAGCATCCCTAAATAAATTCATGGTTGATAAAGACTGGTTTATATTTTAAGGTTTCATTAACAAAGGGATAAGTGGCAAGTGAGACATTGTGACATACAAAACTAATTAAAGCTCAAGGAAAATAAATAAAAACTTAAAAGGTAGGGCCAGAGTCAGTTAACTAATCAAAGGGTCCAAATTTAAACACGCCGGCCGCGTACAAGAAAAAGAATGGCTACGCAAACTCATCAACCACACGATTACTACCAAATCCATAAAAATAAACAAGTAAAGGAAGGAGCGAAATGGAGGCAAAACTCATCAAAATGGCGCCATTTTATGTTGAGTTTTATTTTCGGAGCCATTTCCCTTTGGGTTTTGGCGGGGGCGTGCGTTGGTTGCACATTTTGGCCAAAGGGCGGGTTAGATTAAAACTTTTTAAAACCAACGAGGGCAATCAGGTCATTTCCTTACTCGAAAGCTAGGGTTTCGCGTCTCATATATAAATGGGAGTATTTTTCAGATCTCTGCCCTGCGTGCGGTCTCTGGTCTCTGTTGTGTGTCGGTTTTGAATTTCTGTCTCTCTCTCTCTTTCGGTCTCTCTAAAGCGGCACGAACGTAACACACTTCACTTCGTTATCTCTCTCTCTCTCTCTCACATTGGTTCTTTCCTTCATTCATGATTAGCCCTAGCTAGCTAATAACTTCATTTCAAATCATTAGCTAGAGTGATTAGCTGCCCTTTTGATCAAAACCCACTTCAGTTTTCAATCTTTTTTCACCTGGGTCAGTCTTAGTTTCTTGAAAAACCTTCTAAAAATGATGGATCCGAGTGATAAAGTGAGTGATCGTGCTTTGTTTGTGTTGGATATTAGTTTTCTTTTGACCCAATCATTCACATCTTAGCTGACTGACCGGTTGTTGTGTTTTCTTTTATCGCAGGGATTTGAATCCGATGAAGTGAACAGCAGCGGCAGCAAGAGGCTTGATGGGGTTTCTTCGGATGAAAATAACAGCAAAAAGACCTGTGCTGATTGTGGGACCACCAAGACCCCACTGTGGCGCGGCGGCCCTGCTGGCCCCAAGGTAATTTACGCACGCCCTTGATCATCATAGCGATGATCGATCAAGTGCATACGTGTGGTGGGTTATGTTTCTGGCTGCCGGTAATTTAACATTTAGTGATTTCATTTTGAAACGTGTGATCTTGCAGTCACTATGTAATGCATGCGGGATAAGGAGCAGGAAGAAGAGGAGGGCAATATTGGGAATCACCAAAGAGGAGAAAAAATCGAAGAGAGGCAACAACAATAGCAGCAGTAATAGCTCAAGTAATAGGCTCGGGGATTCATTAAAGCAAAGATTGTACGCATTGGGAAGAGAAGTTTTGATGCAAAGATCAAGTGTGGAGAAGCAAAGAAAGAAACTTGGAGAAGAAGAGCAAGCTGCTGTTTTGTTAATGGCTTTATCTTATGGTTCTGTTTATGCTTAGTTGATTAACGAAAAAAAAAATCATATCAGTAATAATCATAATAATAATAATAATAGGATTTTATGGATGTTCCCTCTGACCAATTTATCTTGTGATGATGAGTTTTGTTCATGGTTTTTTGGGGACTTTTTTTTTTATTTATTTAAATTTTTGTAATTTTTTAAAATTATTTTTGTTGTCTTTAGGTAATTGTAGTTTTAACTAACTGTATTGTGAGGAGCTGAAGAAGTAATTGTAAGAAATGGAGATTGATTTTAATTTTTCATTACATAGTAATTTATTTATCCATGTCTCTATCTTCTCATTACATAGTAATTTGTCTGTTCGGTTTTTTTTTTTTTTAAAATAAATTATATATGTGGTGCACATTAGCTGGCCAAAAAGATAGCAAAGAACAAAGGCTATCTCAAGAAACTGGATTCTGAAAATGAAAAAACTTGAAAGACCCAAAATCAAATTAAATGGATGGTTATGGTAATGATAGATGAATGCGAAACAAGTTAATGGCTGCGGAGCTAAATGGTATAAAATGAGGGGACTATAATACAATGCTGTAGGTATTTATATTTTATCTTTACTTTTTGTTGGAATTGACATTAGTTGGTGCACCTTTTTAAAGCGGATGCACTTTGGATTCTTCGTTTGATGACCCATCGGAATATGTTCTAAAATGAAAACTGGGGGGAAAAAACAATTCTTTTTGGCACATTATCTACTACAAAATTGAAGAATTAAAAGCCCATTGTCTATTTTGAACATTTTCTTTGTCATTTTCATTGGGCACCATGCTTCTAGTTTTGGGCAGGGCAACCAAGAATTGGCCGACCCACATTCCACTAACGGTTTTTACAAATTGAAAGAACCATGCATGATGACATATAAAAAGCACAGTGATCCACCTACCAAATTTAGCAATTAGTAAGTTGCATCACCTGAACAATTTTCTTTTTCATTTTTTTATTACATATAATTTTTCCCACAAGGCATCTTATACCAAAATTTAGTTTATTACTTCTATGGAGTATTGATGTGACAGCCAACCCAATTATAGTCCTACGCAATGATCGTCACAACATTCAATGTCTTCATTACAATAGTACACAAATATTTGAGCTGGCTTGTGATACGAGATGCAAAACTCGGTAAATTCATTCAAA
Organism: Citropsis articulata; assembly: GCA_030449925.1. Classification (NCBI taxonomy): domain Eukaryota; kingdom Viridiplantae; phylum Streptophyta; class Magnoliopsida; order Sapindales; family Rutaceae; genus Citropsis; species Citropsis articulata. Next base: position 1,349,584 of record JASUUH010000077.1, read on the forward strand.
AGCTTATGAATTTTTTTTAAAGAAAATTATTGTTCATGATATTTATAATTATATAATTACTTATACTAGTTTATATCATTTATGATATAACACCGTTCAAATTTTAACCCTCTCAAATATTCGAGGACGTCAACTTCTAAATATTCGAGAAATACTGTTTTTACATCAATTCTGATATGGTACTGTTTAGATACGTTTTATTCGAGGGATGCCAACTCCCTCTTAGGAGAAAAAACTGTCTTCACTCAAATTTTGGGAACGAAAATTTAAATTAAACCCCTGCAATACGTTTGTGGGAACTCGAATCACTTAGAGAGTGGTTACATACTTACAATGGACGGTTGTAATGTAAAACTCTTGTAAGGTAGTGAGTGATACCCTCGTGCACATATATGCTATGAAATAGGCATCAGATAGTTTCATTTCATAATAAAAATGGCTTATTCTTAATTAATTACTTGAGCTGCTAAAATACGACTAAATTTCCATTCGATAGTGTAGTCAAAACTTTTGTTTGAACAAATAAAAGACACCAAATATTGGCGAGCATGTGTTCAAATGATGTGTAGCAGTCATTTTCATATGGCACTACATTTCCACGTTTGGGGGCAGGCCAAGTCCAATAGCTGCCATCATGGAGGGTGCATACAAATAAATTGAAAGAAAAATGCTGCATGATATAACAAATAGCAACCGGTAAATTGACTCAGTGGTCAAGCACTCGAAATCAACATGTTTTCAAGTACATCCGATCCGTTGTGGGTTTTAGATAAATGTGGAACCAGTGCATTGTATTAATTGCTGAAATGCAAAATAACATTCTTCTTCTTCTTGGGTTACGATCTTCTAGGCCCAACAGTGTGAAGAGAAAACGCCCGTGGGGCTTATATGAGCCTAAAGATCCAGTTTGGGCCTTGTAATGTCTCCATAAAGATGGGCCTGACCCAACATCATAAGCCCATAGGCAGCCCTGATCACAAATGAATGTGGTAGCCGTAGTTATTGGGAATTTATGAAGAAATGGACCACTCACCGGTAACAACCATAAATTTTCGGAGTTTTTAAACTCTGTTAAGAAATTTGGTAGCACTGACACACATTATATTACATCATAATTAAATTCATCGAACTGTCTCCAAATTTACCTTACAAAGCAATTATAAAAAAAAAAGAAGAAATTTTAATTTAGTATATAAAGTGCCAGAAATTATCGAATGAGTGTGAAAAAAAAAAAAAATTCTATAATGATGTGTAAACATCGTTGAAATTTAGAATATTCAGACAAGGCCGTGCAGCAACTATAGCTCATCACGACGTGGCAACGCGGCAAGCTAAGTCATAGCTTTATGAAGTCGAACTCTATAAAGTGGAACTTATGCAAGTCATCCGGCAGCCGGCCACGTAATCAAAATCATGCATGAAAAATTTTGTGGCTCACAATTTGCATGGGAATTCGTGCAAAGTGCAAACTATGAACTATTTAAGCTTAAGCAATTTAATTTAAGAATATTAATAATTGAATTAAACAAACCATAATTCTCGCCGCGAATATATTTTCTTTCGGACCTTTTGGTTCTTATTGACATATTTTAATTTTATGCAAAAAAAACTACAACAATATATCCAGAGAATAATTTGTGCCCCCACCACCCACGCAATTACGTGGAGTCCAGCTAATAATTTTGTCCCCATAACATCTCACCTTAAAATTTAATTAAAACAAATAAAAAGAATTCTAATAATTGTCCCTACACTATCTCCCGGCCGTTTATGTAAACCAAAATAAATAAATAAATAAATAATTTTCTTTTAATTTTTAGTTTTTATTTTCACAATTGAAATGTGCCAGCAATTTGGCAAATCTTGAGAAACAATAAGGTAGCTTCGATTTTGGGCACATGGTATGGTGGTTGCCTTGCCTAGTTGGAGTTTAGTGCCCAAATTATTTGATCTTGAAGCCGCTTCATACCATCAAAGATCGACACATTCAATTTTAAGAGGAAAAATTGGACCCATTTGCATGAGAAAGACAATACACTCTTCTTTTTATTCTTCCCATTGAATTATGGAAAAAGTTTGTCTTTTTGGTTTGCCACCATCGAGTTATTCTTAATTTGAAGGAAAAACAAAAATTAAAAAAAAAAAAAACACTTAGACCGCATAATGATGGACAATCAGACATAAAGTTATTTAGTATTAACATGTCATTAAAAAAATTATAATTATAAAATAATAATTAATAGTAAATATTAAATATTAAATATAATTTTTAAATAATAATTTTAATAAAAATAATAAAGACATTCTTAATTTTTCATTATACAAGAGGCGAATAAAATCTTTTCAACTTTTAAGCCACAATAACATAATATTTACTAAATATTTAGTATTAGGCTTCGTTTGATACAGTTTTTCAAGTAAAACTTATCTAAGTAAAGTTTTTGTTAGTAGAACTTTTGTAAATAGAATTTTTATTTAAAAAAAAATTAAGTTGTTTGATTGTCAATAAGAATTTTTATTAAAAATTCTTGAAATTACTTTAATAGATAAATTTTTTTAAAATTTTATTATAAAAATAATAAATAAAATTGTTAAATAAATAAAAGATATTTTAGATATTTTAATATTTAAAAAAAACTTTTTAACATTTACTCCCAAAATCTCAGGGAATGAAACTAAAAGTTATCTTAGTATTATAATAAGTCATTAAAAATTATAATTATAAAATAATAATTAATAGTAAATATTAAATATTAAATATAATTTTAAATAATAATTTAATACATATAATAAATTCATCTTAATTTTTCATTATACAAGGACTAATAAAATCTTTTCAACTTTTGTCACAGAATATAATATTTACTAAATTCACCACCTCATTCTCGATAAATTTAGCTTAAATTTATTCTAAGAAAGTTTTCATCCCCAATTCCCATTTATTTATTTTATAATTATAGATTTGATTTCAATAAATTAAGAATTTTTATTAAAAATTATCATATTACTTAGGTATTTAAATTATGTAAAAATAAATCTCCAAATATTTTAGTAATATCTTGAAATAATATTAAAATTAATAAAATTGTTAAATAAATAAAAGATATTTTAGATATTTTAATATTAAAAAAATTATTTTAACTTTTATTATAATCTATTTGTATCAGGGAATGAAAAAAAAATTTATTAACTAACAATATAATTGATAAAACAAAATTATTAAATAAAATTTAAAATATATCTATATATACATACACTATATAAAATCACACATTAAGACTTATAATTTTTCTCATTCCCACCTTATTTCCCAAAAATTATTTAAAATTTCATCATTTTCCATTTAATAAATTCATCTCTTAAGTTTCCAAGGACGGGGAGTAGGATTCTGGTGGTCAACGATTCATTAGAAAAGATATGTTACTGGCCAGTCAGAATCCTGTGGCAGTCCACGAAAGCAGACCTTCCAGATTCTTCTGGCGGCTTTAAGTCTGCTGATTGGTGCGTGCTTACTTAGCCTACAGTTCCTTAGACTACCTGATTATACCCACCAGCCCAAATGTCGCCACGTCATCACACACGATGAGGGTTAGCGGTAGTTGACTTTCCTCTGTTCAAGAAGGATGCTTTCAGCCCTTTCAAGTTTTCAAGCGTGCAATAATGACAGAGTGTGCTTTTATTAATTTGTACCAAATAAAAATCGTTGTATTATCCATCTTACCAAAGTGGAAAATATGGATACATGTGATTTTAATTATGCATTCAAATATCTTGTGTGCACTGGACGCATGTGAAATAAAAGTCGACAAGTAAATGAATATATTCTATAAGAATATCCATTGAATAATTTTGATTACCATATAATGAATAAGTACAAATGTTATTGTAATCTTGTAATACTATGTAAATAATATTAAATTATAAATAAATCAACGTCACCTAATAATACCGTTAACCAGAATGTGAGCAAAATAGTTCACTAAATATTTTCATTAAAAAAAAAAACATAGCTCATTAAATATATAGTAATAATTTAATAATAAAGAAAAGTTAGTAAACAAGAGGAGGTGGGCGGTCCATCAAGCAAATGGGTAACAAGTAAGCAAATAATTGAGGCTAAGCAATTACTGCAATCTATCCACCGACAATCATAGCACTTACCAAGCTATGCCTGTCTGTGTAATATGCATGCGTATATAAATATAATAAATAGCTAGACATTAAAAAAAAAAAGAAAAAAATTATGCGAGCGTAATCATTGACATAAATGACGCTAATTTCTTTTATTAATTAAAAATTGATAATTAACACTAACAATTAATAATGGAGCAAAATTACATACAAATCTGTCAAACAAATTTTACAGATCATTCACGACATCTACAGTGTAAGTAAAGAGATAAAGGAGATGGGGGAAAAGAGAAAGAGAAAGATAGTGCCTTTGACCTTCGAAGAAAGCTGCCTAAAAGGAAAATAAAAGAGAGTGCTATTGAAGTTGTTCTCGATCACTTCCTCTCACACCCCAGATCTGCAAATCTGCTGCCACATTATTATCTTTTTTTTTTTCACTTAATTGATCATTTTGCTTTTAGTTCGCATGATCACAATATAAGCAACAAACCAAGAGCAAAGCCAAGAGCGTAATGATGTAATGTTTGTAAAGAAACTGAAGTCGGTGATGATGACGTCTTAGAAGGAGGAGGAGGGATGTGATAATAGAATGGGAAGTAGGGCACAATAGGGTTTGGTGGAGGGGGTGTAGGATAATTTCCGCTATTGGGCGGTGGAAAATACAACCCACCAATGCCGCCGTTTCCATTGCCGTTGCCGTTAGACGGCGGCGGCGGTGATGAGTAGGAGTAAGTAGGGCTTGGAGGTGGGGGTGGTGAGTAATAAGATGATCCACCACCACCACCAGAGCTGGAGGGTGGTGATGGTGGTGGTGGGCAGTTTGGGGAGGAGGAAGCCGGTGGCGGGGATGGTGGTGGTGGTGATGGTGATGGCGGCGGGGGTGATGGCACTTGCTGACATGGGTTGTCACATGATGAACACTGTGTGCATTCGATCTGGTACTTTGTTGTTGTTGTCACATTAGCGCCTAAGGCGAAGTGTTCTTGTAGTAAAAAGAAAATACAAAAGAAAGAGAAGCTGCGCATGCGAGAACTTTTCATTGTTTGTGAAAATTTAAATGTAGAAGAAGAAGAAGGAGAAGGGATTTTTGACGGATTTTTTTTTTTTTTTTGGAGGAGATAAAAGAGAGAGGCCGATAAGAAATGGATGAGAGAAAGAGAGAGAGAGAAATGTGCAGCTGCGGTAGTGATAGCGATGATGGTGATGATAAGGAGGGCCTGGCCTGTAATTGTGTGAGTGTGGGTTTGGTTATGATTGGTTGATGCTACATTAGCACTTAAATATTAATACTAGCTTAATTGACTACACACTATACATGGCATCCTTTAGCTTTATGCAAGAAAAAGGCTATTTAAAAAACGAGGGTTTAACTTCTCAAAAGAAAAAAAAAAAAGGAGGGTTTAAAAGGAGGAGCCTTCAATTTCTAAAAGATGACACCGACACGTTTACTTTAACAGAGTGCAGCAAGTTCGAAAAGAGCCGCGTAATTAAGGGTTAGTTTAAGTTAATCAAGTGGAATTAGGGTTAATTTTGTGAAGGTTTTAACGAAAGATACTGCCAGCCGCCTAAACTATTGGCTGGTTGGCGAAACTTGATGTCCCTTGAAAACTCATTTATTCCCTTGAAAACTCATTTGTTTGTTTGTATATATGTATTTAGGCTCTCTATAAAAGAGATAGGGTCTGGGGAAGTTAGATCAGTTTAAATTTTTAAGATAATTGTACGATAATAAAAATAAATATTAAATTTATATTTATTATTATGATCTAATAATCATTATTAATATTCTATTAAAGAGCTAATACAACTTAACAACTGCTTTATAAATAACGTAACATGGTAGATTGTAAATTACAACTTGTGGGTAATTTGCACCACGGTCATGATTGTGGGGCTTGACTTGTAGACGTGTTCTCACAAGTGGCTAGTTTCTCCATGTTGTGGCGAAAAAGGAGGTAGACGTCAAGAAGACGCAAGCTAACACGTGGGCTTGGCTGGCCCCAATATGCAATAAAATTCTCTAACTCTCTGGCTTTGCTATGTCATCAAAATTAGCCCTTTGCAGCCATAATATGTATTCTTGTGTTGTAACGTTCAATTCAAACGTGTCTACGTTTTATTTCCATTCACCATGCACACTTAAAGCTTTTGACATGTGGGCTTTCAATTCTCTGAAGTTAGGTTTGGTACTTGTTACCGTTATCAATTAGCTAGGCTCCATTTTTGTGAATTTGAGTGTGGCTGAGGTCCTATTTTTTATTGAGATTGGACAATTGATGCGATACTAAAATATTTAATAAATAAAAATTATAATATTTTTAAAATTTTAAATTGATTTATTTTTATTTTTATATGATAAAAAATTTATTATATTTTTATTAATTTTAAGAAAATTATTATTTAAAAATTATATTTATTATATATTATTAATTTTTATTTTATAATTATTAATTTTTTTAATACAACAAAAATTACAATCCCTCAATATCAAATAAAACTTAATTACTAAGTAAAACGAAAAAATTGTTGCAGCCATAATTCAAACTATGCTCACCCTTCGCAGATAAGAAAGCTGGCGGCACAGTCAAATTCTCTCTTTTTTCAATTCCTTTATGGTTAAATGCCTACAAAACTGTTTTCACTCTAGAATTAAGACCCTTTCCGAATTTGAGTCTTTCTTAATTACTTTTAAGTTTTTCGAATAATAGTGAAAAATTCAAAATTCTTACCGTAACTACAATAAAAAATAATTTCGAGTATTTCGAGGATATTAAGTTTTAGGTGAAATAGCATTATTCTTTCTTAATTAGTTTATAAAACTGGTTGTGAAAATGCAAAAGAAATGCTACCATCACCAGTATGGGGCACTGTTTTTTCACGCATGGGCATGTATTTTCACGCACGTTGTTGAAAAATTTAAGGCTCATCTAATTTTGCCCACATGCAACACAGCTAGCTAGCTTTATAAAATAAAATAAATTCAATTGACCTGTCGGCATTTATCCTGTGGAACAAATGATCCCAATAAGGATAAGTAACCATATCGTCATATCCTGAAAAAAAATTTACATGAATCACTGAAAGGGTATAAAAATTATATTATCATTCAATTTTGCAAGTTTGAATGGCAATGGCCGTCCAGACTCCAGAGGACAAAGGAACTTTACAGGCTGGTTCGGTGGTGATAGTCTTTTTGTACTAAGTCACTAGCTATGAACCTTTGCCTGCGGGTTCCACAATTGTGACAATGATGGCTCTTCACAAAATTGTCAAATTGCTAATTAAATGCCAAGTGGTGTCTAAAATTGGCATCTATAGATGCTGCTCCTTTTCTTCCCAATTATCATAGATTTGATTGATTGATAAACCGAAAGTTAGTTAATTACTTAACTTGCTTCATGTTAGTTAAGTCCTCTCTTGTGTTTTCTTCATAAGTATATACCCTCCATTAAACTATACGAGAAAAACTAGCGGTATTTTATCGACATTTTTACTAATTAAGTTATATGCTTAAGAAGTTCTTACTTAGTACAAATATAAATATGTTATTGAATATAGATTTGAACCTAGCTATCACTGCTTAGCTTTATTAAAATGTTATTAATTAAAGTTTGACGGAATTAATCTACTCTAAATATATATTTTAGAAGGTGTGAACGACGATATATATATATATATATATATATGAGATTAGATTTTAGAATCTTTATTTTGTTTTCTTTTCTTTTCCACCTCTTAAGGGAGGAATGACAATGAGGATGTCCGAAAAAAGTTCATAATTGTCAATTTGACGGTATAATTTAGTTAACAAATGCTTTGAAAAAGTCTGCTTGAGGACTCCTCATGTCAAGATATTCAAAATCAATAAAGGCAAAATTTCATGTATAATTGTATAAATAACTTCAAAAGCCAAACTAGAAGTATAAAGAATCTTGAACTTTACTCATATCCTTTTTCTTCCTTTTACTTCCTGGTTGTCTAAGGCAGCTTCTTCATAATCTATTTTATAATATAACCTTTTATACGTTCATTATAAGCATGATTGCCTCGTTTACTGGAGCCTTAAGTGTAAACAGGGTGAAATTCTAAACTACCTTTCTTCTTTTCCATTTTCCTTTTTCTTTAGATCCCAAAAAAGAAATCCACAATTGGATCTGTTCACAGGTTGGCCGGCACAGCAGGAAAATCACCATCTATATTCTATATCTAAATTTTGAATAAACAATTTTTTTTTTTTCAAATGAGTGTAGTCCAGTGTAAAAGTGCACTTGTTATTAGTCGTCGACTTAGCACCACATCAACACATTAGAGATTACAAGTTTCAGAACTTTATCTCAGGTTCTCAGCAATCTTCATAGGAATCACGTGATGATTCTGAAGATCCTTCAATCGAGATAATCAAGAATTTTATGAGCCAAAATCAAGACCATTATATTTGTGGCAAATACAAAAAAAATTTATGGAATGCAAAAGACAGGAGAAATCTGAAAATTAGTTATATAGTACTGTTCGATCATGTTCCTTTTTTATGTAATTAAAAGTTGATAACGAACTTCACGCGAACAAATCTACTAGCTTTGATTCCGGAAAGTAATCAAGATAGATCTTGAACTAATAAGAAATACATTCTAAATGCTTACTCATGAAGCTTTAAAAAAAGGGGGGGAAAAAGAGTCCGCGGATATGCTATTTCCTGTAGTATATGATAACTTAGAATTTTACCCAAAGGTTTATGCAAAATAGAAGTGAAAAAGTTTGGAGGAACAAAAATTTCACCTAGCTAGCTAATTGATCACATGACTTTCCTAAAAGGTTAGTTAGAAAACTTCCAAATTAATTATGTTCACTAGCAAAGAAAATGGCCGACCACTAAACATGTATAGGATTGAGAAACAAGATTGAAAAGCATTAAATGAATCATTAATAATTGAAATAAAGTAGCCATCAAGTAATTAATAAGGGAAAATTTAAAGGCTATTTGTAATTGTAATTGGTTGATTAGGAGATGTGATGGTTGGCGCGTCACCAACTATTTTGCCCACTCAAATGAAAAATGATTATCAAAAGAGGCTCACGGAGCTTGGACATTTCTGCCGGTTCGGTTCATGGATTGTGACATTTGGTGCACAATTAGCACTGCGTTGGCACCACGACAACACCAATAATGCAAACCCATAGTAATAAAGCTATGAAAGGAGACAAGGCCTTGTTTGCTAAGATGTAAGGACTTGCTATTTTCTAGGGCCTCTTCGATGACTCTGTGAAAAGAATTTCCTTGTGCACGTACTTTATTCTCATCCCACATGCCGCGAATAGATCAGGACTTTACTTGAATTATGTTTTTCCTTCAGCTTTAATCTTTTTTTTTTTTTTATGCTTTTTAACTTTAATTTAATTATACTGCTAAGAACATGCTGGCTTAGTTCTTTGGATGTTGACATTAAAAGTACTGCTTCTGGTGGCAGCTTATAAGATTGTTGGAATAATTAGATTTGAATAAAATGAAATGCACATAGCTTTCACATGGACGAAGCACAAAATATTCCGGAAAAAAGTTGACTTTGCTTATAAAATCATAACTTCCATTTGAAAGGTATCGGTATTAACTATTAAGTGCTTGTTAATAATGTAGAGGTCGCAATTGGTGAAATATCTCTGTTTGCATGTATGGATCAACAAGATCTATTCTCTTTTGAAAATGATACGGCGCTTTTATGCGAATTTGACACACTCACGTCAAATCAAATACGGATTAATTGTCACTACTATGAACTAACCTTACCCCTGAAGAGATATTAAGCACGATTCTATAATTAACAAAACAATCATACAAGTTTCTCAATATTGAAGAATTTTGAGAAATAGGCTTTATTCGTCGAATTCGAATCCTAAAGAAGTATGAGGTTAAGAGGTTGATTTAGTAAGGATGGAGACAAGCAATTATCTTGAATAATAATTTGTTAAATTTATCGCCATTATTGTTCGATTCTACCGATTAAAATAACGCGAGCCATATCCAAATCTATAGCTTGGAACTCCTTTTGCATCGTTAGATAAGGAATTTCTTCATGGTGTATGTTAAAGGGCACATCGAGTCACCAGCACATAAAATCATTACAGAAGAGAACAGCACACTTTCTGTAAGATATGTGATACAAAGAAAATAATGTCACAAACCAAAGAAGAGTCTCAGCAGGGGTAATATGTGGCATCATTTACTTAGAAGATGAATGATGAATCATCGAAAGTTAAGATTCATTATTGGGGATCTTTTTCTTTTTCTTTTAGGGAGTCCACGAAACACTAAAAGAAAATATTGTAACAGCGTTTTTTAATTTGTTAATTCCCACGTCCATGAATGGTGAATTTTTTTTTTTTTTTTTTTTTTTGTTAATTAAACCAAAGTTTGTGCTGAGTTGAAGGAGTGCAATCAAACAATGATATTGAATCAGGTAATCGGGGTTTGGGATCACATGCTAGTGCCAGCTTCTAACGTACGCCTTTAAGTACGCACAATTCAATGACCGTTTCTGCCTTGTTCTCTGGTTATTCTTTTATTTTATTGAACCAATAAGAATTGATATTTTCTTTTCGGTGAAAGAAATCAGAGATTTGCAGATGGACACTTTTACATGAATTTGCGTCCAAAGTATTTCAGTTAAGACAGTGCACGTATACAGTAGTAACATTTCAGATTATCAAAAGGACTTGATCTATGCATGGCAACCTTGAACCAAAATTTCAGGTCAAGCAGTTTAAACACAACTGAAATTAGCATGGAATCTGAACCTTTTTTCCTCTCGTATAGGTTCGAATCCTAAGTGGTCAACTGGTTATTTGGTGTCAACTCATTTATACGTTCCAATTACTGCTCATTTGCGAATTGCGAGCTAATCTGTTCCAGTCTTAGCAAAATTTTCAAGCTTGGACTCTTGAACTTGGTCATTTGGGAGGCTTATATATAATCTTAAAATTGGATCATCTTCATCGATAGGGGGTGTCTTTGTAAAGAATTATTTTAGATTTTTTCTTTTTTAACTTAAAGGAAGAAATATTATATCTCTGCTTTGAAAATAATTACCCCTGGATTCCGCATTAAATCCAAATTAATGACCTGATCATACATGCGTCACATTTTTATGGATTCAGATTCAGATAGGCAGATAAGATTCATTTATTTTCTGGGTACGTATGAGCGTGCTCCATCACATGAGCTGATGCAGTTACTACAAACTGCCAATATTGTTCAAAAATTGCATTTTTGCCATCACCTATGAGTTAGCTAGTTACCATATATATATAGACAGACGAGATTTCTCAAGCAATGTGCATGCAAACACACAGATTTATTGAGAAATTAAGCATGCCTTTGGGTTGGTTTAAGGGCTTGAAGAAGCAGTGGAAACAAAAACGCAGAAAGCAAGTTCATGGGAACAACGACAAGCCAACGATTTGCAACAGTTGTGAAGCGAAAGATTCATTTATCAAGGCAGAGCTTCAAGTAAGCCCTAAAAGTTTGCCTGAGAAGATAGTCAAAAGAATTTATAAAACTTCTGGGGTCTTCGACGCCGGTTCTAGAAGACGGCGTGGCAGTGACGCCGCCATCGGGGGTGGGTCTATCCATGCAGATGCTCAAAGGAATATTACCTTGCATACCTATATGCCATCCCCTGTTTGTGCTCTTCTGGTTGCCTAACAACAAAAGTTTCGGAAGTATAATATTTGAATAAGGAGAAAATCTTTTGTACAACGGCTTTACTAAGTTCATCTTTTGTGCTACAGTTGATTGTATTCTCTTCGATATATGCAAAGATTATGTTGTATTTTTCACACTATGTTCTAGATATAATCTTAAAATATAAGCAAGAATAGAGGCAGCTGATAAATGAATAATTATCAAATCCCCCCTCATTTTTTATGCGTTCTTCTATCAAAAGCTGGGAGAAAATGTTTTCATAAACATGAGAGAATAGAATCTATTCGCTAGAGAATTTACCGAGTCAACCAACCAATTATTGACATGATATTTCGTAATTCAAATTATCTTAAGACTCTTTATGATCTTATACCTAAAAACAGAGGTGTTTTTACAAGAAGAATGTTCGAGCAGAGTTGTGATTTTTGACTGACAAGGAAACGTTATTGTTTGGACGTTTCAATTTATTTGGTTATTAATTTCATGAAACATTTGTCTTATAGTAGTTAATGATTTAATGATGCAAGCAAGTTGATTAAGACCAAAAATAATCTAGCATGATATAACGGCTATTTGGTAAGAGTAACATCCGCACCGCACCAGCCCCTTTGAAATAAAAAATCAGCATTAGCCGTCAATAATCGAATTTATGACATGTGCTTCGGTTGTTGGATCCTGGGCTATCTGATATTTTCCCAAGCCAGCAGGCAGCAGAGTCGTGGGATTGAAAGCCTTCCCTCATCTCGTGGTCGACAAAAAATCCAAATTTTCTTTTTGCTTAGCTCTAAGTTGGGCTTGGTCTAAATCTCCTACTTCAAGCTTATATTTATGAGAATCGCTACCCTGGTTATCCAACCAGACTCTTTCAAATTTTTTTACAAGTATTTTAGTGATCGCTACTATCTTTAAAGATTGTAAATGGAACAACAAAGAAAATGAAAGAAAGATGTAGTCAAAATGTAGGTGTGAATTCAAAGCAGGAGACTCAAATACATACCCACCAAATCTTTAAAACAAAAGCGAAAAACACCATACACGCAAAGAAGTTTTACAAGAAACCTGTACCTGTACGTTCAATTTTTTGGGCATTTTGTTGTTATATAATCATAGAAATGGTAAGTGTTATTAAATTGGAAAAATGAAAACAAACAAAATTCACGCCATAAGCGCCAGGTCCAATTTCTTCCCGCTGACAAGCTTGAGAGTTGAGAAGGGATATTTTTAGAAACCTCCCCTGTGCTTTGATATAATTTCACTTAGATGGCGAGATTGATTGTATTCTCATTTACCTCCCCTACCGTTAGTATACATATATGTATAACGTTAGTATTTGAGGGCAAAAATATAAAAGACAAGTTGAAATTCTAAAAAAAATCAAATAATAATAAAAAATGGTTTATAACACATTGGATAATTGCATTATCCGATTACACACAATATCATGTGTAAAAGAATGTATTTCTCTTTTCCCAGCACAAAAAAGCAATAGAGATTTCTTTCTCTCACAATTTTTGCTCCACTCCCCTACTCTTATTTGCTGGAACAAAATGAAATAAACACCAAGAGCATATATAACACATGAAGAAGAAACACATGGGTGGCCGAAGAAGGCCACCGACCGGTGACAATCGACCGCGGCCGAGATATGCCACTAGTATTAGAGTTTGTAAGAGGTTAGTTACTTTATTAAAGTCTAAAATTTTTAAATACCTTTGATTTTCTTATTTTTGGAGATTTTATAAGTGGTTATTGATTGTGTTTGATTTGTCTTGTTCATGGGTTGGTGGTGGAAAAATTGATTAAAAAGAGAATGGGTTTAGCCATATGTGGCCATGAGTTGAAAAAAATTAATTATTAGTTATTTTATGTTTGTGATTTATACCATACATAGTGTAATAAGACATATAAAGTCAATAATTTATTATTCTTACGCAAATGGGTGTGTAAAATAGAAGTAGTCTTAGCTATAATTTTTATTTTTCCCCCCAAAGGTTGCTAAAGTTAATTTGTTTATGAATTTACAGTGATTGTGTGCGCATGTCGCACAAACACAGTTCTTGCTTTTTTGGACGACAAGCCTATGTCGCACGAACACAGTTTCTGTATTTTTGGGTGACATTGCTATCGCACATGCAACGAACTTATGTCACCTGAATTCAGTTTCTGTGTTTTTAAGCGATCAAATTTGTCGCACGAGCGACAACCCTTATCTCTAAAAAACAATCCAAAAATACTATTTATGTGTTTTGGGAGACAATATCCTCTTGTCACACATGTAGGCGTTCTGTGTTTTTGGACGACAAGTGTTGTCTCTCGTGCGACAGTGTTTGTCGCACAAACATTGTTTTTGTTCTTTTAGGCAACAAGCATGTCATATGAAAAACATTAAAATGTATTACTATTATCATTATTTTTCTTTATTCTTATAACAGTTGTTGTTGTTGTTGTTGTTTAATAATGTCATTATTATTATTATTCATAATTATTACTTTGTTTTCAGTTATTAACTTGTGTTTGTTGACATATAATAAGGACGAAAGGCCATTTGAATCGTATGTTGTTCCACTGGAACCTGTAGTAGAAATGGACTGGTTTGACTTAGTAGACGAGAATGAGTTTGCTCTCCCTGATTTGAATAATGAAGTTCACATTAAGTAGGTGACTGCAATAGAAGATTCTCTTGAGAGGATGACAGCAAATGACAATAGAGATGTCTATGCGGATGAACCTACAGAAAATAAAATCGAAAATGATTTGCCTCACGCTGATAGCAAGTATGAAGTACAGTGCATTCAACAACATGTCAGTATCACAAATGTCACATTTTTTTGTAAAGGTTGCAGCACCCAAACTAATCCCATACAATACATTCTTTTGAGGGATCTGATAATACAATACATTTTTCAATACGAGCAAGACAATTGAGATGTCATATCATCTTTTTGTACTCATTCATAGGCACAAGTTTGAGTTTTTGTATGTTTTGCATATTTTGTATAAATGTGATACTAACAAACTCACATTATAGTGACAATGTCATGTATAAAGTATAACTCAGCTAGTATGACACACTGTTAATGTAGTTATTATCTTTGTTCTTTTTGTGTATATGGGTGACTGCTGGATGTATAGTGTTGTGTAAATTTTATTGAACTCGCAAACCCACGAATCTATTGTAGAATTGATTTATGGTGACGAGTATCAATCCCACGAGGAGGTGGATTTTAATTATGTGCAGACTTAATTTTGTAAGTGGGTGGTTGTATTTGTGGTGGAAGTGATCTAGACTATCGTAGAATTTGAATTGGAATGGCGAGAACAAATTAAATTAGAAACTATTAAAATTCAAATGCTTGGGTATCTGGATTTGCATCAACATGCTCCATGGGCTAAATATTCCTTATTAATGCCAATTAAATCATGAGAGGGTTTTCCACACATCATAAACCACGCTCAAATAAATATAATGCTAAGGGCTTATCGTACCAAATAATAATAACTTTGTACTAGGGTGCCGGTTATACCAGGGTGGTATTTAGATAAGATTGTTACTATTTGTCGATATAAAGTCAAAATATCCACAAATATTAGAGGAGAAGAGAAAATAAATTTACTAAATTAAGCTCATGGAATATGTTGAGACTTCACTTTCAACCCAAGCTTGAAAAGAAATTAGCTACTCATATTTGAATTAGGGTAAAATTAAAATTTATTAAAATACGTAGAAAATACAAAATGGAGAAAGAATTACAGAAAACTAAGCTTAAAAATGGATTCAGGGGTATCAAATTAGGGGGGGAGAGCCCCCTTTTTATAGATACATTGAGTAAATCATGACCATCAGATTAAAAACAGTTCGGACGCTCATGATTGCGCCACGTCATCAGTCAACAGTACGCGGTTTGACCACGGTTTGCACAGTAACACGGTTTGAATAGTGGCGGCTTGAATAATGATGCGGTTTGAATAGTAAATAATTTCATATATGTGCATATACCGTACGCAAGATTTTTGATCCACTGATATGCTGCCACGTCATCGATTAACAATACATAAGAATTTTAGTCAAATAGTATCGTGACACATCATCGGTCAATGCCATAACATCGGTCAACGCCACATAAGCAGTCAATGCTACATTATTCGTCCAATCACATGTTGCCACGTCATAGGCCGGTGCCACATCATCGGTTAATACCACGTCATCGGTCAACGCCATGTCATCGGACAATATATATGAACATTGTTGTGAACAATATCATGAACAGTACCGTACATGTGAACATTGCTATTTTTCTTTTATGCTCCTCCTAAGGTTTTCGACCGTTCTAAGTTCAAAAGTGATGTTTGTTTTGTTGTCTGATCACTTGTTCATTGTGAAACGATTATGATACCCCAAAAATATATAAAATATTTAATTATAATAAAACACACATAATTAAATAACAAAAGACTTAAATACATAAAAGTAGTAATGTTAGTGAGACTTGAAGTGTAAAATAACGATTTTCTCCTTTATAAATATACACTTTCTAACACTCAACATATAGGCTGATGAAAATTCAGTCAATTTATAATTTTCACCAATTGTAAGCTGTGGAAATGCATATGTGACTGTAATTTAAATTATGATGTCTTTCTACTTAGTGTTATTTTCTAATTCGATTAACTCATCTGATTTTTTTCCTCTTGGTACAAATTTAAATGTTGGTTATTTTTTATTTGTGTTGCCGGTTTGATGACATACAAGTTGATGGTTTGGAATTTATTTATTTCTTGAAACAAGTAAAATATTAGTGGTTTGGTGGAGCCTGGTATAGTTTGTTGCTGAGAGAAGTATATCATGTTTTAGTAGTTTCTAATTTCGCGTGTTAACAAGCTTTTTGTAATTTTGGGAGACATTAAATGTCTCTCATGAGACCAGCTTTCGTCGCTGGAAATAACAAAAATAAGTTTTCTGTCATTTCGGGAGACACACACCTATCACGCAAAAGACGAGCATCCGTCGGTCGAAATTAGGTAAACAAGCATTCTGTAATTTGGGAAGATAAACACTTGTCGCCCAGGAGACGATTTGTCTCCCCAAATTATAGAATGTTTATTTCTGTAATTTCGAGCTACAAGCACTTGTCTTTTGGGTGACAAGTGCTTATCTTCCCAAATTACAGAATGCTTGTTTACCCTGTCGCGCGCGCGATGCTGCAGAACTGTTAAATGCTCTCTTAAGCTCGTTGTCGTAAATTTTTTGTTCTATATGATGAGCTTACAAAATATGGCTTCGCATGAATGTACCATCAAAACCTTAATCTACCCAAAACGAGATAAACAAACACTAATAGGTATTTTGTCGAGAACCTCATATGCCATTTATTTCCTACCAATTTCATTGAACCGCTTTTAATATTTACGCAATAATCAATTCTAATACTCATCTATAATCATTTATATACTTATCTATCATCAATCAATCTTACGCAAAATGAAAAACAAAACGAGTTTACAATATAAGCCTAGCCAAAATTACTAGTAACTAGGGTGAAAATATTGCAGCCAAAATGGCAGAAGTAGAGCCACGTGCTGCTAAAGATCAACTTGCTATCAAATGCCCGTCCACCCACCGTCACTTGTCGTAGGAAAACTCATGATCTAGGTTGAATTTGGAGAGAAGAGGAGGTAAATGTATGGTAGACTATTTTCATCCATAAACAAAATAGTTGGTAAAGACACCCGTGTAACTTTGGGATCTAACAAGTAGTTTGGATATTTTAGTCATTTCGCAAGTCAACTAACGGTCAATCCATATGTACACTAATGGCATGGGAGGTAAGTGTGAATACAATCAATCTCGCCATCTAAGTGAATTATATCAAATCTCAGGGGAGGTTTTTAAAAATAGTCCGAGTTGAGAATCCATAATTGGGCCTTGAAACTGGGCGCCGAAATGCCAGTTTTTAAGCCCATTTATTGTAGTTTGGGCTCATTGTGAAAGCCTGTTAACTATACAAACACACGCATATGGAGTGACGCGGGGGGCACGTTGGTGGGGTCCAGTGCAATGAAAAGACGTGCACTCGGCATTATGAATTCAAAATTGGAAAGATGGAGAGAGTGACAGGAAAGTAGAGCCCTCCTACTTGCATACACAACGGCTCTTTCCTTTACAACGATCACTTTGAAGCATTTTCCCTCAAAAAAAAAAAAAAAAAAAAAAGAACCAACTACTTTTGTTTTTGTTTTTGTTTTTGTTTTAATTCCAGAAAACAAATCAAGTTACCACCTACGACGACTAACTAACCCCCAGAACGAGTCGTTTTATCTGACTCAGTCGACACAATTTGAAAAACAAAAGAAAACTTCCAAACAAAAGCCAAAAATTAATATTAATAAGAAGATAATAACAATCAAGTCCTTGATTTTTTAAAAATCACAATTAGAGATATAATTTGAAGTTCTGTAAAGTGGGTCTCTACTGTTACAATATGTCAGTATCACATTGAAATTTCCCTTTTATTTTCTTCAAGTCCTTAAGTTTGTCAGTATTTTTAAACCAGACTCTCATATTTTATTTCTGTATTAATTATTGTATAAATCTAATTATAAATGGAATGATTATAGTTTTTATGGATTGTTTTGATTCAATTTATCTTCAGAAAATAGATCTAATTTGAACTTGATTATTTTGAAAAATTTATTCAATATAACCTTGAAAACAGAACTGAATTATTTAGTTCATTGATTACAATTTTTTTTTTTTTGGTTCTTAATTCATTTTTAAAGAACTGAACTAAGATGACAAAGAATGTTATGCATCAAAAATCATGAAATAAATTAGAACTGATCTCTGAATCAAATAAGTTTGTTTTAGCTGGGGTAACGTCGATATTTTTAATAACATTACTTATTGATAAAATAATGAATTATGTTTAAATGCGACGACTTTATAGAATTATTTTAAAATTAGAATATTCTGTGGTTTACCAAACCAATAGGGATCTATTTGTTATTATCCCAAACTTGAAAAAAAACATGTTTTACGAGGTATACAGCTTCCACTAAGCTGTCTTATTGCTACATCCCTTCAGTCACGCGTTTCCCTTTCCGCGGAGTTTCTACAAAGCCCACTTTCAAAGTCCTTTCGAACAAACAAAATCAAAAAACTCAAAAGCCATGTCTTTGAACTGGGTTTCAATTTTCATCTTATTCACAACGCTGCCCTTTACGATCTCGCAATCACCAGCAACCCCAGAAGCGCCAGCACCGGCAGCCAACGCCTGCAACGGCGTTTTCTTATCGTACACCTACAACTCCGGATCGAAGCTCCCGCCCGACAACCCGAAGCACCAAGCGTATCGGTTCGAGTCAACGCTGACTGTTTTGAACAATGGGCTGGAAGAGCTGAAGCAATGGGGGGCTTTTGTGGGGTTTCAGCACGAGGAGATTTTGGTGTCTGCGTCGAACGCCGTGTTGTTTGATGGGAATAGCTTCCCTGCTAGTGTGGGAAACGGGACCGTTTTTGCTGGGTTTCCGATGTCTGACTTGAAGACGGCGGTGATGACGGCGGGTGACATGACTCAGATGCAGGTCCAGGTTAAGATTGTGGGGACTCAGTTTGGTGTTGGGTCACGTGATGTGCCCATGCCGAAGAATATTAGCCTTGCTAATGATGGGTTCTTGTGCTCTCCTGTGACTAGGCAAGGTAAAGATCTTTTCTTTTTCTGATGGGTGAAAAAAATTGTTTAGAAAAAAAAATGTGTTTCTTTCTTTTTTTCTTTTTTTCATTTTGTGATGTGGGTGTCTGTTTGTTGCTTTTTTATGTATGTGATTTTAGTTTATAAGTTTATGTTATGATGATGATGATGATGCGTGTTGATGATGATGATGATGCTTATTTATGTATGTGATTTTAGTTTATAAGTTTATGCTAAGATGATGATGATGATGGTGTGTGTGTGACAGAGAGTGTGTGGGTGCAAAAATGTAATGTTGTAACAGATCTAGCAATATTTTGGGAAAAACCTATGTGGCTTGAGCGTATGATGCTTGAATTTGGGTGCATCAAGCAGTGCGTCGTATATTTCATAAATTCAGACAGTTATGTTTTGAATTAGAAACGGCATTGTTGACTATATGTATGCAATTGTCCCGATTTTGAAGGTGTGTGTGTGACAGGGAGTGTGTGGGTGCAAAAATGTAATGTTGTAACAGATCTAGCAATATTTTGGGAAAAACCTATGTGGCTTGAGCGTATGATGCTTGAAATTGGGTGCATCAAGCAGTGCGTTGTATATTTCATAAATTCAGACAGTTATGTTTTGAATTAGAAACGGCATTGTTGACTATATGTATGCAATTGTCCCGATTTTGAAGGGATAACTCGATGAACTTGTTGATGGAAGTACAGAATGAATGAAGGATTATTTGTTTGTGAGGATCTTTTTTGTGCTGACTATATTGGACTGGATTCTAGAAAATATTGTGTGGCATTTTTGTTTATATGGTATTTGTTTGCGCTTGCTGATGGCTATGATGGTGGATTTTCAGGTAAGAGTGAGCTGCACGTATGCTGCATGAAAGACGCAAATGCTAAATCAAACTTTACTGTTGATGATAATTTCTTGCCACGCCAAAGTGGTGATCTTACGATAATGTATGATGTGACTAGAACATATGACTCAAATTACTGGGCACAGGTTACAGTTGCAAACCATAACCCCATTGGCCGTCTTGATAATTGGAAATTGAGCTGGGACTGGATGCATGATGAGTTTATCTACTCTATGAAAGGGGCTTACCCTTATCTTGCTGATTCATCCGACTGCATATATGGTCCACAAGGTACATACTACAGGGACTTGGACTTTGCCAACGTGTTGAATTGCGAGAGAAGGCCAACCATAATTGACCTGCCTCCTACAAAGGCTAATGACACAACCCTTGGGCTGGTCCCTTTCTGTTGTAGAAATGGTACTATCTTGCCACCATCAATGGATCCAAGCAAGTCGACTTCAGTTTTTCAGTTGCAGGTCTTCAAAATGCCACCTGATCTGAATAGATCTGAGCTCACACCACCTCAGAACTGGAAAATCAACGGGACACTCAACCCTAATTATCAATGTGGCCCTCCAATGCGGGTGAGTCCCAGCCATTTCCCGGACCCCAGCGGTGGTCCAGCAAATAGAACTGCTTTTGCCAGCTGGCAAGTTGTGTGCAATATTACACGGCCCAAGGGAGGGAGCCCTAAATGCTGTGTATCATTTTCTGCTTATTACAATGACTCTGTTGTCCCCTGCAAAACTTGTGCATGTGGGTGCAAGAGTACAAGCCAAACTTGTAGTACTACTGCTCCTGCTATTCTTCTTCCGCCTGAAGCTCTTCTTGTTCCCTTTGAGAATCGTTCTTCTCTGGCAAGAGCTTGGGCGGATCTTAAACACCGAACAGTGCCAAACCCAATGCCCTGTGGAGATAATTGTGGAGTCAGTATCAACTGGCATTTACATACAGACTATAATCGTGGATGGACTGCAAGAGTGACAATCTTCAACTGGGATGAAACTGCTTTTCCTGATTGGTTTGCTGCGATGCAGTTGGACAAAGCAGCTCCGGGTTTTGAAGCAGCATACTCATTCAATGGAACTGTTTTGGATGGTGCCAATGATACTGTATTCATGCAGGGTCTTCCGGGATTGAACTTTCTTGTGGGTGAGACTGATGGAGCCAATCCTGAAAAGGATCCTAGAGTGCCTGGAAAACAGCAGTCTGTGATCTCGTTTAAAAAGAAAGATACCCCTGGAATTAATGTGCCTCTTGGAGATGGGTTTCCTACTAAAGTATTCTTTAACGGGGAGGAGTGCTCGCTTCCTTCAATATATCCTACAAGTGATGGTAATACAAAGAGCTCAGCTTTACTCTTTTCGGTCCTTGCGGCTGCATTTCTGTTATTGTTGATACAGCAGCAATAGTCATTGGACAAGGCAGTGCTCGCTGATTTTTTGATTCTTTCAGTAGTTTTGATTAAATACTTGTGAGGATTGACATGACTAGATGAGATGTATACTATGATTCGTATATACAGTATGTTACATTTCATTATGTTAGCCATGCAGTTGATTCACATGATAGAAATTGTGGAACATTGTATAAACGGCTATAGAATTTCGTGATTTGTACACAATCGTTGGATAGAGTTGCCGAGTTTGATTGTTTATATGCTTGATATACTTAGGTTTTCTAGGATGTTGTGATGATTATTTGATGTTCTTGAATGCCTTTTGTTAAAATCAATGTAGATT
Source organism: Citropsis articulata (assembly GCA_030449925.1). Taxonomy (NCBI): domain Eukaryota; kingdom Viridiplantae; phylum Streptophyta; class Magnoliopsida; order Sapindales; family Rutaceae; genus Citropsis; species Citropsis articulata. The sequence goes on from JASUUH010000077.1 coordinate 1,371,700, forward strand.
TGGTTTTTGAGAAATATTCCTTGTGAGGACTATTTCTGGAGTTGTTTCCCTGTTCTTACAGTCACAGAGGCAAATGACAGGTCCCTCACAATTGATCTTATTCATCGTCATAAGGGATTCAATTGGCACTTTAATGGTACTTTAAGGGATTCAATTGGCACTTTAAGCTATCCTGCAACTCATTATGCATATTAACAATTGCAACGTCTTTTAATGGTATCAGATACCACTTGATATCCTTTCGGAGAGAAAAAAAATGATACGACTTAGCACAAAGCAACAGAATAAACAGTGGTGAAGTGACTGCAGTTCAACCTCGTTTAATACAACACTGCTACCTTCAGTTTCACCTTTGCTAAAGAGAACTTTCAAGTTTTCGAAATTTTGCATTATTGACCTCCGAGTTATGCTCTCGAGCTTAAGATATATTATCTACACCATTGTGAAATTTTGGACCAGCGACACAGGTTTTCAACAATGAATGCGGAGAACTTTGGACATATACCCAAACAACAAAGGTCGCATGAGAGTGCTTAACAGAGTCGGCAAAAGCTAAGAAAGCATAATTGACAATCTCTTCAACTTTAGGTACATGATAACAACCAAGAAAGAATAATACCCAGACTGTGTCTTGCAGTCAAATGGAATATGTACATCAAGTTACTTCCTTACATGAGTGGAAAAGAAAACATGGCAAGGAAAAATAAAGATAGGTACGAATATTTCAAAAAAAAAATGATGAAAAGCAGCCAAATTTTGAAGTGTTATTAGAGTTAGAAAGGCTACTACAAGTCTGCAGATGTCTACAAACAATGTCGCCCCAGGACTTAACACATGCCCTCAAAACCAATGGACACCATCACAAGGCTCCTAAAATTAGTTGCTCATTGCTGGAGTTTGCTACTGAAAACAGTCAAAAATTTTGCATGTACGCCTTTGCATATCATGCACTGCTATTTTACAAGCTTCACAAATATCTTCTGATGCAATTGATCTCATACCAATCAATATCATTAGCCTGATCTTATGTGCAAATAAAACCAGCAAAACATGATAGTCAAAAAGGAAGATGCAGCTACATGAAATCATGCAATCCTCTCTACCATCGATTATTTCTGTGGTATGTACTTCAGAAGTTGCAGCCATGAACTACACCGGAATATTGTCCAGGGAATACCCATCAAATTCAAAGTCATTTTCAGCTGGTCCTAGGCCTTCCTGCTGCTGGAATTCAGAGAAAGTTTTGTTGGTTAAAACCACAGGTAAGCAACTATACATATGCAAGAATGTTTAGAGGTTAAATGGAATGTAGACAGTAACAAACCTGTTTCAGAATTGCACTCATAAGATCTTCCTGACCAAAGTGTTGAGGGAGGAGTGCAGGCTGACAGCTTGTATCTGTAACTCTCTCAGTTTTCACTCTTGTTGAGTTATCAACAAGAAGGCTACTGAGATGCTGACCAACATTCAGAGCATTCCCATGCTCGCTCCCTTCCCCAACCGAGAAAATTGGCTTGCCCATCGCTGATACATTACTATTCTGTACATTCCTTTGGATTGAAGAATATCCTTGATTAACTAAAACCGAAGGTGTTACATCAACACTGGCTTGCAGAGTGTTTGAATGCTGAGAAGCATCAAAGGCGAAGCCCACATTCTGAAGCTCCCAGTTGTGGGGTTTGTGCTGTTGCAAATCATTAAAAATATCATAACTTGGCATAAATCCTCCAGATCCTTTAATGTCTGAGTTGACTTCTTCCTGATATCCACCTTTAGTTGTGAGAGTGGACATCCCTGCGGATATTCCCGGGGTACTTCCTAGGGGGAAACTATTGCCTGGCAATTCTGCCGAGTGGTTTAAGGGGAAATTTAACACTGAAGATGTTTGAGAAACTGAATTGTACCCTGTCCCTCTACTATTTTCACCAATCCCATTTCTTGCTAACATCGCACCAGCAGCCCCATTTGACAGTATAGGATGCCCAACAGAAGTTGGAAGCCTGGGAACTTGACCTCCAGTAGTTTCAGTTAATATCTGCCCTCGTGATTGCGGTTGGGCCATTTGCATGAGTAAAGGGCTACTCTGGCCACTTGGGTTTCCATGGGCACTGGCTTGCATGTTCAAGCTGCCAAGGGATTGAGCAGAATGGTGCAAATTGACAAGTTGTTTCGAATCCATGGTTGTTGGAATTCCATGTAGTAAGTTCATTTGTTTGCCACTGCTCATATGTTGTGGTTGCCCTTCTCCAAATCTTAACTTCTGATTATCAAAGCTAAAAATGTTCCTTTGATCAACAAGAGGCATTGGTAACCCAGGCTTTGCAGCTGACCTTGCAAGTCCTGCTGCTTGAAGTGTCGCGAGACTTTGAGCTGGAATTTGACCAGCGGCAGCAAGAGTTTGAAAGTCAAGCCCACTAAGAGAAGACAGGGAACCATAAGGTGGTTCTTGGGAATGGGAACTGATAAATGAATTGCCCTGGTGCGGTGATACTCCACTTAGTCTTCTAAGATACAGACGATATTTCTGCACCACACAGTTGAATAGTTAGACTAACTGAAGAAGAAGGGTAATTCAGGAACATAACCATTCTATTGTGTGTGCAAGTTAACAAAGAAATAAAAGTTTCAAATTTCTATATCCTGCAGAATTTTCTAAGTCTTAAGAGTTTTATACAGTACCTGAAGGTGGCTGGCAACATTTTCTCTAGTAAGTCCAGGAACATTCATCAACTCCAGAATTTTCTTAGGAACAGCCTCTGTAGTATACATCAATGCAAAAGCATAAGTACGAAATACTGCAACAGGAATTGGAAATGTAAAAGTGATATATTGGGAGCTGCCATACACAAAACTATATTCTGATAATAAATGAAAGAGAAGAACAACTTCAAAGTCCAATATAAATATATTTAATGCGGTTCTCAGTCCGAATTAAGATAGAGGAGACAAGAACACAGAATATGGTGTACTTTTCTCATCCCCTGTCTGAATGGGAGTGGTAGGTACTTAGGTATGTAATCATAAGAAGCTAACAAGCAGCTGCAAATGGAAAGATAAGGTCCAAAGACTCTTACTGTCAATGCCTAGCTGGTTAACAGCAGACACAAACTGTTGATGGAGCTCAACTGACCAAACTACACGCGGCTTCTTCAAAGTGGATGTATCATCCCTCTCTTCCATTTCTTCTTCCTCATCTTTCCTCCGCTTTGAGGTTCTCCAATTTCCTTCATTTACTGAGGAAGAATAATCCGCTTCTTCAGATGGTTTTGGTTGCCGATCTCCCTCTTCCACACTTCCTGACTGCTCCAAGTCCTTCCACTCATTCTTCCTCTTCCGAACCACATGCTGCCATATGTTCTTCAGTGCCTCAATTCGAACTGGCTTAATTAAATAATCACAAGCTCCGTGAGTAACACCTTTCATGACAACTTGTTTGCTATCATCCGCAGACATCACTGTACAATTGCACAAGTCAGATTTAATTAACAGAATCAAAGTCCTCAAAGAGAGTCATTGACTAGGCTGCTTACTGATAACCGGCAGGTCCATCTCCAGCCCGACCTGCTCAAGGAGTTTGAATCCATCCATATCTGGCATATAGACATCACTGATAACAATATCGTACCCATTCTTGTTCGTTCGAAGCATATCCAAAGCAATTTCTGCTCGATTGCATTTTGTAACTGAAAACCCCATGTTAAGCTTAATCAACAATTCATACAGTTACTTGGTTACACAACTTTATCTACAGAAAGTACAGGCCTACAAAATAACTCTCTTGATCCACATGTGAACAAATCAAATCACCGACTGATTACCGAAACAAGCAGAAACATTCAAAGTAACTTTAAAATTAGCTAACATAGGATACTTGAAAACAGAATATAATAGATTTGAAAAAAAGACCAAATCTAATAAATTTCATTTTGTTGACATTTCTACAACAAACCAACAGAAAAATCATGTCAAACACTGAAGAATCACAAAAGAAGAACATTCAAAGTCAACTACATGCAATTAAAAACCCCAAACGAAGGGGAAAAAAAAATTCCAAGAACACAGAAATGAAATTACAAGACATGACAAAAGAAGCTTGAATAGTACCTTCATAAAGACAAGTGCTAAGCATCTTTTCCAAGATCCTAAGACAAGTAGGATCATCGTCAACAACAAGGACACGTAAGCCAGCCGGAAACTGATCGGAAACAGTAACACTTGAACTAGCCGTTGACATGGATCCTTTTTCGTTATTGAGATTCATATCTCAAAAACTTTGATACCCAAAAACAAGCAGGAAGAAACAAAGTGAAACAATAACCAATAAAAGAAGAATTTACATGCTTCAAAGTTGAAACTTCAACCTGATGATGACGTGAAAAGGACAGTGATAGATATTAATACCCAGTTCCAAATTCAAAGAACCCAGATGAGATACGCAAAGAATTATAGAGATAGAAGAGAGATTTGAGTTTATTATTAAGAAACAAAAATATTTTTTTGAGAGATTGAAGTTGAAGAAGACATGGCTTTGTGAGTTTGTGTCAAAGCTTGAAGCTGAATTCGTTTTAGTGAAAAATAATTATATAATGCTAATATTTTAGTGAATGCAATTGTTTGAATAAAAAAATTTTAAAAGTGGGACAGTCCTGGAAGAGTGGATCCAGCTCACACATGAAGTTAACTAACTCCGCGCATCTAAATCTACTCCAACAGCAAACACTCACAAGTCCAACAACGTTAAACTGTGTTTCAAAGTTTCACTGTTTTTACTTTTAACCGTTTTGCCCATACAATAATAATAACAAGTCAATAACAACAAATTAGCAGGATACATGTACCTTGCTGCCACAAACGAACAAGCTCCAAGTGATTGAGCTCGTCTCATCTTCCTTTGTTTGTTTGTTTGTTTGGAACTATTGTGTTTCCGCTTAATTTTAAAAATGCGATAATCATAAATTGTTCATCAGTTTGACCTTACTATGGAATATCTAAATAAAATTTAGATATATATTGCAATAACAATGATATATTTATGTTTAATTCATAAATTATACATTTTGGTATACTTCATAACCGTTGTGTTCAAGTCCATGTGGACTTGTTTGATTTTATCGTTGGTTAACTATTATGTTTTCGCTTAAATTTAAGAAATCATAACAATTGTTTAGAGTGTCAAAAAATCATTAAATTATTTAACCTGTATTTAAGGATGATTTTAAAAAATTTGTTAGTTGCAATAGCACCAAAATTATTTCTATGCTTCCCCCCAAAAAAATTATTTTCATTATGTGTTTTATGGTTGAATTTGCCTTATACAATCTTTTTTTAAAAAAAAAAAATTAACTTAAATCAATTAATTGAGACACGTGATTGCAATATTAGGCTCGAGGAATAAAGAGCATTAACTTTTCCTAGGATAATCACTTTTAGGGCAAATGCAATATGGGGGAATGCGTTTAAGGGTTCAAATGGGTCATTAATTTTTTTTTTTTTGGGGAATGAAAATGATTAATTTTAAGGAGTTCTAGTGTGAGTCCACCAAATTCAAGTCCTAAATGCTATTGACATGTTTTGATAGTTGCATGGGTCAAATTCTTTATCAAAATGTAAGCTAGTTTCTCAAATTGACCTAATAATGACACCTTAAAAGGCTTGAGTGGTAGCAACATTAACAATAATTTCCTTTCGTTTCAAAGCTAATGTTGCCATGCCACCAACCACTTGCTTTGTGGGGTGGTTTCGTTTTCCACTTTCAAGTCCTAAGATTGGTCACCCCCCACACTTTGATCACATATTACTACCGCTTTTTTAAAAAAAACACGCTTTCAAAATTATTATTTTGATTTTCAGAAATCAAAATTATTATTTTGATTTTCAGAAAACAAAATCTAAAAAGGAGAACAACTAACGGCAGTTACGGAATCCCGGTGAAAAATGAGAGGCCCAACAAACGGAACTAAGGAAGGGGGATTATTCCCGTTAAGCACTTCTTTTAAGGCCCCGTTTGGTTTGATCTTTACGGTTCCAAGTAAAAAGTGCATCTCTCATCTCTGACCAAAGGCTTTAATTTTCACTGCCACCTCATCTACCCACTTCCCCCAACCGACACGTGTCCTACGTTCGCCGCATCAAGAGATAAGGTCTCTTTGGCTTATATTGTTCCACAGTTTTTTTCCAAGTTTTTAATTTCTCAGTCACCCCCCTCCACACTTTTTTGGCCTTTTATGTTGCACGTATTTATTTGTTTTTCTTTTTCTTTTTTTGTCTTGTGAGATTGATAAGTAAATATTCACGTTCTTTTAAAAGGTCAAAATTATGACTCGGTCTCTAGCCCACCTAAATTCACCAACCTTCTTCTTCTTTATCTATAATATTTTATGAAAAATAATTCCAATGTTTTTCACATTTCAGAAGATGTTTTCATCTCTTACCTTCGACATGGAAGGTACATAAAAAAACAGATCCATAATAGGTATTTTAATATGCTCGATTGCATGAAGTTCGACCTTGGATAGACCCACATTGAAATTTCAATTCTAAATATATATTTTTAAGTTATATTTAGTGGTTATATGATTTAGAGTCTCAATAAGTCTTGATTATCCCACCATTCAATTGTATATAGAAAAATACTTCTAGAATAGGAAAAATATTGTTCTCGAATATACTCGTAAATGTTTTGACTAAATAAATGAATTCATTAAAAGAATTAAACCACCCACGTCACCCCAAATGATAAAGCTGCTTATTATGCTCGTTTCACGTGATTTTCTAACTTAAGAAATAAATGATGAACTTCTTTGACAAAACTTGCTTTATGCAATTAAGAAATCAACCGAGCAAGATTCTAAATGATTAAACAAGATTTAATTATAATGAATCCCAATTTACAAAACCTCCCCGTCCCATTTGCTTAAGAGACATATGGATTAAACAATTGATTTGTTTGCTTTTTCCCACAGCAAGGAAAGCAGCGACAGTAGCTAAAGTAGAATTCTGAAAACGTATATTCCCTGTAAACTTTTCTCTCTTACGATGAATTATGTACACCACACTTTCGACTATTCACCTCCAAAATGTGTAACTTTTTAGGGTTTTAATTCTAGAGCTCCATATCCAAGAAAAAACCCCAGCGATAAAAACAAACTGTCACTTGCATGCAGGTAATATCTTGCAAGTAACTTTACATATCTTATTTTCCCAATAGATTTAAATCTTTAAAGTTGAATGATTTAAAAATAATTGTTTATTGTTTTTTTTTTCTTGCTCTGGGTTTAGCTTTTCATGAGGGAGGAGAATGGGCATGCTTTTAAGAAAAATCGAATATGTGTAACCGCGAGCATGATTTCACGCGCGCCATTAAACTATCATTTGCTTTGGTGGGTTTTGCTTGCCACGTGGCGTCTCATGGAATCCATTTGTCTGATAATGGGTTGGGAATCCATTTGTCTTGATAATGGGTTGTGCCATTTAATTGATTTTTTTTTTTTACTTAATTTATTCCAATTTTGAATTGCTCTTTGTGTTTCTAAATTTTGATAAAATTCATTTACTTTGAATAACCAACTTTTTTTATTACAAAAATTCTTGTTGATGTTACATCACATTATAAATGATATTTAGTTATTTATAATAAATTATTATTATAATTAATTTACATTATTTTTATGAAATACTATGTAAATTTTAATCTTTCTAAATATTCGAGAGACTCTCACCTATTCTACTCAAAATAACCAATCACTTTGTTCAAAATAGCAACTATGGCATCACATATTATCATGTGTTAATTTTGGATCAATCCTCTCAAAATTGATATTTTTTTACCAATCTGCCCTTGTTTTTCTCTTATCTTTTAAATAAAATAAGATAAATTGATATTACGACGATTTGAGGAATATTTTAAAAATCATTATTTTGTGAAAGAAGCAATCCAAAAATTTATCCCATTATTATCTTATTGCATTGTCACGTCTATCCACAGGAAACGGACACGGGCACATAAAATAATATAAACAAAATTTAATTTTATGAGTTCGAATTTTGAACCTCACACGTTGCCTTTAACCATAAGAAGTTTACATATCCATAATTGTAAGAAAGAATATGACCCTTATCGCTAAATTTAGTATATAAAATAGGTATTCAACTTTTGCTAATTAAAGACATAAATGGGACAATTTATCACCAAAACCATGTTCATTATATGCGAGTTCTCAGGTGGAACCATCCTGAAGATAACGAAAACAAGAAATTGTCAAAAAGCTTTGCCAATTCGTTCGGTGTGTTCATTTTAAAAACTCATTTATTTTAACTTTTTGTTTGCTAGTGCAAAATAAAAGGTAATGGTATCAAACCATCAATTATTTAATTACATCACATCACAAAACTTTTAATTGGGTAATAACATTAATCTCCCTAAGTTTTTCTTTTTTCTTTTTTCTTTTTTTAAGTAAAGATATTGTTAGTCCATTAGTATCAAATGAATACATACCACCCTCTCAAATAGTATATTAATAGGTCCATAATCGACATTGATATAAATTTATGGTCAGTCAATTGATGTAAGTATTTTGATAAATCCTTAAGATCCTATTGACACACTAAAAAATAAAAAAGAAGAAACATTAAGACATCTTTAAATAATATCTTAGACCAGTGTATAAAAATTAATTTGAAATTGCCTATATACAAATATTCCAAAATTCTTTTAAATGATTGTTTACCACTAATACCAATTGGCATAAAACTTGAGAGCTATAGTTCAGAATCAAAGCATATCTTAATAAACCAAAAAGAAAGAAAGAAAAAAAAAGAACAAATTCATCTCTACCACATAGCAAATTTTAAGTGGAAGAAAGAAATATATTTTTACTTCAATAGAAGAAGTTGTGTGACATAGGCGGAGAAAGTTTGTAAGTAAGAGAGAGATGTCTCTTTAGTGAGAAATAAATTGAAATAAATATTTATAGTTATAGAAGTAACTAGTAGAAAAAAAAAATTCAGGAAGGGTCTAAGAGACTTAAATAGTTGAAATGCTCTTTCTAGTTATGTTAGACAATACACAATTAAAATGGGTAAAGTTCAGCCTCATGAGGATAATGTGATCATTTAAATTTTAAAAAGAAATCAGAGTTGTCGGCATATTGGATAAAATTAGACAAGTTATGTCCTTGATTAATATATCTCAAAACCTTAGGGATCCAATGTTTATTTTCAATCTCAAAATTCACAATTTTCCACTCCCCAAAGATCCAGCTCTAGTTCAACACAAGAAGGGGGCCCCACGGAGAAGGAAGTGGGACCCCCGGGCCAGCTTTCAGTAAATCCACATCAGCAAACTGTAAAGGGGCAACAGACGTGACGTGTTGGATGATCTACGAGCGCAAAGATCGGACGGACACGTGGTAGTATCTGGTTGAGATAGAAAGAGGGAGACGGGACCCAAGAAACTGTAGCAAATAAAAAACGAATGAACAAATAGAAATGTGGGGCCGAGGCGGAAAAGGCAAAATAAAAGTGGGGCCCAATCGTCAGATGGAGACATTGAGTCGAAATAAGGCGGGGGGGCCACTCGTGGCGTACGTGCGCCCCTCATACACATCACCATCACCATAAAACAAAAATTGAAAAATAAATAATTGAGAGGATGAAGAAGAAAGCTCAAAGTGAGGAAGACAAGTAGGTGGCTTCAGTAGGTTGAATCCAAGGCACGTTATTTATTATCTCCTGTGACTTTTTTTTCTTCTTTCGAATGAATTTTCTAGCGTATTTTGTTCATAAAAGCACTTGCATATGACTTTGATTGGACACGTAACTTTTTTTTTTTTTTCTTTTAAATTTTACTAACATCAAGCAACCACACGTTTTTAATTTTTTTGTTCATAAAAGTACCTTCCCTTAATCGGTTCCTCCTCCTCTCCCTCTCCGGATTCTCGCAACTGCACATTTTTTAGACGTCGCAGTAATGCGCATGTGTATGTGTGTATATAAAATTATGAAAGTAACGCACAAGATGGTGCTGTATAATCGTGGGATGTTGAAGTACGGAAGACAAATTCAAAGCTAAGATTGCTTGGAAAACGGTAGTGGTTCGCTCATTTTAATCCGTAAATGGATGGGGGCAACATCAGCAGCAGCAATAATGTAAGGGGAAGATAAATTGAGCACGTGGCATTAGAAGTTATGCTCCCCGACATCCAACTCTCATATCATGTTCAAAATTTTCAATCAGAATTATTGAAGTGATGAGCCTTGGCTTTGATCTACCCGTCTGTCAATTGGGAAAAAAAAAAAAAAAAAAAGGAGGTGGGTTACCCACCACTACCCAGTTGGAATTGGATCCACATCTCCTTAATATTGGGCACCCTCTGCCAGGCTTGCAAGTCACCTTCTCCAGCCAAATTGGTTGTCATGATAAGCTGAAAGTTAAATCACTCATCATTTTGAAAAGAAGCTGAAAATACTTTTCTACAACAACTTTAATTACAGAATTAATGGTACACTTGAATTTTGCAGGAGTCCAATCATTGTCCCTAAGAAATAAGAACTTAGAAATCTTTTTTTTTTTTTTATTACATAAAATTAATGCTTAGATTATAACTCATATTATATGAGATTTAAAATTAATATTTATACTTATTGAGATCTGTTTACATCGATTACGATGTAATCTGCATTTCAGTTTTAAACGTTTTCAAATATTGATGCGTCAAACTCATGTCAGATTATAACTTCATATTATATGAGGATTTATAATATATTCTACACGGGGCCGTTTACATCAATTTTGATATACACCAGATTTTTTTGATATGATCTGTAAGATTTTAAACTCTCGAATATTCGAGGACGTCAAACTCATATGAGAAGGACTGCTACTTAAAAAATATAAATTAAGCGCTTGTAATATAAAAAAAATTTCATATGTTTCGGAAATTTTTGCGAGAGCAACTTTTCTTTGTTGTTTATTTTTTAATATCGTATAGAGACGAGATCTATCACACACACTAATAAATAAACTAATTTGAGTGGCGCGTCTGGCGTCATCATTTTTCCAATTAATTTTCACATTCTGAGATACAAATTGACAGTAATTAAACAGACCCTAGGACTCAAAGAACTCTGATTCCGTCTCAGAAATTTCGTCTCACAGCTATTTATCTATTAACACATTACACATGTTAATTATTACTTATATTTCTGCATGCTTTTGCATAAAATCGGCCAGCTTTGCTGATGTTTTCGAATTTGCATACCAGGATCACAGAAAAAGGGCTGCAAACCGCTGATGCCACATAAACCTGGGTATTTGTTTTTTTCCCTCCCTCAAGTTGGCAACTTGGAACCATGCGAAAAAAATGGGATCGATGCCATATTCATGTGCCCAAGCATTTAATCTAATTGTTGAATGTTTATGTATTCACATGACATGTCTCTAGCGTGCCAAATGCTGATGATTTATGATCAATATTTTGAAACCACTACTTTGTTTTCATTTTCAATTTGGCATCTGAATTTTACAAAACCCGTGGGCTGCTTTGTTGCGTACAAATATAGCAATAACATAGAATATATAAAAGCTGGCTGGTACATTTCTTTTAGATGGAATTAGGTGCATGATTAAGGGGGTTCAAACCGATGTACTTGGTCTTGCAACACCCTTGGCTGGAAGGAAAATTTGTTGACAAAAGAAATTATTTTCCGTATTAAAAATCATGCTAGTGGAGCTGCAGTTTCCTTTTTCTTGTTTCTCAATGCATGGTAGGCAAAAATGGGATCCCCTTGCTTTTCGCAATAATGTTCAAATTTAGTTCAAGCTAGCCACAAAAAGTGAAGCCGCATACCTGGTGCACGACAAGAAACCATTAAATTAATAGCAGAACGGTGACCAAAGTGACATCAGATTTCAACCCTATTCTCTTAATGGGGGAGAGATTGCAAATTTAAATTTTGTTTCGAGTCACAGGAGTTCACCATCGTGGGTACTAACTTATGTACGCTTTAATTTATGACCAATAACATGAAATTTGAGCGGATTATAGAAAATGTCTTCAGCGCACAATTGTCTGATAGAGTGTTTCCCCCTCCTACTTATTGTTAACAATCTAAAAATCGCAAGTTTTCTTTGTTGACCCTTAAATTTTTGTTTTTGTCTCTCAACTTATAATTAATATATATTAGTACGCGGTTGTAATGTTTTGTTCGAGATGATACTTTTGTAAAACTTGGAAGTGTATACAATAAAAAATAATGCTGCATTAGACAAAACTGCTAAAATGACACAAGAGTCGTCGTAGCAGTTGCCACTAGCCGGCGGGCAGCAGGATTTAGGATCAAAGAAAAATTGAAATCTCCACTCTCTCTTATCATCCCTGTTGTTGGGCCTATAATTTGTTGGCAGTGAGTTTTGGTATGTTTTGTTGCGAAGACAGCATCTGCATGTAGTGCCATTATTGGCTTAGATAGCAAAAGTCAACATCCATCATTGGATGGGTGGTGCCGCCGCATCCTCGTTATTTGTGAACGCCGAAAAACGCCACATGGGGGAGGGGCCTCGGACAAAAGTACAAACACAACTAGCACATCAAAATACGAGTGTTTTTGCAAATGGGCTCAGCCCAATTAAAAGGAAGTTACAGCCTCAATTGCGCATGACTCGCAGGATTTGGGGTCTCAATTTTTTGCACGATCCGCAGGTTTCACATCACCAACCGTTTTTAACGACCTCGTTCCCCTCTTCGTATACTCAACACAAGTGCTTTGATCTCTTGCAACTTATTTGTTTAATCATTTGTTTTGGTTACTGCCCCTACTTTATGAGTTCGAATGATGATGAGAGCTATGTAGCATTCAGTTTTGCAAGCACCCACCACCACCAGATGCAGAATCCATTCATTTTGATTCCTTGGGTCAACTTACGTAGGCAGATTGACAGAAAGCTTGTTCACTTCAAGATGCACTTTTCGGTTGGTTCCATCAAATGGATTTGAGGCTTCTCATGAACATGCATTGCATGCAAGGTGGATCTCGCGTCCCATAGCAGCAAGAATATGGCAAAGATCTTGTGACTTTAAGGGCAGTGAACCAAGCAATCTTAGGCATTAATTCTTGGACACAACTGTGGAACAGAACACTAAAAATAATAATTCAGTGGCACGTAATTTTGTGAGCATTTGGTACTGGGACGCTGAGCCAATAATGCGGGAGATGGGAAATTCCAAGTATCTTGCAAGATTATTTGGTTTGGATATTGAAACCACTTGATTTTTCAGAGATGGTGAGCGGATTATTGAATTTGCAATCCGAGACCTTTCAAGGGGGGGAAGAATAGCTGTTTTCAAACCCTAGTGAATCCTGAAGACATGTTCCGAATTCGCATATTCATGGCATCACGACCAAAATGGTTAATCGATCAAGGTGATGTGATTTTTGGTTTTTATCTCATATATCTTGTGAAATAGAATCGGTAACGGTCAAATGTAAAGCTGGTAAGTAGTTGTAAATTTGATTAATGACAGCTAAAAACACTGGATGGCGGCCCCACGAAGAGGAGAAAGTGGAATCCACAGGCCAGCTTTCAGTAACTCCACATCAGCAAACTGTGAAGGAGCAACGACGTGAGGTATTGGATGATCTACGAGCGCAAAGATCGGACGGACACGTGGTAGTATCTGGTTGAGATAGAAAGAGGGAGACCGGACCCATGAAACTGTAGCAAATAAAAAAGAATGAACAAAAAGAAGTGTGGGGCCGACGCAGAAAAGCCTAAATAGGCGGGGCCCAATCGTCAGATGGAGACATTGGGTCGAAATTATGTTGGGGGCCACTCGCCCGTACGTGCGCCTCTCACACACACACCAACACCATAAAACAAAAATTTAAAAATAAATAATTGAGAGGATGAAGAAGAAAGCCCGAGTGAGAAAGAAAAGTTGGTGGCTTCAGTAGGTTGAACCCAAGGCACATTATTTATCATTTCCCGACCATTTTTTTTTTTTTTTAAATGAAATTTCCAGCATATTTTGTTCATAAAAGTACTTGCATATCACTTGATTGGAAACGTAATATCTGCAACTTCTATTATAGAAATAATGAGCTTAAGAGTAATGTTGTTGTTATGGGTTACAAATAAACTAATTAATTCATAATTTCAATTACACATCTTTGAAGCATCACAGTGTTGCTTTTGTGTGTTTAGTTAATTTATAATTTTAACTACACATTATATATATATATATAAAATTGAAGTAAAAAAGCTATGGTGTAAGTGTATGCCGACAAGGCAAATTCAAAGCTAAAATTGTATGGGTGAATAGTAACATCAGTAGTAGCAATAAGGTAAGGGGAGATAAATTGAGCACGTGGCATTAGAAGTTATGCTCCCCGACGTCCAACTCTCAAATCGTGTTCAAAATTTTCAATCAGAACTATTGAAGTGACGAGTCTCGGCTTTGAACTAGCACTACCACCTAGTTGGAACCGACAGATGAGTTACCCTGGTGCGGTGACACTCCACTTAGTCTTCTAAGATACAGACGATATTTCTGCACCACACAGTTGAATAGTTAGAATATCAGAAGAAGAAGGATAATTCAGGAACATAACCATTCTACTGTGTATGCAAGTTAATAAAGAAATAAAAGTTTCAAATTTCTATATCCCGCAGAATTTTCTAAGTTCAAGAGTTTTATACAGTACCTGAAGGTGGCTGGCAACATTTTCTCTAGTAAGTCCAGGAACATTCATCAACTCCAGAATTTTCCTAGGAACAGCCTCTGTGGTATACATCAATGCAAAAGCATAAGTGCGAAATACTGCAACAGGAATTGGAAATGTAAAAGTGATATCTTGAGAGCTGCCATACGCGAAACTATATTCTGATAATAAATGAAAGCAAGGACAACTTCAAAGTCCAACATAAATAAATGTAATGCGGTTCTCAGTCCGGATTAAGATAGAGGAGATAAGAACACAGCATGCGGTGTACTTTTATAGAAAGATAAGGTCCTAAGACTCTTACTGTCAATGCCTTGCTCGATAACAGCAGACAAAAACTGTTGATGGAGCTCAACTGACCAAACCACGCGCGGCTTCCTTAAAGTTGATGTATCATCCCTCTTTTCCGCTTCTTCTTCCTCATCTTTCCTCCGCTTTGAGGTTCTCCAATTTCCTTGAGTTACTGAGTAAGAGTCATCCGATTCTTCACTTCCTGACTGCTCCAAGTCCTTCCACTCATTCTTCCTCTTCCGAACCACATGCTGCCATATGTTCTTCAGTGCCTCAATTCGAACTGGCTTAATTAAATAATCACAAGCTCCGTGAGTAACACCTTTCATGACAACTTGTTTGCTATCATCCGCAGACATCACTGTACAATTGCACAAGTCAGATTTAATTAACAGAATCAAAGTCCTCAAAGAGAGTCATTGACTAGGCTGCTTACTGATGACCGGCAGGTCCATCTCCAGCCGGACCTGCTCAAGGAGTTTGAATCCATCCATATCTGGCATATGAACATCACTGATAACAATATCGTACCCATTCTTGTTTGTTTGAAGCATATCCAAAGCAATCTCTGCTCGATTGCATTTTGTAACTGAAAACCCCATGTTAAGCTTAATCAACAACTCATACAGTTACTTGATTACACAACTTTAAATCTGCAGAAAGTAGAGGCCTACATAATAACTCTCTTGATCCACATATGAACAAATCAAATCACGGACTGATTACCGAAACAAGCCGAAACTTTCAAAGTAACTTTAAAATTAGCTAACATAGGATACTTGAAACAGAATATAATAGGTTTGAAAATAAGACCAAATCCAATAAATTTCATTTTATTGTCATTTCTACAACAAGCCAACAGCAAAATCATATTAAACACCGAAGAATCACAAAAGAAGAACATTCAAGGTCAACTACATGCAGCCACTAAGCTTTAGCCCAGTGATTAGAACCTAAGCCTCACAATTGTGAGGTTTGAACTTCCGTGGTGGTTAATTTTTTTTTCTCAATTCGAGTAAAATCAACTCTCATCAACTCTCTCTTTTTCAAAATTTAAGTAGAGTGAATGTCTCTCAAATATTAAAAAAAATTAAAATTAAGACTGTACTATATAAGGTATATAAATTAGTCTATAAATTAATCTAAATAATTATCTGATTGTAAATATTAATACACTAATTTCATTAAATATGAATTATAATCTAAAAATTAATCTCATGTAATAAAAAAAAAAAAAAAAAGTTCAACGACCTGCAATAAAAAAACCCAAATGAAAGGGAAAAAAAATTCTAGGAACACAGAAATGAAATTACAAGACATAACGAAAGAAGCTTGAATAGTACCTTCATAAAGACATTTCCCAAGCATCTTTGCCAAGATCGAAAGACAAGTAGGATCATCATCAACAACAAGGACACGTAAGCCAGCCGGAAACTGATAGGAAACAGCAACACTCGAACTAGCCGGTGACATGGGTCCTTTTTCGGCAAGAAGAAACAGAGTGAAACAATAACTAATAGAAGAAGAATTTACATGCTTCAAAGTTGAAACTTCAACCCGATGATTACATGAAAAAGATAGTGATTGATATTAATACCCAGTTCGAAATTCAAAGAACCAGACGAGATACGCAAAGAATTAGAGAGATAGAAGGGAGATTTGAGTTAAATATTAAGAAGAAAAAATATTCTTTTAGGAGATTAAAGTTGACGAAGAAGACGTGGCTTTGTGTCAAAGCTTGAAGCTGAATTTGTTTTAGTAAAAAAAAATTATATAATGCTAATATTTTAGTGAATATAATTGTTTGAATAAAAAAATTTTAGAAGTGGGACAGTCCTGGAAGAGTGGATCCAGCTCACACATGAAGTTAACCAACCAACTCTGCGCTGCGCATCTACGTCTAGTATTCTACTCCAACAGCGTTAAACTCTGTTTCGAGTTTTACTGTTTTCACTTAAACCGTTTGTTTTTCCCCATACAATAATAATAAGAAGTCAACGACAACAAATTAACAGGATACTTGTATCTTGATTCTTGCTGCCACAAACAAACAAGCTTGTCTCATCTTTGTTTGTTTGAAATTATTGTGTTTCTGCTTAATTTTAAAAATGCCATAATTATATATTGTTCATGTGTTTGACTTTAATTTTACTAACATATACACTGATCAAAATCGAATATTCATAATCCAAAATGAGATTATATGAAATAATAACTGAACCTTCTGTTATAGATATGAGATTAAGAGTACAGATGTTGTTGTATGCTACAAATTAATTAATTAATTTATAATTTTAATTGCACGTTTTTTGAGACGTCACCGTAATACATATGTGTATTTAGTTAATTTATGTACACATTTTTGTGACGTCACAGTAATGCACATGTGCATGTGTGTATAAAATTGCTTGGCCTAATGATGGTAGTTGTTCGCTCATTTTAATCCATACATGGATGGGGAAGATCAGCCGAAGCAATAATGTAAGGGGCGATAAATTGAGCACGTGCCATTAGAAGTTATGCTCCATTTTACAGGAGTCCAATCATTGTCTTCAAGAACTTAGAAATCTTTTTTTAATATCGTATAGACTATAGACCAGATCTATCATACACTTATAAGTAAACTAATTTGAGTGGCTCGTCTGGAGTAATTATTTTTTCCAATTAGTTTTCGCATTCTGAGATACAAATTGACACTAATTAAGCAGACTCTAAGACTCAAAGAACTGTAGTTTCATCTCAGAAATTTCGTCTCGCAGCCAGCTCAATCTAATTGTTGAATGTTTATGTATTCGCATGACATGTCTCTGGTGTGCCAAATGCTGATGATTTATGATCAATATTTTGAAACCACTAATTTGTTTTCATTTCAAATTGGCATCTGAATTTTACAAAACCCATGGGCTGCTTTGTTGCGTACAAATATAGAATTAACATAGAACGTACAAATATAGAATGAAAATGAAAGAGAATGAAATGGAATAAGAATGAGAATAAGGAATGAGAAGAGATTTTAATGCTTACTGAAAATAAATGAGAATGAGAATGTCTTTGGAACGACATGATGTGTTTCTAAGAAATGAATATGAACGAGGAATATGAATGAGAATTAATTTATCAAAATACCCACAATATTAAATAATATAATTTTCATTAACTAGATACATGTATAAATATTATTATAAAAATGATATTAATTAAAAATAAAATTAATAATAATAATAATAAATGTTAATAATTATTATAAATATTATTATTATTATTAAATTTTATTAACTTTATTATTTTAGTTACTATTAATTACTGTTATTATTATTTTTATTAATATTATCATTATTAATATTTATTATTATTATTATTAACTTTATTATTTTAGTTATTATTAATTATTGTTATTATTATTTTTATTAATATTATCATTATTAACATTTATTATTATTATTATTATTATTATTCAAAAAATTTTAACTTTATTATTAATTATTGTTAATATTATTTTCATTAATATTATCATTATTAACATTTATTATTATTATTATTAAATTTTATTAACTTTATTTTTTTAGTTATTATTAATTATTGTTTATATTATTTTTATTAATATTATCATTATTAACATTTATTATTATTATTATTAAAAAATTTTATTAACTTGATTATTTTATTTATAACATTTATTATTATTAAATTTTATTAACTTTATTATTTTAATTATTATTAATTATTATAACTAAAATAATAATAATTATTTTTATTGTTAATAATGATAATATTAATAAATTAATAATTAGAATGGTACAAAAATAAATTTATCTTTATTCCTATTCCCACATTTTCATTCCCTACTTCCCTATGGGAATGAAATTCCCATTTTTATTCCCAAATTATTCCCATTCCCAAATTCAAAAAATTTTGTCAAGTTAACATAACTTTGATTCTCATTCTTTATTCAAAGAAATAAACACACTCTTAGATGGAATTATGTGCATGATTAAGGGAATTCAAAACGATGTACTTGGTCTTGTAACACTCTTGCTTCGAAGGAAAATTTGTTGACAAAGGAAACTATTTTCCATATTAAAAATCATGCCAGTGGAGCTGCAGTTCCTTTTTCTTGTATCTCAATGCATGGTAGGCAAAAATGGGATCTCCTTGCTTTTCGCAATAATGTTCAAATTTAGTTCAAGTTAGCCACAAAAAGTGAAGCAGCATAGCTGGTCCATGACAAGAAACCATTAAATTAATAGGAAAATGGTGACCAAATGGACATCAGATTTCAACCCTATTCTCTTAATGGGGGAGAGATTAGGGGTGGCAAGAGACAGGCCAAGAAAAGTCCCAAGCCCGCATGCTCCCACCCATACGGCCCGAATACAAGTGATGAATCGTAGCCATAACCAATAAATGATATATTACAAAAGTTTCCCCACTTCAAATTTTGCCATATATCTATAAATAAAAAATAAATTTAATTTAAATATAAAAAAAAACTCAAAATACCAAATTATTTTAATTTTTTATATTAGTATTTGTTATTTATTAGGTTATATTACTAATAGTTTATTTATTTGACTGTTATTTTATTATATATTAGATGATTATCTTTAATTTAAATATTTTTTCTTAATTAAAAAAATATTTTATAATTAATCTAAAAAGCCCAACCCAGGCGGCCAGGCCGTCCATTCAATTTAGTGCGATGTGATGATGTGGATGGCGTTGAAAAGCCCAACCCAAACCCATAAATTGCCATCCCTATGAGAGATTGCAAATTTAAAATTTGTTTCTAGTCACAAGAGTTTACCCTTATGTGTACTAACTTATATATGCTTTAATTTATAACCAATAACATAAAATTTGTTCGGATTATAGAAAATGTCTATAGCACCCAGTTGTCTGATAGACAGACTGTTTTAACCTCCTACTTATTGTCAACAATCTAACTATTGGAAGTTTTCTTTATTGACCCCTAAATTTTTGTTTGTCTCCCAACTTACAGTTAATATATACTAGTGTACGGTTGTAATGTTCTGTTCGAAATAATGCGATCAAAATAGCACTGCATTAGACAAAACAACCATTCTACCAAAATGACACGAGTCGTGGTAGCAGTTGCCACTCTGGCCAAAAGGCATCGGGTTTAGGATCAAAGAAAATTTGAAATCTCTACTTTCTCCTATCATCCCTGTTGTTGGGCCAATAATTTGTTGGCAGTGAGTTTTGGTATGTTTGTTGCCGTGACAGCATCTGCATGTAGTGCCATTATTGGGTTGGATAGCAAAAGTCAACATCCATCATTGGATGGGTGGTGCTGCCACATCCTCGTTGTTTGTGAAGGCCGAAAAACGCCACATGAGGGAGGGGCCTCGGACAAAGTTCAAACACAACTAGCACATGATAATGTGAGGGTTTTTTGCGAATGGGCTCAGCCCAATTGAAAGGAAGTTGCAGCCTCAAGCGCGCATGACTCGCGGTATTTGGGGTCTCGTTTTTTTGCACGATCCGCAAGTTTCACGTCCCCAACCGTTCTTAACTGCCCGGTTCCCCTCTTCACATACACAACACAAGTGCTTTGATCTCTTGCTACTTATTTGTTTAATCATTTGTTTTGGTTACTGCCAGTGCTTTTTGAATTCGAATAATGATGAGAGCTATGTGGCATTCAATTTTCCGAGTACCCACTACCACCAGATGCAGAATCCATTCATTTTCTTTCCTTGGATCAGCTTACGTAGGTAGGTTGACAGAAAGCTTGTTCGCTTCCAGAAGCACTTGTCTGGTGCTTCCATCAAATGGATCTGAGGCTTCTCATGCGCATGCATTGCATGCAAGGTGGATCTCGCGTCCGATATCAGCAAGAATCGGGCAAAGATCTTGTTACTTTAAGAGCAGTGAACCAAGCAATTTTAGGCATGAATTCTTAGACACAACTGTGGAACAGAACATTAAAAATAATAATTCATTGGCATGTAATTTTGCAAGCATTCGGTACTCGGACGCTGAGCCAATAATTCTGGAGATGGGAAATTCCAAGTGTCTTGTAAGATTGTTTGGTTTGGATATTGAAACCACTGGATTTTTCAGAGTCGGAGAGCGGATTATCGAAATTGCTATCCGAGATCTTTCAGGGGGGAAGAATAGCTGTTTTCAAACCCTAGTGAATCCTGAAAGACATGTTCCGAATTCGCATATTCATGGCATCACGACCGAAATGGTTAATCTATCATATGTTCCAAGGTATGTGTGCAATCTTTGCTTCGTAATTAACTAAAACTTTCTGACTGCCCGTTCATAATCAGGATCAAGGTGATGTGATTTTTGGTTTTTATCTCATATATCTTGTGAAATAAAATCAGTAACGTTCAAATGTAAAGCTGTTGAGTAGTTGTAAATTTGATTAATGACATCTCAGAACCTCATCCTAGAGATGCAGTTTAAATTATGTGACATATGTAGCGAGGATAGAATTAGTATATACCGAATCAAAAATCAATAATGCTGGCACTCCTAAAGTTGTCCCAAAAAGTGTTTCTTAAATGAAGCATCATGTTATATGGTATTTAGTAGACTGTGATTTTGGTCGATGTTCAATGCACTTTACTGCCCTGTTCGTGACAGCGTAACTTACTAATTGCAATTGTGCAAAATCACAATTTAGTTAATGAACACACGATGTCTGATTCGAGATAAGTTCAAGTGAGTGCTTATCAACCCGTTAAGTGAAACACATACGAGGGTTACAAACAGGACTCTCAATCTTCTTTGTTTCCGAAATTTTGTACCTCAGCTTCGATAAACTAATTAATTGGTAAGATTTCTCATTCAGGATGGAGGATTTGATTCCAATAGTAATCAACTATGTAAACAGTCGGCTTGGACCTGGAGAGATTGCCATATTTGTAGCTCACAATGCGAGGCGTTTTGATGTGCCATTTCTAGCAAAAGAATTCAGCCGCTGCTCGATGAACATTCCTGACAACTGGCGTTTTCTCGACACTCTTCCTCTTGCTCGTGAATTGATGAAGCAAAATGGTTCAGTTTCTACAAAGACTTCACTGCAAGCACTGCGGGAATATTTTGGAATTCCATTAGAGGGTTCTGCTCATCGTGCCATGTCCGATGTGAACTCACTGGCATCTATCCTCGAGAGAATCACTTCTCACATGAATTTTACGCTTTCTGACCTTTTGGAAACATCTTTTAGGGCGAATTTCGATCATTCAAAGAAGAATAAGAAATAATTAATTAATAAACTTTTATGTGTTATCTTGTTCATACATTTTTTTTTTCTTTTTTGGGTTGGATTCTGCATGTGTTTATCTTAAGTATTTTAACTGAGTTAAATGGGAGAAATAATGATATAATATGTGTATATTTATTTTTAAAAGCTATCCTACAAGTATTGATTATATTAAATTTAATTACACTTTTCATACATGTTTTAAGTTGATTATATTACCTTTAACGTATTCTACAATTCCTAACCAAGTAGATATCAAATACGCATGTATTGACTGCTTGGAGTCATTGGCAATTACATCTGTTGGGGTTTTTTTTTTTGTAATTTAATAAATTGATATATATATATATATATATATATATATTTAAATTTATTCAATATTACTACAAATAATTATGTAATTTTTGTTAAAAAAAATTGCTTAATTTTCTAAGAAATTATATTCTTGTAAAACTAAAAAAACAAAGTTGATCAGAGTTTATTTCTGACACACATATAATTACATTGTCGAGCACATAATGCATGAAAGGGGAAAAAATTAAAATAAAAGCTTATTTTTCTAACATTTGTGTTCATAATACAAAGATTGTGAGTTTATCCCTTATTAAAATTAATATATACTATTAATTTACCCACCTACAGTTTTCATAATAACCATTAACTCTTTTAACATAATAATTTTACGGGATTATGGACAGTGAATAGGATTATACATCCAATGATAGTTGTTCAGGCTCTATATTCTCTACATGCTTTGGTTGACGTAAGGTGTCTTCTAGTCTATTCCACTTGTGGACTCTTTGTGATTGATAGCAAAAATTAGTGTAAGTTTGAATTGGCTAAGATGAGGACCGTTTTATAGTAGGCCTTAAGATATAAGGTAAGACACTTGAACTCCTTTTTATGAAACAAGTGAAATTAACATAATTCTTTTACTTCCTTCCATCAAATAAGTGAATAAGTTATACACTTTAATTTACAATTTATTAAATGGGTAATAATTATAAGTTTATCCACTTTATTTAATTAATTAGCCAATATCATATGGACCACATGTCATAAATTCTTACATATTATCCCTGTTTTCAAATATACTTTTATTTATATTTATTATTAATTGAATAAATAATATAAAGATAAATAAAAATAAAATAAATACTAAACATAAAAAATATAAATTTTAGTGTGAATAAAAAAATTAGTAATAAGATATTTTTCTTATACTTTTTAATAATAAATATATATTTTATATTTCAAAAATAAAATATCAAATAGATGACCTACTTATCCTGTTTTTCTTTCAAATTTTTTATGTTGCAAAACTAGTAATCTCCCTTTCATAATTATCCTTTCATTTGTTCTATAGTCCTCATAATTTCTTAAATTTTTCTATTTTGAAACTTTTGTCAAAATATATAAAAGTGATGTTGAGTTATTGAAGGAAATTAAATGTAATAATTTTACATTAATATTGACTTGTTAAATAATTGTAATTATCTGAATGAAAAAGTAAATAGAAGAGTCAGAACAAACGCTTGAAAACGCTTGAAAATGGCTCGTGGACAGAAACAATATGAGCCTCGAATCCTCGTTTGCAGGAGTCATCTATATGCTCCTCCAGCGCGTCGTATCATTGGAGAGTGTGCAATGACTCCTCTCTCTTCATCATCTTCAATATAAAATCTCATCTATAGGTATGATTTATGAATTCAACAATGGACCCCTTTGTAGACTTTTCATGATTAGTTTCTTTTGAGATGAATAATACTGTTATACAGGACAGTTACTGATATTATATCAGATATTACAATTAATATTTACAAACAAATTATATAAATGAGACCTTCATCGTGGCATGTACTTCTCTGAAACGCGGTTCAGATTCTTCAAACTCTCTAAAATATTCGAGAGGTGTCCACTCTACTCATATTTCGTGAAAGAAAGATCGTGTCTCCACTCAATTATACGATAATTGAGAGAGGATTGAAACTAACCCCCATAATACTTTTATGGAAGCTCGAACTCTTCCTCTCAACATTGTAAGTGTAAGGGTTCTCCCACTGGGTCAAAAACCCATTGATTTTTTAGATGAATAATAAAGTAATGAGAGTTGTGTTTGTTTTATGTCAATTTAATTATGTATCTAGAAATATTTACATAATATTTAATTGACTCATTCTTATACTCCTGACTTGTGGAGTATAATAAGAGTATCTTCAACAAAAGATCGTTTTTTGGCCTTGAATAAGTGGTTTTTTAAATAGTTTTATTTAATTAGTTATGGGAGTTTAAATCTCGAGAAGGTAGGGAGATAAAAAATTGATTTAAACTTTTTGAATATTCAATATCAACTTGGCGCAAAAAGTTTCATAGCCAATTTTTTTTTTAATAGTTGCTCCTCATTATTATTAGGTCTTGCTTCACAAGCTTACTCTTAGTTGGGCTGGCAACCTTCTCGGAATTATTAAGCTCAAGTTCTACACTATTTATTGACCCAGCCTTTAGTAACAAAATTAATTTATCTGAAAAAAAAATTTAAAAATTGCTCTCGTTGAGAGTCGAACTCAAGACCTCCCGCTTACTAAACGGGTGCTCTAACCAACTGAGCTACGAGAGCTGTTTCGGAATCGTGAATGCTACTTAAAATCAATTTCCAAATTTTCGAAGACCTAGAACAATCCCGCACGTGCTACAATTCGACTTTGGCCCAGTGTAATTCCGCGGGTGACGAAACAAACACCCTTCCCCGTGATGCAAACCTCATGTAACTAATGGTATTTAACGAAAATAAAGAGAAGTCAAGGGGCATTTCCGCAAAACAGGTGGTTCATATAGACTTCGCCCGAGTTGCTCACCGCAGCGGAAGTTCGGTGGAAGGAGAGTTTTGTGTTGTGTTGTGTTGCGTTGCTTCCTCGGCCTTTCATATCTTATTTGTCCTGGGGGTTTTGTTTATTAAGATTTTTACAATTAAGTCGACAATTTCAAACCAATTTACGCGATTGCCACCACCACCGTAAAAATCGTTAATTTCTTAAACGGAAAAAATGGAGTCGAATTTGTGGAGCAATCGCCTCTCAACAGCTTCTTCAAGACGCTACCACCACCAGTCTCGATCTGGTCTGTTTGTTTTGTTTTATATTGAACAAAAATATTAAAAGAAATGTTACCGTACGACACCGTTTGACTCGTTTTGTTGTTGGAATCTTGATTCTTGTACAGATCTGTTCATCGGAGGAGGATACGATGAAACGGACGGCGACGATGATTTGAATGCGATGTTTCTTTGCCCGTTTTGTGCTGAAGATTTCGACATTGTTGGACTTTGTTGCCACATCGACGAGGATCATCCGATTGAAGCTAAAAACGGGGTAAAGTTTTGATATATATGTACACACTCTAGAAAAGGAATTTTAATTATTAAATTACTAGGTGATAAATTAATTAGTTTTATGCTTTGAGGGTTAAACTTTAAATTGATGCTTCCTTTACTCTTTTTGCGAATTTATAAGAAAAAAGAAAGAAATTTGCACGTGATACTTGTGAGTTAGTTTATTAAGAATATGATTTCAGCAATTTGTGTATAATTTGTTCAGAAATGAAGTAAGGGTAGAAGAAATGTGGATCTTTGACAATGAATAAGGAGCTTCCAGGTTTTGTTTGGTGGATTGGAAATGAATATTTCTCATTACAGCATAATTTTAGTTTTTTAGGTGGTTAGATGTAAAGCACTAGATTAGCTGAGAAATTGGTTCGTTTCTGCGAACTTGATTTTGGAAAATATCTTGTGGTAGTATTTGTTTCGGTAGTGCGGGTTGATGAACATGCTTAAGGAGCATTGATTTCGGAACCCTTGTGCGCTGGTTTTGATATAACACTTTTGCTGAATGCTGTTATTTTCATGTTCCGTTTCTAGTTGCTTTAAAACATCATATATATGTGCTCATAATTTTTGTTTAATTTGTGCTGTCAGGTATGCCCTGTTTGTGCAAAGAGAGTTGGAACGGATATTGTTAGCCACATAACCATGCAGCATGGGAATTTTTTTAAAATATCCTTTTCCTGTTTGTTGGCTTTACATATATGTTTGTCTTGTGAATTAACCTTTCTATCCTGCTATTGACTTCTGCTTAATTTATTAGTTGAATCTTTGTTTGTACTTTTCTCCTATCAAGGTTACTCAGTTTATTTGTATAGTTGTAGCATATAATTCTTCTGTTCTTACGTTCTTTGTTGCTTGTTTTTGGTTTCCTCATATGTCCATGACGAAGAGTATCTAGTCTTCCTTGACTGTAGGATTACATTCAGCGCAAACGGAGATTGCGTAGGGGTGGACCAAATTCGACATTTTCTTTACTGAGAAAAGAATTACGAGATGGAAACCTTCAGTCTCTTCTTGGGGGATCTTCATGCTTTGTTTCTTCCTCCAATACAGAGGCTGATCCATTGTTGTCGTCATTTATTTTTAACTCGCCTAAGGCTGATGAACCTCTTAGTGTGCAACCACTTTCAATTACTGAGCCAACCTTGGTGAAGGAAAGCTCTAATGAGAACCTTCACGAAAGGTATGTCAATAGGCAATTTTATTTGTTTTACTGCTTTTAATTCTTTTTAATGCAACAAGATATTAGAATATTTGGGGTTTGATGGCTTTGTAAATTTTGCTTGTAGAAGTGTAGGATTAGAAGTTCTATCTAAGCAATATCTGAAACTAAGTGAAATTTCATTCAAAATTGTTTAGCTATCTTGATGCATGATTTTGGGCCATGCCCTGTGCATGCACTGGTGTCCTCAGATTATATCTAGAAGGAATTTTGGAGTATCAATAATACAATTTGGTTTTAGATAAAATTGATGAAGTCCTTGAGGGTGGGCTAAGCCAACTTTGGTGGCTGTTGATTGGCACCGAGATTTTAAGGATGTAATAATTTTACGGAACAGATTGGTGTTGGTTGCAATATATTCTTATACTGATTTATGGTGACAGGCATGTGCAACAGCCACCGCTATCGGACAAGGATCAAGAAGAGAAGGCTCGCAAGAGTGAGTTTGTTCAAGGGTTGGTACTGTCGACTATTCTTGGTGACTATTTATAAGCTATCGGCGTCGTGGGTGATGCAGTTGCTATTGTAATACTAGGACCAGAGCTGCGCCTATGCATAAAGAGGGAAGAAATTCAGTTTTATCTAATAAGTTGTAATAGCTATATTTAGGTAAAAGTCGGAAGTCTGTATCTGCATAATATGTTAAGAGGTTATGTGTGTATAATGAAAAGATCATATTTTCCTCTGTGCTTGCTGTTATTATTTTTCATATATAATATATTTGTCGGTATAATATGTAGAGGATGAGCGATTACGACAAGGTCGAGTGACTAGTGAGCACCTAATGCTAGAAACATCCCTTTTCTACGAATCAAATATTTTCACTTTAGTGTAGAATTGTTTTCTCTTTCACCTCTTTTCTAAGGCAACCGACTTGAAATTAGTTGTTTTGGGATTGGAAATGGCTGCCCCTGCGTTCTCGGGATCCTTCTGTCCTTTTTCTTGTTTAACACCTACACGGCATCATCTCGATGTACCAAATTCTTCTCTCTTTTTTATCCCATTTTTCTTCATAATAGTCGCACCAACGAAGAGTAGAATGGTTTATTAGCAAAAATAAAATTTGTGAAAAGAGGCAATCATTTTTTAACCACCAAAATGTGGACAAATTAAATGAAACTTCCAAAAAATACTTCAGGAAATGAAATTTCAAACGTACTAATATCATGAGCTACCTTAGCAAAGCCTAAACTTGGATGAGTCTGAAACAAGCCATTTCATTGGGATAAAATATAGAAACCATAAAATTGGAGATGTGCTATAAAATTGTCAGGATGGGATATTACAGTAACATTAGCTCTTCAACATCACATAAGCACTAAAGAAACTAAGAAAGCCAAAATCTATAAATTGTTTTTAAATTAAAAAGATGTCAGTATAAAAGAGTATACACAATACTTAGGAGGAGCTAACTATACACATATAACTGAGCTTTTCATCATCATCTAACAGACTTATTAGCAAGCTGTAACAACTCTGCAACTGAAATTTCTGGTCACAAAATCAGCAAGCTAACAAACCACATTACATCATCAGGAAGCCATATCTCCGACAATCACTTCCATGTGTAAGGCATCCATGCGAAACATATTTCTCACATAATAATGGACCAATCCTCTGCTAAGCACTTCCACAAACACCAAGAGTGGACCTTTTTTCTTTTTTCTTTTTTTTTTTTTTGGGGGGGAGGAAATTCGTTAACATAAAGAAGGAACCAAAGTGAATATATGCAAGTCTTGATACTCCACGACATTTGAAACCAAAAGACATGCACTAGGGAGCTGGTTACTCTTTCAAGATTGATGGTGCCAATTCCCTCAATGAAATAAAATCTGGAGTTAGAAAATGAAAACTTCCTCACCTCATATATGAGTTGTGAGATACAAAGAACTTGTAATCGGGATGACTGACTTGCAAAAGCTTAAGCCAGTTGTCTGCCGCTCGCAGCAGAGAATTAGCTTTCTGACACTCATAAACTGCATTACAGTTCCAAAAAGAAACTTTGAACTTGTATGAAGCAAGCCCAAAAGTCGGTAACGGCAGCTTATACGACATGTCTGCACTGTGAACCTCCCTAACAGTCAAATTAGGGAAGTGAAGCCCTTCAGAGCTTGTACCTGCCCCAGATAAGATTGCAAAAGTGTCACTACCTATGGCAGGAAGGACAATAGAAAGTGCGCGTGCACACACACCCACACACAATCTCCCTATATGATGCAAGAAAGCAACTTACCCTGAAATGGTGTGGAAAGAGAATGAAAGGTTAGAAAGCAGGCATCAAGGTTCTGTAATGTTGGACCCGTGGGTATTCTATATATAGGATACCTACAATATGAATAGCACACAAACTCTTTAAGATTGCAGATATGAACTCAGATGAAAAAAATTAACTTTGCATAGAAAACTAACATGGCAAAAACATACCATGCTACAGATATCCAGCTTGAAGGTAGCAAATCGCAGCTCTTGTACGTTCTCAGTTCAGGAAATCGTGATGCGAGAATTCCAATCTGTAGGTTGGGTCCAAGGTTTTGAGTCTTTTTTCATGATTAAGGTAAAAATACTGAAAACTCAATATATTGTTCTACGTAAGAACAATGCACTTGCCTTGTCAGCCAACGGTTCACGACTAAATGGAGGATCATGCTCCAAGTATTCAAATATAAGCTGGCCTGGGGGATTGCAAATCTCACTTTCTTCACTTGATGAACCCAGAAAGGGTTTATTCCTCCGCGAAAGCCCACAGAAATTCTGAATATTTGCATATACAATGTTCTGCTGACTCCACGTTCCCTGAACAAAAGCATTGATACGCCTCTCTGCCCCGGTGTCACTGCTGCCATCACTACTTGTCTCCCTGGATGACTCAGTGTCACTCTCCTCACCAGGCCTCCTGTCCAAAGAAATGAATGAAATTCCTTCAGACAAAGCATGACAGTTTCAGATCCCACCAAGGCAATGACAGTAATGACAATAAATAATCAACCACACAAACAATCTGACAGGACATTATGACAACACTATCTTAGTTGTTTCTAACAAGATGAGTAATCCATGTAATACACCAGCACTTGCGACATGAGTTCATTATAAACTGATGCTAGAAATTACCTGTACATCATCAGGAACTGTACAACTATCTAACCTAAGCTTGAATGCTCATCCAGTGGTTCCACCACAAAAGGAATGGACTGCTTCAAAGGCTAAACAAAATACACTGAAATTCCCTTTCTGCTCTTTGCAGACTAATACAAAATTACAAGATGCCAGCGATAGAGTTATGGTTAAGGAATATTGCAAAGTTTTATCAAAAACATATCAAAATAAGAACATTTGACAGCAAAACCCAGTAACTAAAAAAATAAATAAAATTATAAATGAGAATGCTGGGACAATGTCTCACCTCAACCTTGGTGAAGGGCTCGACGGGTCTATGTACAGCTGAATGCCAGACAAGTATGGTACATAATACTGCTTGACGGACTCGTTCCCATCCAACAAAAGTGGGACACCAGCCCCATAAGCACTCCATTCCTTAAATGATTCCCACAAATCCCCAAGCACAAAGTATGGATGAAATTCTGTTTCTTGGCTTCTCCATCTCCTCACACTTGTCTATAACAAATTCCACAATGTCACAAAAAAAGAAGGAAAGAAAAGGAAAACAGAGAAACCGAGAAATATTGAACAAATCCCACATAAGCACATTCCAACAAAGAAAAAATTGCAGCGGGGAGAATTTTTTATTTACTTTTTTGGTCCTGATTAAAGCACAAGAGAAATGTGCATAACTTATATTGATTCATAAATACTCTCAAACAATCAAGGTAACTGTATCAGTGAGCATGCTTGCTAGTAGAAAGGAAAAAGAAAAGTGAGGGAAAGGACAAAGCTCCATTCTTCTTGTCCTTTTGGTTGCTATGATAAACATTCAAGGAAATACATTTCTTTCACTAATTGGCATCCCCTAACAACAAAAGGAAGATACATTTGTATCTAAATCAGACAATATGTGCTGAAGTTACTATATACATATCCACATTCATTTACCTTTACATAAAAGAAGGTAAAATCATAAATTATATCTCCCCATCAATAAGCTTTATTGTTTTTTTTCCCTTGGTCCCTACACTCTATTCCATTCACTACTGTAAGCATTTGGCTTGTGCATCCCCCATTTCCTTTAGTCTCATTGTTTCCAACCAACCAAACAGGCAAAACAGCCTCTCTTCTAACCTTTCTTTTTCCACCATATATTGCTTCCCCAATTTCTCTCTTATTGAACTACGAGTTATTCACTAATTCCCTTCCAAACAACCTAATAAACCAAAATTTAAAGACTAAAATTTTCATTCAGCTCCAAACATATCAACATTTTCTTACAGAAAAACATAGAACCACCGCCACAACAGATCCCTAAAAACCAAAAATTACATGAAAGTCAACTCCAATAGACATAAATATACTAAAGACTGCATTCCAACCCCCTCAAAATTCACAAAAATTCTAAATTTTCATCATTTAAACTAATAAAACTAATAGAAATCGCAATCAAAGACAAAAATTAACAGCTTTCAAAACTCATTAATAAAGCATAGTAATAATTTCGACAATTTCATCAAAATTGATAAAAATAATGACAAAAAGTGATTTTTTTGGGGGGGGGGGCAATCACCTTAGGAAGAAACTGCGAGGGCACCACAGGAGTCGTGTACTCCAAGAACCTATCCAAGTTCGTCGATTCACCAAACGAATTCGAAACCGATTCACATTCATCGCTCTCCGTTGTTCTCTTCTCCGAACAACTCAACTTCTCCAACCTAAGCCGCTCGCGCTCCTCCTCCACTCTTTGTTTCTCCTCCTCTTCCTCCTGTTGCCGCCGCAACAACTGCTGCTTCCGCACGTGCGGCGGATTGTAAAACCGGTTCTCCCCGCGCCCTCCGCGGCCGATCGGAACCGTTCTCGAACCGGACATTATCGGAATCGAAAGAAGAATTAAAACGAAACGAAGCAGTTTTTTGAGTTCCCAATCGAAAGAAACTGAAACGAAGGTTTTAACAAAAGTGAACAGTGATGTGAAGGGTAAAGGTTTCGACTTTCCAGATCTAGGGTTTTAGTTTTCGCTGTCGTTAATTATAATAATTATTTTTATAATGGGGATTAATTTTTAATATTTTTTTAATTTTTTTGACGATGATTTGCATGATGCAGATGTGTCGATGTGATGAGGTGAAGCGTTTTGTGTAATCGTGTTGGACCAGAAAAATAATGGCAGTTGTGACTCTTCAGAGGAAGATATTTGTCAGTTTGAAACTCGAAAAGAGTAGCGAACTGTGGGATACTCAAGAGACGCCAGAAGAATCCAGAATAATGAGATGTTTATTCGAGAAATTTCTTGGCTTTTTTTTTTTTTTTTTTCAGTTTCATTCATTATCTTGGAATAATCATTTTGCTAATTTAGATAATGTTATTATTATTATTACTATTAACATTTACTATAGAGCTGTAATTATCTTAAAATGCATATAAAACAAATTATCTTAAAATGCAGATGGGATCTGATGTTAAGATCTTTATGATACGACTCAAAATGGGATTTTCTTAAATTCGTTTTAATATTGGAAACTTCTTCTGTCGACATGTCTCCCTTCATAATAATTAAAGTTTTAATACTGAATAATTCATTTTATGGTGGCTAAGAAAGAAACAAAATTGTAATTGAACCAAACAAAGCTTCACTTAAGATCTCGAATCTTTAACCATTAAAGGAAAAAAAAAATGTGTTTGGTGTGTGAAGTTAGATTGGGTTGAATTCCATTAAACTATTTTCACAAATATTGCTGGATACTCATACTGCATGATCTTAATTCTATGTGTTTATTTCTCGGCTTATGAATGCATTATCCATTTCATTTGGTGCTTCACATACCTGAAGTGAGTAGAGCATGCATAGAAAATTTTTGCATTTTACTAGAAAATATAAGCAACAGGAAAATCATGAATCTGCAGGCAAATGAGTACAAGTATTCGATATAGATCTAGTTCTAAGGCCAAGCCCAAGAAGAGTCCCAGTTTGTGGCCCGATTTTACAAAAATTTCAGAGCCCAGCAAGCCCGAAGATGAAATCTGAGAATTTTCTTCTAGGAGTACATGATATGAGCTTATAAAATCAATTCGGGTGCTGCAGGATTTTTAATCATGCATATTATAATAGTTGAGTCATTATAGAGCCCTGAATGATTGGCACGTTGTTTTTTCACCAGCATTTTTTAAATTTATCCGTTGAAATCAATGAAGTTAATACTTTGCAGCTTTTTTTTTAATGAAAAAAAAGTCAATTTTGTTTATATCCTTATAGAGGAACAATATTCACCCAACTCTTATGTGCATTATATCCATATTTTTATTTTTTTAAGGTAATAAATAAGTATTGCATCATAAACTTTTGATTATATCCCTAAATTTATATAAGAAAAATTTTCGTATATTTACATAATAACATGAACCTTTTGATTATATTCATAAATTTTTATAAGAAAAAATCTCCGAATGTTTAAAATTCAATCGGTTGATCTGAATATGAATTTACCCACCCTTTATACCATTTGACAGCTGACCTACAAGTAACCATTGTGTTTTTGTAATTTTGAAAAATCATGGATTGGATGACTCTAGTCGTCAGTCTTCTTGGTAAAATATTGTGTTGCATGGTCGAACAGACTATTTTCATCCATTGTCTTGAAGTTAACTTAAAGCAAATTAAGTGGTGCAAAACAAGGTCTCGATGGCCTTAATAACAATGTTATAGGGAGAGCTGAGCATGCGAAAGAAGGTACTCGCCTTTGTTAAGATACATTGCCCACTACATGTGGAATTCGAACAGTCACAGCACATGAACCACATGCGGCCAGCCGGCCACATGAGTCAAGTACCAATATGGAAAACATCAGCACACCAACTCAATTCCACGTTAACAAGGCAAGTAGCAAACCATTGGAAACAAATATGGCAATCTCTATTGCTCTTGCTAAAGGCTTGCAACAATCATCTCACACAATCCCGTGACATGCAAACTCACCAAAGAAAGATAGCCAACTATTATTCAAGTCCAGATTCTCTTCATAACTTAGCCAACGACTAAATTTACAATTAATCCCATAATGTCTGTAAAATGTTTCTTCCATATATAATTCCTCTACTCGTGTATGATCTTGTTCCTTAAGAAAAGCAGTCAATACAAACTTTTAATCCTTTTCAATACTCTTGAATTTTAGCAGCCCAGAAAGCATATGGAAGAGTGGTTGGAGAGAGCACGTCGAGTGTCACAGGAAGTTGAATCCATTTTGCAGAAAAGTGAAGACGAGAAAGACTAGTTATGTGCGTATAATAACTGTTCGAAGAATTGCTATTTCAGCTACACTTATGGTAAGAAAAATTTTAAGATGATAAATGCTGCCATTGAGTTTATAGCACAAGTAAAATTTAATGGTGCTACTGATTGAAGTCCCCATCTACCGTGGACGAGATACTGTAAGAAGTCAGTGGGCATTAGCTTTAGACTAAATGAAGTTTGGAGCTATATTGAAGATGATGATGTGAGAATCTTTAGCTCGTATGGAGTTAGAGTGATTGGGAAGAGCACTTTGTTAAACCTACTTCATAAAAATTTCAGCCAACCAAGCCTCAACCTCAACTTTGACATGGTAATTTTGGTTAAGACTTTTGGAGTCTGCATTAGGGATTTCAAATTTTCCGTGGAGCAACAAGGATGAGAATGGCAGAGCTATTGAAATATTCAGAAAATTATGCAACAAGAAGTTTGCCTTCTTGTTGGATGATTTACGGACATCAATATCGTCATTAGAAGTTGGTGTGCCTCTTCCCAGTGGATCAAAGATAGTTTTGATTACCATATTTGAGAGAGGTTGCAGAAGCGTAAGCATTGACAAATGTTAAAAGGTCAATTATTTTTTGGAACAAGAAGCTTTTAATTTGTTCAAGCTCAAGGTCACTTTGGTAAGCTGATGATACACCTGCAAAACTTTTGGCCAGTATGCGTGAAGGCCATCTGCTTTCTCTCATTACTAACGGATAAGTCATGCCTTGTATTATTGGGGACCCTGCTTTGTCATCTTGCAATTGATGAATTGACTAAATATCGGTTCGATTTTGAAGATATGGGGATTCATTTCTTTGCTCACTACGATCGCTTTTCAGGTAAATTTTTTGAATCTTCATTTTTCTTGTTTCCTCAAATTGTTGTGCCCGCTGATCTCTAGTATAAGGCACATTCAAACATATCCCTTTCAAGCAAAAGCATGATGTTTAAAGGTAATACAAGACGAACAATTCTTTAGATATAACAGTGACCTTTCCTCGGCGTTTTCGAACCGACTTTAACAACTACCCATTGACATAATTTTAAACATATACATCAGTTTCGAAGTGAAATGATAGAATCCGATCATGAATATAGTGCGCGAAGGGAAATATTTTCAGTAATGATTTTTTACAATGAGCTAATGCATAAACTCAAAGTGTTAGGACATGGTATTTGAAAAAAAAAAGTGTTGGGACATGATTTTCAATTGAATCAGCTGCTTCGTCCCAGCAATAAATGGCACAAATACTGGATATGGTTTTATAGATCGCCCAAAACGAAATAGAAATCCACATTGTCCAGCCCATTTTTTAAAGAAAAATACAGAGCCCAGTGTGCCCAAAACTCATTGCGTAATCTTCTAGAAACAGAATAAAATTACCGCCAAAATCAATGCAGATGCAGCTAGCAGATTGGCATGCAAGTTGTGAACGTTCAGAGTAGTAATAGTAATCAGTGCATTTTCTGCTGTTTACCTAAAACTTTGAATTGTACAAGTAAAAAAATATTAGAAATTCAGTATTAAAAGCTTGGGTGCAGCTGCTTGCTTAATTTATTGACATTTATTAACCATGTGGATTTATTTATTACACAATATAAAGCATATGGGTGTTTTATTGAAAATTTATCGAGTATTATATTTAAACATATACAACAAAGACTAGCAACTGTATTGGAGCTTAGCTATTGGCTACTGGCTATTTAATCTGGTTTTCTAGAAAGCAAATTATTTATAAATATTTTTAGTAATGGGCGGTGGCACAGTAGACAGAACACCTTAATGGAATGTGCATGCTTTGAATTCCACCAAGTTATCTCCGTCACTTCCATGTCTATATAAACCCTTGGTTTGTTCTTCATTCTCATCACAAACTCAAAAATCATCTGCATTTGAAGCAAATTCATTCATCATTTTAATTTCTTGTAGTTCGTGCATTTCTCTTTCTCTTTTTAAGCTAATTAACATGGGTGTCATTCGCTTTGAGAAAGAGGCTCCAGCTGCTGTTGCTTCTTCAAGAATGTTCAAGGCTTTCGTTGACTCTCACAATCTTTTACCAAAGATAGCACCACAAGCATTCAAGAGCATCGATATTCTTCAAGGAGATGGAGGCGTGGGCACTATCAAACTGTGGAACTTTGCTGATGGTAAGTCTTGTTTCTGCTTGTTAATTTTCCAAGTCCAAGATTCCCCTTTGTGCCACGATTCAAATTAATGGCACCTGACATTAATAATATTTCATTATCCGTCAACTTTTTAACCTCATCATTAGTGTTACAATTCTTTTTTTTTTTTGGAACAATTGTCAGATTTTACTATTTCAAAAGTATATATATCAAATTATTTATCTTTATAAGGTCAGAGTGGTTCATGACAAAGAACTGATTAATTTCGAGGGAAAAAAAAAATGCTTGGTCATTTTTCTCGTTAATCATTACATGGTGCATGTTGTTCATAAAGCGTATCGTGCATGTTGTTCGTAAAGCGTAACATAGATAAGCTTACGAAGATGCAAAGTAATTCGCAGGTGGTGATTTCAAGCACTCGAAGCAAAGAATTGATGCACTCGACAAGGACAATCTTACATGCAAGTATACTGTCTATGAAGGTGATGGAACAACTGAAATATTTGAGAAAGCAATGTACGATGTTAAGTTCGAGGCTTCTGGCAATGGTGGAAGCATTTGCAAGGTTGCTGCTGAGTGCCATATGAAGGGTGATCAAGAGCTCAAAGAGGAGTTGATGAAGGACGCCGAAGAGAAAGCAATTGCATTGTACAAGATTGTGGAAGCACATCTCTTGGCTTACCCTGATCTCTATGCCTAAATCGCATCATAATTGGCCTTTTCGATTTCGAATTTGGTTGCTAATTGAGAAAGGGGTTGTCTCACCGTGGGCTTTTAATTTGTTGTTTCGGCTCATCTTTGGTTCTTCTAATAATTATGTTCAGTTGAAGCTTGAATGTACCTGTTTTGTTCAATAAATGTGTATGGTCAATATATAAATGACCATTAATTTTATTGGTTTTAATAAAAGTGAACGGTGATTTGAATCGTAAAGGTTTCAACTTTCAAGATCTAGGGTTTTAGTTTTAGTTTTCGTTAAATAGTAATCATTTATATATAATTGGGATTGAAAGGAAAATAGAGTCTTATCATCTTTTAAAACTCAAATTTATACCCTCAATATTAAATTATATCATTCTTGTTATGAATTTATTAAAATAAATGTGGATGTTCATAACATACATCCCTTAGCCTCCCCACTATCTCCCATTAGCAACCTTTAGTTTCCTTATAACTCCTACTATCTCACAAGAAATTATGATCCATAATTCTTCATTAATTTTATGGGGTGATTATGTAACTATAAAAGGAGAACTCATCTCTTTATTTTGTACACATAATTAGAATGAATAAAATCACTCTATAATACATTGTTCTCTCATTTTTATTCTTTATCTTGTGTTGATTCTTGTTACTTCTTTATTTGTGTTGCTGGCTAATAGCTTTTCTAACACGTTATCAGCACGAGTCTCAAGCCACTAAGAGGTAATATGATAGTATCTCTCCTTTGATCTTACTCGAGAAGGTATAAATTAAATTATCTTCATTTGTCTAAATCATATACATATGTTGCTTACATATTTCTATAATTTAAGAATAATAGATCTATGAAGTCATTTTTTACTTCATTTATTAATGATTACATATATCTTATCTAATGTTCTATTCATTAGTATTGTTATTGTTTGATTCTTCTTATTATAATATTCAATTACTATTATATATTTTCCATTCTTGAAATTCAAAAAGATTCATCCTGAAGTGTGAATACTATAATATATAATGAAAGAAAACTAAGAATGCATCCTTTAAGGATTGTACTATGCATAATGAATATTTTCTTTCAAAATATGTTTTTGAAGAACTATTCCGAAATTATGGTATTATTCTTCAATATTTTGTTCATAAAGCATTCACTATATAGGTGTATATTTTAAATGTCCCGAAGGACTATACAAATATATTATAAGTTCATGTATATGTCACGTAAGACTATATGCAAATTTTCTTCTCTATATCTCCGAGAAGGAATTACAAAATGAATATATATAAATAGCGCATAATTGTTTCTTTGGAAAAACTTTAAGGAAGTCATTAAAAAAAATTATTCGTTTTCGATTTTATCAACTTTATGACTTCGTTGGCTCATTGTTCTGTTTTCAATTTCTTAGACTTTTAATGATAGATATTTTCATGCTTATTTTATATTAGATAATTTTCAACAATAGTTGATATTATAAAATATAGGAATGAGTTGTAAATAACATATATATGTACTTGAACTTTTAAATTGATCCCTATGTTTTTATTGAATTCTTGATGAATGATTTTTTTATTATTATCTTGAATTATTAAAGTCTAATTAATATTCATATGTTTGAGATCATGAATAGTACTAAAATATTTTTATAGAAGAAATCAATTCCTGAA
Organism: Citropsis articulata; assembly: GCA_030449925.1. Lineage (NCBI taxonomy): Eukaryota > Viridiplantae > Streptophyta > Magnoliopsida > Sapindales > Rutaceae > Citropsis > Citropsis articulata. The sequence continues at coordinate 1,410,425 of JASUUH010000077.1, forward strand.
GAATTCTAAAAGATTATGATTTTCCTTTATGATCATGAGCTAAAAATTCATATATATGCTTGAAGATAATTTCAAAAGCTCGATTGATTCTCTCATTCAAAATTATGTGGAGAGAAAAATATGAAAGAAAACATATTAGAGGGTATGATTTTGTACTGCACATATGCTCCTGCAGTAGCAAAATTAAGAGTGCCAATATAAATTAACATATGTTTTCTTTTATTAAAAGAAAAAAAGTATGAATTTTTTATTAAAAGGAAAATCATGACTATAGATTTGATTATAAGAGATTAACATGTGAATATTATACCACCAGAAGTGGTTTGAAATTTCGACGATGAACCAGAAGTTCAAATCCAAAATATTCATAAATTTAGTGCAGCAAATTTGCTATGCGAGCTTAATAATTTTGTAAAACTTCTCCTATGATTAGGGGGAGCAAAGTGATTTACACTTGGTGAATAATGAAGATAGATTTTTGGTGGATAGTGCAACAATGCACACAATTCTACAAAACAAAAAATATTTCCACAATTCAAAATTAGCTAAGGCTAATGTTACTACAATATCTAGTTCTGTTAATCTAATTGAAGGCTTCGGAAGAGCTAATATCATGTTACCAAATGTTACAAAATTACAAATAGATGATGCTTTACACTCAAGCAGATTTAGCAGAAATCTGCTTAGTTTCAAGGATATTTGTCAAAATGGATACCACATTGAAATATCTAGTGAAGGTAATTCTGAATTTCTTTGCATTACTTCAAATATTTCATGCCAGAAGCATGTATTGGAAAAACTACCTTCTCTTTCTTCTGGGCTGTATTATACAAATATAAGAACAATAGATATAAATTTTATAATGAACCAGAAGTTCTCTAATCCAAAGATTTTTAAACTTTGGCATGATCGACTTGGGCATCCTGGATCAATCATGATGGGTCGTATTATAAAAAATTCACATGGACATCAATTAAAGAACCAGAAGATTCTTTTGCCAACTGAAAGTCCATGTGTTGCTTGTTCTCAAGGCAAATTAATAATTCGGCCGTCCCTAATGAAAGTAAGTCTTGAATCTCCTAAATTTTTATAAAGAATCTAAGGGTATATATGTGGCCCTATACATCCAAGTTGTGGACCGTTTTGTTATTTCTTGGTCTTAATAGATGCATCAACTAGATGGTCACATGTCTCTCTACTTTCTAGTCGTGGTGTTACATTTGCTAGATTTCTTGCTCAAATCATTAGATTAAGAGCACAATTTTTTGATTTTTCTATTAAAAAAGTTAGATTTGATAATGCTGGTGAATTTACATCTAAATCTTTTAATGATTATTGTATGTAAATTGGAATTGATGTTGAGTATTTTGTTGTACACACTCATACACAAAATGGTTTAGCTGAATCTTTGATTAAGCGTTTACAATTAATTGCACGGCCCTTAATTGTTAGATCAAATTTGCCTTTTTCATGTTGGGGACATGCAATATTACATGCTGCATCATTAATTCGCATTCGACCAAGTTCTTATCATACATATTCACCTTCACAACTTATTTTTGGCCAACAACCAAATATTTCTCATTTGAAAATTTTTGGATGTGCTGTTTATGTCCCAGTTACTTCCCCGCAAAGAAATAAAATGGGTTTGCAACGAAGACTTGGAATTTATGTTGGTTTCGATTCCCCTTCGATAATTAGGTATCTTGAACCTTTAACTGGAGATCTTTTTACTGCACGATTTGCATATTGCCATTTTGATGAAAATATTTTCTCGTTGTTAGGGGGAGAAAAGACAAAAGTAAATTAACGACGTGAAATTACATGGCATGCATCATCATTATCTCATCTTGATCCTTATACAAATCAAAGTGAACTTGAAGTTCAAAGGATCATTCATTTGCAGAACATAGCAAATCAAATTCCTGATGCATTTACTGATTTAAGAAAAATAACAGAATCATATATTCCAGCTGAAAATGTCCCAGCACGTGTTGAGATCCCTGAAGGACAATACAATAAATCTAATGAAAGTAAAGTACGTTTGAAACGTGGAAAGACCAATTTGCTCAAAAGACAAAATTCCCCGGAAGAGGAAAACACAAGAAAAGTTACAAAATGAAATTAGTACTCCTGAAGAGTCATTGCCTGCTAATCAAATTGCAAAGATTGATCAATCAAATAGTATTCATCACATTGACCCAGAAGAAGAAAATTTGCCAACAACTGAGAAATTATCAATTTCTCCTGAAGAGAAACAAAATAATGAAATTATGATTGGTTTTGTTGGTATAGAAAAATATTGGGATCGAAATAAAATAATTATTGATGATATTTTTTCATTCACTGTGGCTCTTAATATCATAAATGATGATGAGGATCCTAACCCAAAAACTGTGGAAGAATGCCGACATAGAAATGATTGGCCAAAGTGGAAAGATGTTATTCAAACAGAGCTAAATTCACTTGTGAAACGTAAAGTATTCGGACCAGTAGTCCTGACACCTGAAGATGTCAAACCTGTTGGTTATAAGTGGGTATTCGTTAGAAAACGAAATGAGAAAAATGAGATTGTGAGATATAAAACAAGATTAGTTGCACAAGATTTTTCTCAAAGACTTGGTATTGATTATGAGGAGACATATTCTCCTGTTATGGATGCAATTACATTTCGATTTCTAGTTAGTCTCGTAGCCTCTGAATGGCTTGATATGCGTCTTATGGATGTTGTGACTGCATATCTATATGGTTTTATTGATATAGATATTTACATGAAAATTTCCGAAGGATTTAAAATGCCAGAAGCAAATAAATTAAAACCTCGTAGTTTATATTCTTTGAAACTACAACGATCCTTGTATGGATTAAAGCAATCTGGGCATATGTGGTACAATCGCTTGAGCAACTATTTATTAAAATAAGGATATGTAAATAATCCAATTTGCTCTTGTGTTTTTATTAAAAAATCTGAAATTGGATTTGCAATAGTTACAGTATATGTTGATTATTTAAATTTTATTGGAACTCCTGAAGAGCTTTCAAAAACAGCTTTTTGTTTGAAAAATGCGTTTGAAATGAAAGATCGTGGAAAAACAAGATTCTGTCTTAGCTTACAAATTGAGTTTTTGCCAACCGGAATACTCTTACATCAGTCAACATATACTAAAAATGTTTTGAAGCATTTTTATATGGATAAAGCCCATCTATTAAGTACTTCAATGGTGGTGCAATCACTTGATATAGAGAAAGATCAATTTCATCCTAAAGAAGAGGGCGAAGAAATTCTTGGTCCTGAAGTACCATATTTAAGTGCAATTGGTGCACTTATGTATCTTGGAAACTGTACTCGACCTGATATTTCATTTTCAGTTAATTTATTAGCAAGATATAGTTATGCATCAACTCGTAGACATTGGAATTGTGTAAAGCATGTATTTCGCTATCTCCGTGGAACAATTGACATGAGATTATTTTATCCAAATGGATCAAAGTCACCACTGAAAAACAAATTATGCAACCCAAGAGGGGGGGTGAATTGGGTTTTTAAAACTTAAGCTAAGCAAATCGCCCACCAATTTAATTTAATGCCTTAATACACACAAAAACAATAAATCTTGCAACAATTAAATCAAATACAATAAATTTAACAATGCTTAAAGATAAAAGTGTAAGGGAAGAGAATGCAAACACAGCAAATTTTACGTGGTTCGGCAATCCTCGCCTACGTCCACGCCTCCAAGCCAACCAAGCTTGAGGATTTCACTATCCAAGCCTCCCAAGGCTTTAAGTTCTTTACACTTGACTTCCAGGTGTCAATAGACCTTTACAATGAAGAGATTATCACTCTAATCCCTTTATCCCAAGTGTTTCCCTCACTTGAATACACTCAGTTTGGTAAGAAATGAAAATTACACAATAAACTCTCTATAAGAGTGGATTCACAAATAATAGCACAAAATGATTTAATCTATGATGATTTTGCAATTTGGAAGCTCAATATATGTTATGAGATCTTGTTTATGCTTGCATTAGTCTTTAAAATGAAGTTGCAGTTAAGTTTTTATAGTTAAACTCGAAAAACTAGCCGTTATTGTCAAATTCGGTCTTTCAAGCGGCTAGTCAGTTTAACCGGAACGAATGAGCGATGATATTCTGCTTATTTTTGAAATTTGCTACAGTACCACTGTTCCTGAAATTACAATTTTGCCCCCATACTTTTTGTAATTATATTATGGCCCAGAAAGTATCAAAACTTTTCAAACAAGTCCAATTTCGGAATATTTAAAATTAAATAGTTCCCAAAACTTTCTAAAATTATGGTATGGCCCCAACTATAGCAAATCTTTTCAAATGGGTCCTTTTTGAGTTTTAACCAAATTATCAAGAAGATTTAAAGTTCTCAAAAACTTTCACTTAGACCCTCAATCTTTTGTAAGTCACAATATAGCCCAAAAGATTTAAAACTTGATAAGTAAGTCCAACTCCGAAATTTAAAACTTTTTCATCTTAAACCAAATTTCTCAAAACCAAAATAATTATTTACTAAAACATCTATTGAGCTTCACAAATGCTAAACCAAGCATAAAATAAATCATACCGGCTTTACAAGAAATTGTCGCACTAGATTTATCCGTTGAGCTTTAATTCCTATTCTTGATTTCGCCGTTGTCCTTTGAGTGTCTTGAACTTGATTCCACTTGCATAAAGATTATCCTTCAAAAAGCTAGTGAGCTTGTGAAATACAAGAATTATTAAAACACTTAATACATATGTTTGTTATCATCAAAATTATAATATGTATAGCCTTTTAGGCTAACAATCCCCCCTTTTTGATGATGACAAACAACTCATGTATTTTGACATATATACTCCCCCTTAATACATGACATATATAATTAAACATGTAAATAAAATTTGAGACACATATGCTCCCCCTTAATACTTCAAAACCATGCATAAGTAAAAAAAATAGTCATAATAAATATAATTCACAATTCAAAAATACCATGACTTCTCCCCCTTCATCATCAAAATTAAACTCAAGCAATGCTTTCACAGATAATAATAATCAACCAAATAGAAATAAGAGATATTAAAAATTTGCATCCAAATATCCAAAGATTCACAATACGTCAAGAAGTCATAACATAGCATCCCAGTATATCAGAATAATTATCCGCAATCCATACAGAAAACATAAATGCATAAAAAAAATGTGGTGCAGAGTGACAGAGGATGGAAGGATAGAAATGAAGAGCTATGGAGATGGGGGATGAGAGGAAGATGATGGTGGTGGAAACCCAAAAGCTGAAAAAAGCTGCTGCTGGCCATCAAGAATCTGCTGCTGTTGAGCAAAAAGCCGATGTTGTTGATCAAATAATTGCTGCTGCTGCTCAAAGAGTCGTTGGTGCTCCGAAATGGATTGAACTTGAAAAGCTTCCGAGATTGAAGTCGACTTTCTTTGTGTGGAAAGAGAATCCATTTTAGCCAACATCTGCGCATTGGATCCCCATGGGCAAATTTGAAGAGGATTGAGAAGGACCCGTAGGGGTGTATAATGAGAGCTGTGGAACACTAAGATCGTGGGAGCTACGGTGGAAGAACATCGTTGAAGAAGCGATGATCCGTAGGAGCAAGACCAGTAACTTTTGTTGAGTGTCTCCGGTCTCTAGACCATGTATTCTCCTCCCAAATAAAACCTAGATTAGCAATGGCATCATCTCCGAGTTCCCTTGTATTTAAAAAGTGGGTTCGGTAATGGGTACTTTGAAATAACGAAGGATGTGGGTAATAATACTACCATAAGGAAGGGATCTCTTGGCTAAAGAAAGTGTGCTAAGCATATGATGAAGTATAATATAACCAACATTGAGCTTCCTACCCTCTAAAATACAATCCAGCAAGGCCACATCCAATCGGTTAACTTCATCCCCATGACCATATCTAGGAGTAATCACATGGTGAAGAACATAATGTAGGATCCTAGTTTGAAGAGGCAAGGCTTGAGATTTTAAGGGTGACCGACAAAACTCATTGGATAAGTCATGCCGACGACAAATTTTCCGAACAACATTTTCAAGAGAAAACCAAGGATAATTTATTTTGGCTCTAGCACTATATATTTCCAATCCATCATTTGGAGTTCCAAGAATACGATTTAACATCGCAACATCAAATTCAATTCGAACTCCCCCAACACTTGTAACAATTCTATCCGAAATCTCTACATCCATATTCGAATAAAACACTTTGACTAAATTCTCATAATATGGTTCCTTAATCACTAAGACATTTTTCCAACCCATGGCAATGAGAAATTTATCAAGAGATTTATCACAAATTGCCAAATTCGCTAAATTCCTAAGATTAACAAAATGTGGAGGAACAACCGACCTTGACATGAAGTTGTCGAGAAATCGTTTCCGAAGAGTGAGATGCCGAAAATGAGTTGATAAGAACTCCGTATTCTCTCCATAATCATCTTTGCGTCGCTTGGCCATGTGCTTGCTCTTGGATTTTTCATCACCCACCATTTTTGAAACAAGAACAAACTTGAATACCAAATTCGAATTTGAGTGAAATGGATGTTTTGAGCCAAGTAAATTGATTCTAAAGATGAATGAAACTAAGATATAATGTAGATTGGATTAAAGATGAGCTAGAGAGAGTTGGAAAATGTAGAGAGAGAAACGGCCATAGTTAGGTTTTTGATTTTGGGAATTTTGTGAGGATGCGATGAAATGGTGTTTGGAGGATGAAAAATGAAGAGGAAGTTGATGGGTAATAGGTTAGATGATTGATTTTAACAAGAAAATGAGTGGAAGATGAAGATTTTTGAATGAGAAATGGTGAGGCAATATTCACGCGGGAGAGAGAGAAAGATGAACAAGAGAAGAGGAAGTTGAGAAATGATGATTGAAAGGTGATTAATGGAAGTTAAAAGGATGGGTGATGGATTGAATCAATGATTTTGGCATGAAGAAGAAAGCCAAAAAGAGAGGAAACATATGCTTCCCACCCGAGACCAAGCGGCTTTCTTTCGAGTTGGGAGAATCAAGCGCCAGCCTGCTATCAGCACCGAGTTTGCTTTCCGGCCATTTTTGATCAATCTCGTCATCATTTCTTGATTCCGAAGTTTCTCAAGAGCCATTTTAATGCATGAATCATGATTTTAAACATTTAAAACATGATTAATTCAAGCAAATAATTCATCCATCAAGCATGTATTATGAAGCACGTAAGCATTCGAAATGAATAAATCACAACACCTCACATATCTATCATGCTCAAACACTTCATAAACATCAACAAACATCAAGCAATCAATCTCAATAGATTCAATAACATAAATAGAGATGTTAATGTGAAAATTTCATCATCCCAAGTTCATACCGAATTTTTGAAAATTGTTCTTCACAAAGGGGTTTTGTAAAAATATCAGCAAGTTGTTTTTCCGTAGAGATAAATTCTAATACAATATCACCCTTTTGTACATGATCTCTTAGGAAATGATGTCTAATCTCTATATGCTTGGTTCTAGAGTGCTGAATGGGATTCTTTGATAGATTAATAGCACTAGTATTATCACATTTGATAGGAATTTGTTCAAGATTAATGCCATAATCTCTAAGAGTTTGTTTCATCCAAAGAACTTGTGCACAACAACTGCCTGCGGCAATATATTCCGCCTCAGTGGTTGAAAGTGCAACTGAGTTTTGTTTCTTACTAAACCATGAAACAAGAGAATGACCTAGGAAATGGCAAGTTCCACTAGTACTCTTCCTATCAACTTTATAACCAGCAAAATCGGCATCCGAATAACAAGATAAATCTATATGAGTTCCTCTAGGATACCAAAGGCCAAGATCTATGGTTCCACTTAAATACCGAAAAATTCTTTTAACAGCAAGCAAATGGGATTCCTTGGGACATGATTGAAATCTTGCACACAAACATACACTAAACATGATATCGAGTCTACTTGCGGTTAAGTAAAGTAAGGATCCGATCATACCTCGATACTTTTTAATGTCAACTTCTTTACCTTTTTCATCTTTGTCCAGCTTGATTGTTGTGCTCATTGGAGTGCTCTTGGTGTTTGACTCATCAATTCCAAATCTCTTGAGCAAATCCTTGACATACTTAGCTTGATTGATAAAAATTCCCTCATTGTTTTGCTTGATTTGAAGGCCAAGAAAATACTTTAATTCTCCCATCATGCTCATTTCAAATTCCTTACTCATACAAAATGAAAATTCCTTGCACAAGGACTCATTAGTAGAACCAAAAATAATATCATCAACATAAATTTGCACAACAAGTATGTCTTGATTTTTATGCTTAACAAAGAGTGTAGTATCTGCTTTTCCCATTGAAAAATCATTTTCCAGCAAGAAATTTTTAAGCCTATCATACCAAGCTCTAGGAGCTTGTTTTAGTCCATACAATGCTTTTGACAACTTATAAACATGCTCTGAAAATTTTTCATTTTCAAAACCAGGGGGTTGTTTCACATAAACTTCCTCCATAATATAACCATTTAGGAAAGCACTTTTAATATCCATTTGAAATAAAATGAAATCTTTATAACATGCATATGCTAACAACATTATAATGGATTCTAATCTAGCTACAGGTGTAAATGTTTCATCAAAATCAATTCCTTCTTCGTGGTTGTATCCTTGGGCCACTAATCTAACCTTATTCCTTACAACCACACCGGATTCATCCATCTTATTCCTAAATACCCATTTGGTACCTATAATGGATTGATGTTCCGGTTTAGGAACCAATTCCCACACATTATTTCTCTCAAATTGATTCAACTCCTCTTGCATTGCCATAATCCAAGACTCATCATTTTCCGCATCCGCAAAGGATTTTGGTTCAATTTGAGAAATAAATGCAGCATGCTCACATGTGTTCCTAAGTGATGATCTAGTTGTAACACCTCTAGATGGATCTCCTAAAATGGCATCCGAATGGTGAGAAGAAACATACCTCCACTCCTTAGGGAGTGTTTGAGTAGTACATTCTTGCTGCTCTATATTTCTTTGCTCCTCTTGATCATCTTCTTGATTTTCTTGTGGTGCATTCTCTTGTTTATCCTTTGATGATTCTCCTTGTAACTCTCCATCTGCATCATCATTAACAACTCTTTTCTCCGCAGAGGAGGGGTTAGACTCATCAACAGAAACATGCATAGACTCTTCCACAACTAAGGTTCTTTTATTATAAACTCTATAAGCTTTGCTTGAACTTGAATACCCAAGAAAAATACCAACATCGGATTTTGGATCAAATTTACCAAGATTATCTTTTGTGTTCAAAATAAAATATTTGCAACCAAAGACTTTGAAATAGCCAATGCTGGGTTTTCTATCTTTCCAGAGCTCATAGGGAGTTTTATTAAGAAGAGATCTAATCAACACCCGATTTAAAACATAACAAGCGGTGTTGAGTAAAGCATTTTCATTCAACATGGTCCTAGCCATTTCTTGAATAGATCTATTCTTTCTCTCAACAACTCCATTTTGTTGTGGAGTTCTGGGAGATGAAAATTGATGCTCTATGCCTAAGTCATTGCAAAAAGACTCAAAAGCATAATTTTCAAATTCTCTACCATGATCACTTCTAATGCAAGAAATAGAATAACCCTTTTCATTTTGAACCTTTTTACAGAAAATTTTAAAAGCATCAAAGGCATCATCCTTATTAGCTAAGAACAATACCCATGTGTATCTAAAGTAATCATCCACAATTACAAAAGCATAATACTTGCCATTCAAGCTAGCATATCTAGATGGTCCAAACAAATCCATGTGAAGCAATTGAAGTGGTTTTGAAGTAGAGATATGATTCTTGTTTTTGAAATAAGTTTTGATTTGTTTTCCAAATTGACAAGCTTTACAAATTCTATCTTTTTGAAAACTAATTTTTGGAAGTCCTTTAACCAAATCATTTTTTGAAAATTTTGAAATCAATTCCATGTTTGCATGACCTAATCTTCTATGCCACAACCATCCATCATCATATAAAGCTGAAAAACATTTATCATGAATGGATGCAACATCTATGTCAATGGTATAAACATTAACACATCTATTTCCTACAAATAAAATTTTTCCATCACATACATTTTCAATAACACATCTAGATTTATCAAAAACTACTTTATAACCCTTATCACATAATTGACTAATGCTAAGTAAATTATGTTTCAAGTTTTCAACCAAACACACATTTTCAATAAGAGTAGAAGATACATTACCGACATTGCCAATACCAATGATCTTTCCTTTTGAATTATCTCCAAAGGATACATCTCCACCATTTTCGATCTTGGTAAAACTTGAAAACTAAGAATAATTCCCAGTCATGTGTCTTGAACAACCGCTGTCCAAGTACCATTTGTTCTTCTTCTTCCTTAAGCCCTGCAAAGAGAATTTCAAGTCTTAGGTACCCAAACCTTTTTGGGTCATTGAGTGTTAGCAATGGTTTCTTTTGGAACCCAAACACATTTCACACCATAATATGCATTTCTTTTCACAAGACATCTATTTTTCATGTGACCATTTCCATTGCAATAATGACAAACAATCTTATGATCACTTGTGGAAGTAGCTTTAACAAAATAATTTTTATAATACTTTTGCTTCAAGTTAGGCTTATACCCAAGTCCACCTTTGTCAAAAACACATTTTTGAGAGTTAAGCATATTATCCAACATCTTTTGCCCATTTGTGAATTTTAGCACAATTTCATTTAGATCATTGCTCTTCTTTTTAAGTAATTCATTTTCATTTTTCAATTCATTCACATGTGACTCTAGATGCTCATGTGAAGTGCTAGAATTCTCAAATAAAGCAATTTTATCAAGCAATGTTTTATTCTCTAATTCAAGACATGTAATCTTACCGCTAAATGAATCATTTTCATTTTTAAGCTCTACCATCTTCTTTTTAAGGCAAACATTCTTTTTACCAATTCTCATCAATTCATCATGCAATTCTCTAAAGGCATCATGTAACTCATCATAGGTAGGAAGATCATTTACCTCATCTAATTCGTCATTTGATTCATCTCCAATTGCCATAAGAGCTAGATTTGTCATTTCTTGATGCTCTTCATCCTCACTCGTTTCTTCATCGCTATCATCCCACGTGGCCATCATTGCTTTCTTAAACTTGTGGAGAAGAGGGCATTCCGATCTTATATGTCCCGGTTTGCACTCATAGCATTTGATTGCTTCCTTTTTCTCCTTTTGATTCTTGAAGTCTCTAAACTTTCTTCGTTCACCGGTTTTCTTGAAGAATTTTCTAAATCTCCTTGCTAGCATTGCCAACTCCTCGTCATCCGGTTCACTCTCTCTATCACTTTCATACTTTGTAGCTTTGAGAGCAATACTTTTCTTCTTCTCCTCAACTCCTCTTTTCGGCCAAATCCTTATAAGAAATAAGAGAACCGATTAGATCATCAATAGGTAGGACATTCAAATCTTTGGCTTCCTCAATGGCAGTTCTTTTTGGTCTCCATTCCTTAGGAAGTGATCTAATGATTTTCTTAACTTTCTCACTATTTGAGAAGGTTTTTCCTAGGGCTCCTAGAGTGTTTACTATGTCCGTAAATCTAGTATACATAGAGTATACACTCTCATTTTGTTCCATTTGGAACAATTCGTATTGTCGAGTGTACCTACTAATTTTAGACTCTTTCACTTGACTGGTTCCTTCATAGACATTCGAGTTTGTGCCAAATTTCATAAGCGCTTTCACAACTAGACACTCTATGAAACTCTTTCTTGTCTAATGCACAAAATAAAGCATTCATAGCTTTGGAATTTAGAGAAGCTTTTCTCTTTTCCAATTCATTCCATTCCCGTGAAGGTTTTGGAATGTCTTCCCCAATTTCATTTTTGGTCAAAGGCATAAAAGAACCATCACATACAACTTCCCAAATTTCGTAATCTAGGGCTTGCAAATAGATTCTCATCCTAGTTTTCCAATATGGGTAGTCATTTCCGTCAAAGAACGGTGGTCTAGTTGTGGACTGTCCTTCCCTAAAGATTGAGTCACTTTGGGTTGCCATTGATCTTTTACTCTAGACGGTTAAGTGCTAATAAGAGAACCTTGCTTTGATACCAATTGAAAAACAAATTATGCAACCCAAGAGGGGGGGTGAATTGGGTTTTTAAAACTTAAGCTAAGGAAATCGCCCACCAATTTAATCTAATGCCTTAATACACACAAAAACAATAAATCTTGCAACAATTAAATCAAATACAATAAATTTAACAATGCTTAAAGATAAAAGTGTAAGGGAAGAGAATGCAAACACAGCAAATTTTACGTGGTTCGGCAATCCTCGCCTACGTCCACGCCTCCAAGCCAACCAAGCTTGAGGATTTCACTATCCAAGCCTCCCAAGGCTTTAAGTTCTTTACACTTGACTTCTAGGTGTCAATAGACCTTTACAATGAAGAGATTATTACTCTAATCCCTTTATCCCAAGTGTTTCCCTCACTTGAATACACTTAGTTTGGTAAGAAATGAAAATTACACAATAAACTCTCTATAAGAGTGGATTCACAAATAATAGCACAAAATGATTTAATCTATGATGATTTTACAATTTGGAAGCTCAATATATGTTATGAGATCTTGTTTATGCTTGCATTAGTCTTTAAAATGAAGTTGGAGTTGAGTTTTTATAGTTAAACCCGAAAAACTAGCCGTTATTGTCAAATTTTAGTGCTTAACCGGCTAGCCGGAATGAACAGTGATGTTACCGTTATTTTTGAAATTTGCTACAGTACCACTGTTCCTGAAATTACAGTTTTGCCCACATACTTTCTGTAATTATATTATGGCCCAGAAAGTATCAAAACTTTCCAAACAAGTCCAATTTCGGAATATTTAAAATTAAATAGTTCCCAAAACTTTCTAAAATTATGGTATGGTCCCAACTATAGCAAATCTTTTCAAATGGGTCCTTTTTGAGTTTTAACCAAATTATCAAGAAGATTTAAAGTTCTCAAAAACTTTCACTTAGACCCTCAATCTTTTGTAAGTCACAATATAGCTCAAAAAATTTAAAACTTGATAAGTAAGTCCAACTCCGAAATTTAAAACTTTTTCATCTTAAACCAAATTTCTCAAAACCAAAATAATTATTTACTAAAACATCTATTGAGCTTCACAAATGCTAAACCAAGCATAAAATAAATCATACTGGCTTTACAAGAAATTGTCGCACTAGATTTATCCGTTGAGCTTTAATTCCTATTCTTGATTTCGCCGTTGTCCTTTAAGTGTCTTGAACTTGATTCCACTTGCATAAAGATTATCCTTCAAAAAGCTAGTGAGCTTGTGAAATACAAGAATTATTAAAACACTTAATACATATGTTTGTTATCATCAAAATTATAATATGTATAGCCTTTTAGGCTAACAACCACTAATTAGATATGCAGATGCTGGATATCTCTAAGATCCACATAAAGTCCGTTCCCAAACGAATTAAAGGTGGTTATATAAAAGGTGATATGACCAAGCATATTTCATCCAAATTCTTTTATACACATGAACTTCAAAAGAATGGTGATATAGATATTCAGCAAATACGCTTAAGTGATAATCTTGCTAATTTATTTACAAAATCCTTACCAACGGCGACATTTAAAAAGTTGGTATACAAAATTGGGATGCGTCAGCTCAAAGATTTTTCTCTAAATCTTGAAGAATCTATGCCAAGGTGAGGGGGAGTATACCTATTGGGGAACATAACTTATTTTGGAGGAAATTTTATAAGTTGTACTCTTTTTCCTCACTAGGTTTTTATCCCATAGGGTTTTTCCTAGTAAGGTTTTAATGAGGCAACTCTATATCTCCAAAATTATCCAAAGCATCAATGAATAATGTATTCTTTTTCCTTTACTAATTTTTCCCTAAGGGTTTTTTTTTAGTAAAAGTTTTAATGATGCATATTCTTTGTAATGAACATCCAAGGGGGAGTGTTACGAATTTATTAAAATAAATATGGATGTTCATAACATACATCCCTTAGTCTTTCCACTATCTCCCATTAGCAACCTTTAGTTTCCTTATAACTTCCACTATCTCACAAGGAATTATGATCCATAATTCTTCATTAATTTTATGGGGTGATTATGTAACTATAAAAGGAAAACTCATCTCTTTATTTTGTACACACAATTGGAATGAATAAAATCACTCTATAATACATTGTTCTCTCATTTTTATTCTTTATCTTGTGTTGATTCTTGTTACTTCTTTATTTGTGTTGCTGGCTAATAGCTTCTCTAACAATTCTATGTTAATTTATAACATATTAAATTATATCATTCTATTTGGGATGACAAAAAAGTCCAGTCCATTCATATAGGCTTTGTCTTGGACCTTCCGCATGAAAGCCTAGACAAGGGCTTAGGAAAAAAAAATTCAAGCTAGGCCCAAGCTTCTATTTTTTTTAAAAAAATTATAATTAGAATAATAAATTTATATTTAAAAAAATTAAAAAAAAGCTTGAATCCTAATTTATATATCAATAGTGAATCAAAATATTTAAAATTATAATACTAGATTCTCTTTTAAGTATTAATTAATTAATAGAGTCCATAAAATTAGAGAATTCAGTATAAAAAGAAATCTCTAAATTTTTATTTACTTTATTTATTATTTTATTTTTGAAATACTTATTTTTTTAATTCATTGTTGATTATAACAAATTGATTATTATTAACTCATTTTAAATTTACAACAATTTTTTAAAATTTTGAAAAAATAAGTAAAAGTTCAAGCTTAGCCCAAGCGCAACTCTTACACTTTAATTCTAATTAACTTGGGTCTGAGTTTGAAAAAGCCTAACCCAAAGCCCTTAAATTGTCAACCCTACATTCTATGTAAATTTAAAAAGGATAAAAAATTTGTAGATACACAAAAACTGAATTTCATATTAAATATGAAAAAAGAGTCGCAATATATTTTTGAAACTTGAATCAATGTAAGTAGCTTAAAGTATTTCGTTTTATGGTGATTTATTGGAGAGATAAAAACTTAAGATACATAAATACAAAGCTTCATAAGAAATCTCAATTTTTTTTGGTTAAAAAATTCGTTTGGAACTTGAAATTGACTTGAATTGGATTGTACTGGACTAAACTATTGGTGTAAATATTTTCACAAAGAGTGTGACTTTTAGTGGTTGTTTGTTAAATGTCTGAAGTATGAAGTTTTATTAATTTCAGACCTTTTTTAAAATATATTTGTTTGTTTTTTGAAACTTATGTCTGATTTTTAGACATTTACATCTGAATAGAAAAAGTAAACTTTTGTGACTTTTGTCTGAATGAAAAAAGGTCTGAATGACAATTAAATATTATATTCTAAAAATATCTCTGTAAAATAACTTATTTCCTAAACTATAAAATCTAAGCCTCTTATTTTGTTTTAATTTATAAGGACATGAATGTCAAATAACCAAATTTAAGATGTTTTTTATTATGAAAACAAACAATATGCCACTTATATTCAGATATTTAAAAAAGAAAAACAAACATGTCACTTATATTTTTATAAAGAGACCCATTCAGACTTTAGAAAAATTCAGATCCATTTAGATTTAGACGAAAAAACAAACGCTACTTTATCACCCCTAGAATTTCCTTTTAAAACCTATTTTCTATCAAGGGCTACTTTAATTCAAAAAACGTCATTTTCTAAATTTTTATTTTCTTTCTCTCAAATCCAAATGTCCAAATATGATTTTCTTATACAAAATTTTGAATGATTAAATCACATATAGAGTCAACTTAAAAAAAAGTGTGTATGTACTACTTCTCTAGTGTGGCGTCCTTTTTTTTTTTTTTATGTAGACATATTTTTAAGTCGTTGAATTAAAAATTGACTCAAATAGATAATCAATATCTTTTTTTTTGGGGAAAAAAGAAGTTAAAATACGAGAAAATGATTTAAAAAATTATTCTTCAAAGTTTATACAAAAAGTTGAAAATAGTTGAAAAGATTGGTAAGAATAAGAATATATTGATAAAATCACATTCATTAGAGTGCCAAGTGTTTTTGAAGGAATAAGAATATATTGACAAGAGTAAGAATATATTGATAGAATCACATTGATTAGAATGCCAACTGTTTGAGAAGATTGGTAAGGGAATAATATATTGATAGAATGCCAAGTGTTTGTGAAGAAATAAAAAAGAAAAAGAAATTGTAAAAGCTGTTGTTGTGATTATATGCGTGTAAGAGTAAGAGAAAGAGACTTACTTTCTCTTCTTAGCCTCTTTTTTCATCCATACTGACTGACCCCCTAAACGAAGTGTAAGTGTTGAAGGGGTCTACTGTCTTCAAATTTCGAAATCTTTTAAAAGCAAAAGAAGTTCTATCAGAAGACTACTCACACTACTCGAGTGTAATAGACTCGAAAGAGAAAATAGATGGGATTAATTAGATTTATCTGTCCATGATTGTGATAGGAGAGGGGCTTTATAAAAAATTATAGATTGCTAATAGTCTCATTCTTTCACGAATATGTCCGTGTATTATATATTGCATGACCTCAGCTCCGTAATTTTTCTCGACAAATGAATAGATCTGGTGCTTCACATACTTCAAGTGAGTGGCATGCATAGAAAATTTTAGCCAGAAAAAAGAAGCAAAAGGAAAATAAAGAACACTATGTCAATATTTGCACTGCCATGAATGTTGATCTGCGTGCAAATGAGCATAAATATTGGGCAATGGGTTTATACTTTCAGCCGAAGAATCCAAAAAGAAAAAGAACCAACCTTTCTGGCACGAATTTAAAATAATTTCAGAGCCCAGCGTCTAAAAGATAAAATCTGAAATTGATATTCTAGAAGCAGAACATATTAATTGTGAAAAATCAATGCGTATGCTGCGGGACTTTTAATTAAAAAAAAAAAAAAAAAGACCTTCACTTCGACAAAATGAGTATCAAACCAAAAGACAACAGAAGTACAATCTGTCATTTATCCATTGAAAATCACTCAAAAAATTAATTCTGAATGTTGGATATATCCGGATTGAAAAGGCACGTAACAAAGCTTGTGCCCTTGAAAATCGGGAAACAAAATACTATATAAAATGTAACAATTGGAGCCCAACTATTGGCTTTTTGAGATTAAAGAATCCTCATGGCACATAAAAAATTAATGATGTAAATAACAACGTCCATAAGTTGCGTGTTGATAAAAACTATTTTTAATTTTGTAATATTTTTCGTTAACCCAATGTAATATGAAATTTGTGAAAATTAAGACATAAATAGGTGTTAACAACTTTATCCGTAAATATATTGTAACGAATAAATTTTAATGAGTAAGTCATTAAGTATAATATTTTTAAATAATAAAAAATCAAAAAATCAATTTTCATTCACCAGTTAAAGTACGGTAAAAGAAAACAGGAAAAAAATCACTTAGGTCAAACTCTCAGTTTACCCCTTTGCAAGAAAATGGTAAAATTTGTGGAATATCAATCATTGATTAAACCACAAATACTTGAAATAATTAGAATTAAAAGTGGACACAACAAGCTTAATTGCAAGAAAGTGGAAAGAAAATTTTAAATATAGGTCAGACTTGACACCCTTAAACAGAACATTTGATTAATTCTTAAATGAGTCTAAATCTACTCGGACAACTAAGATAAGCAGACCAGGACGACGATAACCACCGTTATCTTCGGATTTGGGCCACCAAAGTTTCCGTTTAATTAGTCCCTACATCTTAGGTTAAGTATTTATTTGATCAACCCATATATTTTGAAAAATACTTCAAAATACCTCTGCTGTTAAATATGTAATTGAGCTTAATTTTTCTTTACTTTTACAATAATAATAATACCCTTACAATAATCTTGGGGACGTTGATGAAAAGTAAAACAAAAAAGAAGTTAATATATTATATTGTAAGATAATCTTTTTTTCTTATGTTATCTTTTCTTTTCGTTATTCCTTTTTTTTTTTCTCCAAAAGTAATTCCTTAAATTAAGCCATATTTTAGGTAAAAGATGAAGATATTCATTCCAAAATTTGCAAAGCACGATAAAACTGATAAGCAAGAATCAAGACCACGTCTTTGATGGATAAATTCTAAGGACATGCCAAATCTTGAACTTCAGCCGTAGGATCTGCTATCTGTGTCAAGTACTAATATTGGCTGCCTCACACTCATGCACCCACTTGGTCTATATATATCAAACCACAAATAAGAACTCGCTCAAGCTCCACTCACTTTTGATTACGGTTCTCCAGAAGCTAGCTCGTGGAGATGGTTTCTGATTTGAAGAATATGGAAGCTCCTTGCACAGGTTAATTTTTAGGCCACGTTCAGTTGAATATCTTTTATAATCATTCTTTTATAATACATCCAGTAGTGAATAATTTTTCCATTATGAAACTTTCAGGTAAGAACAAATGGTCGGAGTGTCTAGCAAATTGTGTAGCAAATAGTATTGTTGCTGGTGAGACAATGGATGGCAATGATCTTGATCTTTTTGTTGTCCCTCAATATGGGAGACACCCTGATCATGCTGGTTAAGTATTACTTATTACACTTTCGTGTTATGTTTAATAAAATTTAAAAAATGGATAATATAATGCTATTATCTGTCAATAATGGGATCAGTTTGCACCCATGTACTTCGTTGTCCTTAATTAATAAATAAAACTATTGTATTTCTATGAGTTGATTAAATTACACCGTCAATAGATATAAAATTGTATCATTTTATATATATCTATTTGATTAATTATGCTCTCTTCCTTCTTGAATGTTTTTATTAATCAAACTCTACATATTAGTTAGCTAATTTTGGCAGCTCCTAAGGGAACCAAGATCATTATAATTAGTTAAGAATATTCTTTATGTTTGCTAATTAAATGGCGTATATCATCATGATAATAAAATTTTACCATAACTATATAACCAAGATATTTTATAATTAATTAAGAATATTATTTACGTTGGCATATATCATCACGATCAAGAAATCTTACCATAACTGTATTAAGGGTTCCCTTTTTCTTATATGGTAAGAGATAGAGGTGGCAAAAAAGCCCTCCCGGACCGGACCTGTCACTTGCGGTCCGAGTAAAACCCGGACTGGATGGAAGGAAAAAGCGGGTTGGGTCATTGAAAATCCATGCCCGGCTGTTTCCGGGAATGGGTCCGGTCACAGCACCAAGAACTCGGACCCGGACCCGGACCATGCCCGATTTTTATTAAGGTTAAAAAAAAAAGAGCGGAAAATTGATATTGGAGTTACGATATGTATTATGTAATATATTGGGTGTTAGTATACTACATTTATTTAGATTTATTTGGTGATTAATTGATTATTGTCATGTTGAATTTAAATTTTTTATAGGGATTGAATGAATTTAGTTTAGAAATTGAATAAATTTAGATACTAGATAATAGATTGAAATAATTTTTATTTGTTATTTACTTAAAATTTATAAAGTAGATTGAAATAATTAAGATGTTGTTTATTTACTTAAAATTTATAAAGTAGATTGAAATAATTAAGATGTTGTAACAATTTATTACATAATTTTTTTTCTTTTTAATTCAAAATGCGGGTAGAGAAAACTCGGATAAAAAACCCGTGCCCGGATAGTACCGGGCATATGCCCCGCCCGCATAGAAAAAATTCGGGCACGGTCCGGGTCCGGGTCCGGGGTCATGCGAGTAGGTCCCGGCATCCCAAACCAGCATCCACCGCAAACCCCGTCATCCATAGTAAGAGAGAAGTTAAAAGATAAACAAAACACATATTTCAATATATTGTAGCTTTCCTGTAATAAATCTTTATTGGAAAATTACTATATATTAATATATATTAGGAAAAGGACAACTACACTCCTATAGTTACGGAAAATGATTAGAAAGATCCTCATCTTTGTTACAAAGGATACCAAGACCCCTTTTATTATTTTTTACAATTAATTTGGATGAAAAATGTGAAATTTACTATTAAACATGCATGTTGTACTTATTATCTTCCTACGTGGAATTTTAAATTGAATAAATAAATATTTGAAAAATGTGGCGCAACTCATTAACATTAATTTACAGTTTGGCCACCACTACCACCAAATCTAACATCAAACCCTAACCCATTTTTCAATATATTCAAAAATCAGTGGCTAAAATTGATTATGAAAATTGTAAAAAAAAACCCACAATCATAAATCATTTGCCAAAGCGAATGTGTGTTTTTCTTATCTTTTAGTTTGTCCCTTTTGTTAATAAATTTTTATTGAAAAATCATTGTCTATATATTGGGAAAAGTACAGCTAAACCCCCATAGTTTAAGGAAATGATTACGAAGATCTTCAAATTTTAAAAAAGGACATCAAAACTCCCTTCTATTACTTTTCATAATTAGTTTGGATGGAAAATAAAAAATTGACTATGATGCCTTGGATGCACTTATTATTTTTCTATGAGGAATTTTAAATTGAATAAATAAGTATCTAAAACATTTTGAATCAGCATCTAACAAGTGACCACAAATATGTAACAAGTGACCACAACCTTTTTGGCTGTTGCTGTCTAATTAGGAGTACATGTTTACAACAATATTTAAGCTTCGCACGTTGTCTTTAGTTGTTTATGATGAAAATATTCAAATGCATATGTTGCAGAAATAATTACGTACACAACAACGCCCATAAGTGGCATGTTGTTAAAAATTATTTTTAATTTTGTAATATTTTTTGCTAACTCAATGTAATAAGAAATTGGTGAAAATTAAAACATAAATAGGTGTTTATAAATTTATCCATAAATATTATAACAAATAAACTTTCATGAGTATCACTAAGTATAATATTTTTAAATAATAAAGCGCGGCAAAAAAAAAAAAAAACACTTAGATGAAACTCTCAGTTTACTTTTGCAGATCACCTCACTCTCTCTACCATTCAAACTAATTAACGGAGCCTCTCAATCGTCATTCTAATAACTGCCACAAAGGAAATGAGTGAATCAGGTAGCTTTATCTTTAATTTCATTGGTTTTAACTCTTAACAGAACCAATCAAGCAATAAACTATGCCATTGCCTTATTTACATTGAAGTGGGAGAGATCATATGGAGTATTGTGGTGTTTATTTTCTGCATCATATATTCTCCTTAGAGAGGTGCCGGTTCGAACTTTGAAATTTGACTTAATTTTATAATAGGTTATTTAAAACTTGACACAATAGTTTGAACTATTTGATGAGTATTAAGGAAGCCTTAATAAATTCGAAGGAATTTCGGGGGATATATTTGTGTATTGATTTAATTAATTTGTAGGTATATATAGTAGAGCTGAAACAGATGACTGATGGGTCAGAGGGCAAGTTCTGCAGAAGTTCAACTAATATAATAGCAGCATTCATTTATTCTTATAGTAGAAGTTCAAATTAAATAATAAGTTGACAGTTGAAGAGGTGTTAAAACTTAGGGCGATGAGTCTATTAAGTCGGCATTAATGAATGTGAGACTTTGTGATATATATAATTGGCTCCAAAGATTTTCACCAATATGAGAATGTAAATACTCTTCATCAGTAAAAGAAGAGATTTGTGGGGTCTTTTGAGAGAGAAAGTCTACGGTACTCCCCTGTATTTTAGAATCTTCTTTTTGAACAATGACCATGAGGTGTAAAAGATAACCATTGCCCCCATGTCATATTATGATTATTAAGATTTTGTGGGCTGATGGCACTCAACTAATTAGGTGATTTTTTTTATTTAATAAAAAATTTGTAAAATCTCTACTATTTTTATCAATATAATTATTTAAAAATTATATTTACCACACATTATTAATTTTTATATTATAATTACATATATAAAGCAGTCGTCATTTGTTGGGGTGCATAGCTACAATTATTAATTTGTTATCCGTTAGCATTAAAAACTTCGTCCAATTCCTAGGCTAATTTGTGAATAATCATTTCAAAGTCTAAATATTGGGATTTTATTTTTGTTATACATCGATCAAAATCTAACAGTTGGGAGTTAACAACTGTCTTTGAAGCATCTAATTTTGCAGCAATCAAATCTGGTGTTAATTTCTGCCGAGTTTGAAAAACATAATTCAGATTAATTTCCACGACTGTGGCCGACCCTTATTTATGGACCTCTAGATGTCAAATTTAATGCTTCCAAAGTATATATATACGCTTAGGCTGTTCTCCATTTACCCAAACTCTATCAAAATCATTTTTTATTTTGGCAATAAAGCAAGTTCTCTCTCTTAATTATTTTCAATTGCATTAAGAACATGGGTGTCGTGCGCTTTGAGAAAGAGGTATCAGCAGCTGTTGCGCCATCTAGGATGTTCAAAGCTTTCTTCCTTGACGCTCGCAATTTTCTGCCAAAGTTGGTGCCTCAAGCGATCAATAGCATTGAGATTCTTCAAGGAGATGGAGGTGCTGGCAGCATTAAAGCAACCAACTTTGCTGATGGTAAGTCTTATTCGATCGAGTTGTCACATAGGTGTAAACATATTTAACATTTAATCATACTTAACTATAATATAGTGCTTTCACACTTTTGAAATTATGAGTGTCTTTGGAATTGATGTTGGACAGTAGTAAAGTGTTTAGTAAACACTAACTGCTGTATCTTAAAAGATATGTTTATATTATTTTTCAGTTGTATAATGAAGAATCTATTATATCTTTAATAATTTGAAATTGATGTCCACGTATTATTAACTTTTGTTTCATAGTTACAACTTTTTTTCACAGTAGTTGTAGCTTAAAAACTACAGTACCTCAATTTTAAATACACCATGTGTATCAATTTATTACCAATGAACAACCAATCTCATCTTGTTTCAGTTTTAATAGATAATCAGATACAGACTTATTACAAACCCATATATGTAGGAAAAATTATCAAAACCCCTTTTTGCTTGATAAAATTTTTTAATTTTCCTATTATTTTAAGATCCACTAATATTTGCTTTAATGGGGATTTGGTCATTTAGTAATAGAAAAATCTGATATTTGAATAACGAATAGAAAAATCTGATAGTCGAACAACGAATGGATTTTAAAACTTAATTTTGAAGTAAAAAGTACGTGATGGTGAACAAAAAGCAATACCTTTGTTTTTATCACTAACGAACGGAGTTCTGCTAATGAAAGTTCGATGTAATTGGCAGGTGGTAATTTCAAGTACGCGAAGCATAGAATTGATGAACTTGACAAAGACAACTTTAGGTGCAAGTACACTGTGATTGAAGGAGATATGTTGGGGGCAATCCTGGAATCAATTGTGTACGATATTAAGTTCGAGGCTTCTGGCAATGGCGGATCCATTTGCAAGGTTGCTTCTGAGTTCCATACAAAGGGTGATCAAGAGATCAAAGAGGAGACACTCAAGCGAGATGAAGAGAAAGCAATGGGATTGCACAAGATTGTGGAGGCACATCTCTTGGCAAATCCTGATCTCTATGCTTGAGTTAAATTAATTATCTTTGGTTTCATTTTATTACTTAAATGTATGCATGTCTACCGGTGCTGAATAAGGGTTGTGTGACTACATAAATGATTTATGAGCTCTAATTATATATGTTTTTTAGTTTCTCTGAGTTTATCTGCAGTGGAAATGTTTACTTGAGCCTTCAATGTCGTACTTTTGTTCATTCAATAAAATGGCCGAAATTGTTGGATGTTTCGATTATATTTCCAGTTTGATTTCCTTCGAGGGAAAGGATGTCAAAATTTAAATGTTGTATTAGACTTTGTGGGTTGAATGTTACGCATGAAACTGATTCTAGTGGCAAAATCTATTGTTGAAGATGCTGACGTGGACCTTCTCCACTAACAAAAGTTGTTCAGAGGGAGTTAGGATAGCTTTGTTGACCATACCTGGTTTCTAAAGCTGATTAACGCACCAACTCAGCAGCTTGTAACTAAAGTAATTCTAGGAATTAGAGAGCTTATGAAGCTTGTAGAAACATCTTGTAATCTGGGTTCCTTCTAGTTGATAAACAAGAGCCTGAAGCTCACTCTGGTGCGATGAGAATGGCTACCCTGTGGTGCGATAGTTCTCTGTTTTATCTCTGATTCTTGCTGGCGTTTTGTGATTCTTTTACTTGGGTGCTATCTTGATTAAGAATCGCCCAATTGTCTTATGGTTCATTCCATTGAGTCTAAGATTAGCCCAATTGTCTCCTGTTGGATTTAACTATTTTCAAATACAAAATGTCGGTATTTTCATATCCATTGGTTTATTCTGTCAGTAATTTCGATTTCAAATTAATAGCTAGGCAGCAGCACTAACCACCGCAAGTGGGTAAAACAAAGATTGACAGAGACAGCTTTAGATGAATGGGAGCTCATCCGTAATTAAGGTATATATGGAAATAAATGCACGATGTTATGAGAATTAACCAAAAGAAAAAAGAAAAATGGAAAGCTGAGATCTTGAGGTTTGAAAGTCAACAAACGGACACATTACTTAATGATGTGAGAGAAACACAGTCATATAGTAGGAGTATAAAATTTTTTAGTTTAATTAGGAATTGCTTGTATTTTCTTAACCAAATCATATTTCTTTTCTTATAAGAAATCAAAACTTTATTAAGAATAGTATAATTATAATTAATAAAAATAAACTTATTATATTTATTTCTTTACACGAACTTTTTATTAATAATATTTAATATTTTCTTAATTAGAGATTTTTTTTTTGTGAGAATCCTACTTCTTGAGTTTTAAAAATGTATGTTAGAATAAAATTTATTATTGTTTCCGTATGGCGTCACTTAACGAAATGACGAGCTCGGTTATGTATATTATTAACGTTCTCTGTGCAAGATGCAGAGACAGAGGAAGAAAATGTTATTAATTATAACGGTAATGGGGTTTACTGATAAGTGGTCTTATATAATAATAGGAGATGTTTGTGAACCATAACGCCTTTCAGTCTTCATGCATGCTCCTCGTATTCATTAAATCCTTACTTATAATGTGCAAGAAGTAAGAGAACTTTCATTCTCCATGAAAGAGTATAACATTTCTATTCACATTGAAACGTTTGGTGTCTATTTAATTTAATCAACAATAATTTAATCTTCAAATTTAGTGAGTGAATTTAAAAGCTTGGTAGCTGGTCCATATTGCTCTGTTGCTTTCGCAGATCATTTAGCATCCTTTTTTATTTTGTGTTGCTAATGACAGTAAACATTTTTGGTGACTGGATGATATGAAACACATTCACCTAATTGTAGCTTTCACGAATCCAAATGTACATGTACTGCAAAACACCAATCTGTATTTTTTTCCAAGGCCGTAGCTGCTTTTTCCTTATTTCAGAAGAAAAGTAAAATTTACAAGATGCAACAAATTTGTTATCTCATTTCTAAAACCTAGCAACGCTTGCTGAATTTTTTTTTAATATGGCCCAGCTGAAGAGTCAAGTTTAGATGGAAGAGTTCATTACCATCTCAAGTTTGATGTATAGTGATCAGGTTGAATAAATACAACTTACATAATCCAATTGGTGAACTTATTCAACCTGCGTGATTCTGTGTTTATGCTAGTCCGTCGTCCAATAAATTCTCTAAGTGGCAAAAACCTAAAGTTAATTTTGAACACACAGGGAGCCAAAATGTGCACTGCGCTCAACTGCCTTTTACACTTGAATCAGCTACAAACAAATCAACAACATCAATGCACTACCTAGCACTGAGATGATCATAGCAAGTACTGGTGAAATAAGATGCAGAAGAAAGCATATGCAATATGAGTCGGCACAAGCACTTTTTTCTAGCTTTTTATCTACATATATATATATATATATATATAGATATAGATATATTAATTGTTACTGTAATATATACTTCATACTTAATTTCATGGATATATTATTCAGCATAACTACTTGTCTTCTGGGAATTATTGCTTCTCAATCTTTAACCTTAGTGGAACGATTAAAAAGAGAAAGTTACAGGTAATCAGGAACATTATGAGCCTTGCTCGATCCTCATAAAATGTATGGTGCTAACTAAAACCCAAAAAGAGCCTGAAGCTTGACAAAACCAAAATAAAATGCAAGTTGCAATCCATATGCAAAAAAGAGAAGACTTGTAAATCGGCGTCTTGTGTTCTGGGAATGGCTTGTCTACTTTGGAAGTCTTTGGTGGATTCCCCGGAGTCGGAAAGATTGATCCTTTTCCGATAGCTGGTTTCAGAAAAATAATGGGCTTTTTGTCCTTATAATTCCGGGGTCTGGATTCTGGGTGAGGCTTGTAAGTACGAATGGATTGCTCGCGGATAGGCATAACAGAGAGAGAAGGAGAGGAGCAGAGAACCACTAGCCCAAGGAGAAACAGTAGCAAGTGTTTGAGTGTGAGAACCATTTTAGTATTTTGTTTATGGTATGATTTCAGAATTTGGTGCCTATATATAGTTGTTATGCTTTTTGGCTTGAGAGCTTTGATTGCTTTCCACTTGTAGAGCACGTGAACATTTTCTTTCTTCTTCTATTTGCGCAAGCGTGAACCACAACCCTCTGCTTTCTGAAACTGCAAACTGCAAAATGCAAAAACCTAAGTACACGTCTTCGAATCTGTAAAACGCCAACTGATTTGTGAAAGTTAGAGAGTTAAATTTCTACATTACAAAATCCGTAAGTATTTATTTGTATATTATTATTCCTATATTTAATAATTGTAAGTTGAATTGTGAGAAATTTGATTTTAAATTTATAATTGTTGAACTGTTGTAATATTAAGCGGTTTGATTTATATTTAAATTTGCTCAACTATGAGTATTTGTATCAAAATTATAGTATTTCATTTGTTTAATTTCCTTAATCCTGATAATTAATTAACAATAATTAATTTGTTGAACTGTGATAGTTAATTAATAATATTCTGTTTATATTTTAATTTATTTCTAAACTTAATGAATTAGGGATAAGTAATTAATAACATTAAGTATATATTTTTATTTGTTTCTAAACCTAATGAATTTGGGATAATTAATTAATAATATTCTGAATTATTATAATTTACAGCAATAATGGACGAGGTTGATGAAGTGGAGGTTGATGAAGTGGAGGAATTTCAAGATTTACAGGAGGCTAATTTTGAAGGAAATAATGAAAAATTGGTGGAAAAAATTGATGAGCCTAAGGTTGGGATGTATTTTAATAGTTCGGATGAAATGTTTGAATATTACAAAGCTTATGGCCAACAAGAGGAATTTCCGGTGATGCGGAGATCTTGCAAAAAGGGGGATGATGAGAGTACGAAATATGTGACATTTACTTGCGGGCGAAACGGCAAGTCCAAAGGCAAATCCAATCATGTTTTGCGGCTTCAACCTAACCAGAAAATTGGATGCAATGCTAAAATTGGAGGACGTGGAAAATGGGTAATTGGAAATTTGTCCCTTGAACACAATCATGCTGTAAGTCCAAGCAAGAATAGATATTATCGATGCAACCGTACCATTAGTCCTTATGTAAAAAAGCAGCTTGAAATAAATGAAGAAGCAGGGATTAAAATGGCTCAAAGTCCATTGTTGTCGAGGCTGGTGGTTATGAAAATGTCTCATTCTTAGAAAAAGATGCTAGAAATCACGTTGATAAAGCAAGGCGACTAAGGCTTGGAGAAGGGGATGCAACTGCAATTCAGAAATATTTTAAGAAAATGCAAGCAGAAAATGATGGATTTTTCTTTAGTCTTGACTTGGATGAGGAGGGTCGGTTAAACAATGTATTTTGGGCAGATCCAAGAAGCAGGGCAGCCTACAAAGACTTTGGAGATGTTGTTACATTTGATACTACATATCTTGTGAATAAATATGATATGCCATTTGCTCCTTTTATCGGAGTTAATTATCATGGTCATTCTATTTTGTTAGGATGTGGGTTGATTTCGCATGAGGACACAGAGACGTTTACGTGGTTATTTGACACTTGGCTATCATGTATGTCTGGCTCTTCTCCCCTTGGAATCATCACAGACCAAGACAAAGCGATGAAAAATGCAATTGAGATTGTTTTTCCGAATACTAGGCATCGATGGTGTTTGTGGCATATTCTGAAAAAGGTGCCTGAGAAGATGGGAAGGTATGCAGAATATCATGCCATTAGATTTTCGTTGCATGCTATTGTTTATGATTCACAGACTCCTATTGAATTTGAGAAAGCTTGGCATGACATGTTAGATAAATATGATCTTGGTGATAATCAGTGGTTAAATGGTTTATATGAGGAAAGATATCGTTGGGTTCCATGTTTTGTAAAAACAACTTTTTGGGCTGGTATGTCAACCACTCAACGTAGTGAAAGTATGAATGCTTTTTTTGATGAGTATATTAACGCAAAAACCACTTTGAAGCAGTTTGTGGAGAAATATGAGAAAGCAATGGAAAGTAAAATTGAAAAAGAGTGGCAAGCAGATGCTAGGTGCTTCAGCCAACGGATGCCATGTCGTACTAATTTCGCAATAGAAAAACAAGTTGAAGAAGTATACACTATTTCCAAGTTTTAAGAATTTCAACAGCAGCTAATGGATAAGATGTATTGTGAGGTTTTCAATTGTGGTGGATTAGAATATGAAGTCGTTGAAAATGATGGAAAGAGTAAAGAGAAGACTTTTCAAGTTATTTTTGAAAGGGACAACGGTGAAATTCGTTGTGCGTGTTCAATGTTTGAATGTAGAGGGGTTGTTTGCCGACACGCTATTGCAGTGTTGATACGTAACCGTATAACATTTCTTTATGAGAAGTATATTATATGGAGATGGAGGAAAGATATGCGGAGATGTTACAGTCGAGTGAAAGTCAGTTATGATGTACGGAATTCGAGCATTGAACACCAGCGATATAGAGAAGACTGTGCTGCTTTTTATGATGTTGCTGATATAGCTTCAAAAAATGAAGAAAATCATAAAAGTGTTTTGACTTGGATTGAAAAAATAATGAAGGATGTATCGTTGAATGTTCGCCGTCAACGCGAAGATACAACTGCTGTTGGTGGGTCAGGAAGTTGTATGGAAATCATACAGGATCCAACAGTATCTCGTCGTAAAGGTCGGCCACCTTCTCAAAGAAAGCAAAAGCAATTTAAAAAGCCAAAACAGAAGTCAAACAATACTTCATTGAGTACAACTATAGAGGTAATTCAATTACATTCATTTTTAATTAATTCAATACAAATTTATTTCATATTAATTTATTTTTAATTAATTTAATACAAATTTTAAATATTTATTGTTTACTTTCGTAGGACTCAGAGGCACACGATTCATCTTCTCAAACTGCTACTGTAATCCCCACACAATCGAGTAATATGGCTCTGGTAAAATTTTTTTTTATTAATGTACCTACTATTAGTGTTGTTTCATTATCATTTGTTTATTAATTTGTATTTTTTTTTTCTTTTTGTACAACAGCTAGCTCAACAAACACTCCCACAACATTTCCTCCCTTACTATCAGCCTTGGATAAATTATGGAGGAGTTCATCATGTAAACTTCCAACAATTACTACAACAAAATTTCGAAGATGCCAATCGAACGGAATTTTCAGCTAATGATCCTAGCACATGATCAAAGCTAGCTTGTATTTCAATATATATATTTTTTTATTTTGTGATTGTTGGATTACTATATGTGATAGCTAATTTATTTCTTAAAAAATATTTGAACGATAAAATTATGTTTTCAACCAATTCCGTCTTGACCAAAATACTGCTAAACAGGAAATATAATTCATTTCAAATTTTCAATCCAATGATGCCATTGATCAAATACTAGTTCTAAGATGCAACGCTCGAACACTGCATGTATTTAAGCGACATGGCCCGGAACCTGAAGCAGCTGCACATGTTATAAAAGGAGCCTTGTCTAGAGCATTGGTTCCTTATTACCCTCTGACAGGGAGGCTAGAGTCTAGCTAAGGCCACCTTCAAGTTGAATGGTCTGGAGACGGTGTATTGTTTGTGGAGGCATCTGCTAATTGTACCCTGGATTCTGTGGATTACTTCCATTCCCTATGATCAGCTCCTTCCCAATGAAGCTACTCACGATGGACGTTAATAACTTTATGTTTTCAGGTGACACAATTTGTATGACACACTTCCACCAACAACAATTCCAGCAGTAAGAGGATTTGAAGCTTATTCAGGGTTTGTGAGATTTCGAATCAAAGGCAAAGAAGACACTGAAATGGTTTTGCCTAAGGCCCAGGAAACCGTTTCCTCCAATTCCGTTCTGCGTGAGTGTCAAAGAGCTGTTTCAGCAACCCGGAGTCTCTTTCAAGGCCATTGAACTGGACAAAGAAAGTGATGGAAGTGAGATTCAATCAGCTCTAGCTGAGTGGACCGGACAAAAAACTATTCCAAATGTCTTCATCGGAGGGAAACACATTGGTGGTTGCGATTCAACTACTGCACTGCACAAGGAAGGGAAGCCGGTTCCTCTGCTTACTGAAGCTGGAGCTGCTGCCAAGACAGCTGCCTAATCGATGGCTATTCTCTGCCTGTCAATTCTAGTAATAAATAAACAATGTGTTGGTAGTGTTTTTTTTTTTACCGAAAAGGAGTAGAATTCATCGGTAAAAGTAGTAAGAGACAAAGCAATATCAATTAACTGTGTTGTCTTGGAGACACTGATCCATTTCAGACAAACTCAAATCAAAGTGTTTATATTCACCCAAATCTTATTTCCATTTGATATGTGAGACCTGAAGTTTACGCATACCACTACAAAATACCATTAAATTCTCAAAGGAAGCAACTATCTTCACTGAGGGTCGGTGAAGAAGCCGTTGATTTTCGGCATGATTTCTGGGGTCTTGTTGCGGACATATTTTCTTAGGAAATGCTCAGAATACTTTTCTCCCTCCGCATAATTCTCCAAAACTCCTGCAGCTCTGGTTTGCTTGGTCACCCTGACTTCAGGGTTGATGCAGATATTGCGGATGAGTTGCATTCCGCAGATCCCGACAGCAACGCCTACAACCGCGAACAGTGGAAACACCTCAGGCCTAATCCATCGGTTCCCGGCCATTGTATGCTCTCTATGAAATTGGCAGCGGAGCAAGTCAACCGAAGGATCTGGTTCCTGTTTATCGCCTGTTGGTAGTGTTTAATCTGTCTGAATTAAACATGAAATTCTGCTTATTTGAGTAATTTCCAATGCACTTTTTTGTTCAGTTTAAAAAAAAAAAAAGAACAGATCCCATTGTGGTTTACGAAGGAAGCAAAAAGAAAAAAGAAGGAAGGAAGCAAAAAAAACAGATCCCGTTGATGGCAGCAGCAAGAAAGCTAGAAGGAAGCTAGAAGGAAACAAAAAGAAAAAAGAAAGGAGTGTTAAAACGCACCGTTTTTAATTTAATCAAAACGGAGCGTTTTAAATTTGGGACGCGATTCGGGGTTAAAGTCGGGGTAAGTAGCATTTTCGTTTTTCCAAAGAAAATGACATGTGAAAGTCAACAAACGCATACATTACTTTTATAAAAAATAAAGAGGTGGGTTGTGTAATATCATCAGGCATTACATCAACTAAATATAAATTATAAATACTAACTTTATATCCCTTGCATGTTCAACAAATTAAAAAGAAAAATATAATTGTATGAAATTATGTGACAAATTTGTTATCACACAAAATGAGTCTTATGGTTAGTTTTAAAAATAAAATTGTGTGAATCCATTGGTTGTTTTTAGAGCAAATTAGCTCCGAAATAAATTTGATGCACAGAGCCACAGACTTTCCTATTAATTATACCAGCATATTCAGACTATTATTCTTGAATTTGGACATTTTAGAAATATCCCTAATGTTTAGACACATCTCACTTAGGGAAACAGTTTTTGCAAGTTCATCAATTGTATCCCCTCACGACTCACGGATTATCTGATTAATGTCCCCAGATGCCGTTTCTGCAGTTAACCACAGCCCACAGGCGTTTGCAAAGCATACAAACACTAAATACCCCTTGGCGGCCATGGACCACCTTAATTTTATTGAAGTGTTATTTATTTATTTTTTTCACTTGAGTTAATTTTAACTAAGTCCACATAAATTTGTATCTTGCTTTTTCCATGAGAGGAACATATTATTACCATCGTCAATAATAGATTTATGACTATTTTTTGGGCAAATTGGAGGAAATGGGATTCGGGGATATAAATGGAATTTTCACAGACATGAAGGAAATAAGTAATGTATTAACAAAAATTGTTTCCTCAAGTAATATTTTGACAAACGTCAGGGACATCGCCAAAATTTCCATCGGCTCGATAAAGATAGCTCAGCTGCAGTTGCTCCATCAAGGATGTTCAAGGCTTTCATTCTTGACTCTCACAATCTCTTCCCAAAGTTGTTTCCACAAGCGTTCAAGAGCGTCGTTTACGAACAAGGTGATGGAGAGGCTGGCAGTGTTAGAATTATGTACTTCGCTGAAGGTAATTAAGTATTCAGTTAATCACATCATCATCACATTATTCACGACCAAGCTCTTAATTAATAATTAACTAATGCTTTTTCTCGAGGGTTATTTCTGCACGCATTTCATGTAATTAAACGAATGTAATAATGTAGGTTATATAAATCTGATTGTAAATATCAGTGTATGAAATGTCTGCTATAATAGCAGTTGTAAATATATCTGTGAAATGCAGTAATC
The DNA here is from genome assembly GCA_030449925.1 of Citropsis articulata. Taxonomy (NCBI): domain Eukaryota; kingdom Viridiplantae; phylum Streptophyta; class Magnoliopsida; order Sapindales; family Rutaceae; genus Citropsis; species Citropsis articulata. The sequence goes on from JASUUH010000077.1 coordinate 1,443,138, forward strand.
TGATGTGTAATCAGTATTCAAAAAAAAAAAACTGGTGCTTTTTTCGTTCGCAACTGTATTTGTTAATTGATTAACTCTAGTGACAAACTTAATGCATGTGATCGATTGAAAGGTAATAAGCACACGTACGCAAAGCAAAGAATCGATGTACTTGACAAAGAGAAGTTTTATTGTAAGTACACTATATTTGAAGAGGACAATATGTTGGACATGCTTGAATGCATTGTGTATGAAATTAAGTTTGAGGCTTCTGGCGATGGCGGATCGAATTGCAAAACTGCTTTTGAATTCCATATAAAGGGTGATGGAGAAAGTAAATTGGAAGAGGAACTCAAGGGCTCCGTAGAGCAAGGAATGGCATTATTCAAGGCTGTGGAAGCACATCTCTTGGCAAATCCTGATCTCTATGCTTGAATCATTTTCCAATTCCAAGTGGGCTTCTAATAAATAAGAACTTTGTTTGCTTATTTATGGTTTTAAACCTTGAATAATGTACTAGATATAATAATATCAATAAATTATAAAGCGTTGCAAAAATCCACGAACTCACCCATTAAATATTACAGTTTAATTATTCTAATACACATCAGATTCAGGGATGTCTGTTATTACCCTAATTTCAAATCAATTATATACATCACACGATCACAATTTTTTTCCCCCCAATCTTAGATAACAATGTCGAAAGAATCTGTTTAAAACAAGGGAGTGTGATCTTTTATTTGCACTTGGTGAAAAAAGAGCAAAAATATTAAGCCTCAATTTCCTAGTGTTACTTCCCTTATGAAATAGAAATTTTTAAGTTGAATTTAGATGAAAATGTCTGTGAAAATCATTAAGATATTAATGATTAGGGTTTTTAATTTAAATTAAGATATTAATGATAAACATTTTATTTTTAGATTAATTCTTTTAGATAGAAAATCATTAATAAATTTGGTACATCAATTCGTGTGCCAAAATTTTCGAAGTGTATATATATAAATGTTTTAATTTAGGATCATGGACTTTAACAAAATTCAAAAAAATTATAACAGTGTGGTTTGATAAAGTAATAACTTTAGTTTAATAGTTTTTTAGATTTTAATAAAATAAGAGATTTTAGACAAGATCAACACACACGCGCGCGCGTACGCATTGAACATGAATTTCATTTGGTGGGAAAGAATAAGAAATTATGTTAAACAACTTCAGTGAAAAATAGAAGCCACACGCGCGCGCACGATGAGCGGTAACAGACCTGCGACGAGGCTAGACCGAGCTACAGCCTGGTCAAACTTAGGAAAAAATCATTCATGCCCCTTATTTTACCATCAATTATATACAATAATAGATTTTATTTTATTTTCATACATGTCCCTAATACAATTATCCTTATGTTCATTAATTTTATACAATAATAGAGTTTTTATTTTATTTTCAAATATGTCCTTCATTTAATTATATATTTTTTCCAATTGAAATTAGTGACTTATTTTATAAAATGAGTAAATTATATATTTATTATATAGATTAAAAACATTAGGGGGTAAAATGTTATTACTTTAATTTATTTAAAAAAAATTCTAATGAAAAAAAGTATGTCAATCTAATATAAAATTGTCACTAGTATTAAACTACTTAAAAAAACAACATATAGTAACAATTATCAACATTTTCATAAGCTTTTTATGTGAATTTTGAGATTTTATTTATTAGCTATATTAACTAAAATAAAATTTGAATATTTTGAGGAGCTTTAATTTGATAGGAAAATCATCAACAACTGGTTCTTTAAAGTGAGTCAGAGCGCTTGGCAAAAGCACAACGACACTCAAATATATTTTTGTTGAGTTGAATTTAGTTTATTATTGAAACTTTTGACTAATAATATGTTTATAATTTAAAAATAAGAATAAATTTGAATTGTTTAATTTATTGAAACCTGACAATTAAGTACTTGACTTCAAACATTAAAGTTTTACTAGCAATTTTTAATTGATTGTAATTACATGTATTCATTCATTTCAGCTTAAAATCCTTAATTAATATATTAATCCTTATATAATCCTTGTATAATTACATTTTATTAGAGTCAGATTCCATAATTGTAAAATAGTGTTTTTATTTTTTAATTGCCTTTGTTTTCTACATTTTTTATATAATTATTTTTGTATAAAGTACATACTTTTAGGGATAAGATTTTTCATGTCCCTCTTATTTAATGCAATTTTTTCTACTTATGAATTTTTATGCTCACTTTAAAATATAAAATTTTTAACTTAGCCATAGTAATACAAATTCTTGGGTCTGCCCCTGGCGTTGAACATGAATTTCATTTGGTTGGAAATAATAAGAAATTATGTTAAACAACTTTAGTGAAAAATAGAAGCCACGCGTGCGTGTGTTGAACATGAATTTCATTTGTTGAGAAAGAATAAGAAATTATGTTAAACAACTTTAGGGAGAAATGAAAGACACACTAACGTGCGCGCTGGACATGAATTTCATTTGGTGGGAAAGAATAAGAAATTATGTTAAACAACTTTAGTGAAAAATAGAAGCCATTACAGAAATGAATATAGAAATTCAAAATTTAAATATAGAGAGTTTAATATTAATTAATTTGTTAATAACCTTTTCCATGTTGTCCTATATTAATTTTTAAATTAATACAATTGAAAAAGATAGTGAAGCAAAAAATATATTAGATGAAATAGGTTAAATGCAATCTCTATAACAAATTATGTAGTTCAGAACTATCACACAAGTCACAAACACTATTATGTTCATAGTAGAAAGAAAATTAGGACTAGTGGCATCCCTCTAATTTCCTTTCAGCACCGCCATTTAACGTCAAGTCCGAGTTTAATTCCAAAATAATCCTTTTCCTCGATAAACATTTTTCATGATAAATTTCTGGAATATCAGTCATTTACTCATTTATTAAACCACATATAATTGAAATAACTATGGTTAAAGAGGACAAAGCAAGCTTAATTTCAGGAAAAATGGTAAGAAAATTTAAAATATAGTTCAGACCTGACACCCTTAACCAGAACATTTGATTAATTCCTAAACAAGTCTAATTCTACTCAGATAGCGAAGACAAGTAGGCCAAAATGATTACAACTGCTATTATCTAGAGACTTTGGCCACCGAGCTTCCGTTTAATTAGTCTCTATATTTTGGATTCACGTCTCTGTTTAATCAATCCATATATTTTGAAAAAAAGATGAGAGTATTTGAATATACTAATTTCCTCTCTATATCTTTGTTTTAGTTAAGAATTTGATTATTTGAATAATTTTTTTAAAGATTACTTAATTAACTATTTCTCTCTCGCTTCTCAATTTCATATATTCGCATAAGTTCATTCAAGTATATTATTTTAGCTGTAAATAACTAGTATTGCTAACTAAGAGGAACGAAACCCGATATTGAAAGATAGACATCAACAAGTTTTTATCGGACATTAAATTAAGTTAATGAATATCAAGAAATGAATTTTTACCAAATATTTTCTCTTATATATATATATATATATAGAAAGCATGAAATAGGAATCATGATATAATATGAAAGGCCAAAAAATGAATTCAAATTAGAGTGAAATTGAGTGTTTAATTTGTAAAATGTGAGAGCAATGAGAGCACATGCAATTGTAAGAGAGAAGAAGATTAGTGAAAAATGATTTTGAGATTTTTAAATTTTTAATTGCTTAATAATGAAATTATTTTTTTAAAATAGGTATAGAAAAAAATTTGATGGGTTCAAATAGTCTCATGAGAAGTGCTTTAGAATACTTATATTATTAAATATGTACACAATTGTTATTAATTTTTTCTTTACTTTTACAATAATAATAGCCTGACGATGATTTGGAAAAGTGAAAAAAGAAGAACTTAATTTACTATATTCTAAGATAATCTTTATTCTTATCTTATCATTTCTTTTCGTTTTTCTTCTTTTAAAAGCAAATTCCTTCATATTGAACCAAGTTGAAAAAATATTTTAGCTACAAGATACTGATGCTCATTCCAAACTTTTAAAAGCACGATAAAAATTGATAAGCGAGAGTCTAGTCCAAGTGTCCAACCACGTCTTTGATGGATAAATTCTACTTGATTTAGTCCTTCATAGTGTGGGACATGCCAAATTTTAAACTTCAGCCGTAGATTTGTTATCTTCACCACGCACTAATATTGGCTGCCTCACATCCATGCACCCACTGGATCTATATATATCACATGAAACCAGAAATGAGGACTCACTCAAGCTCACCTACTCACTTTTGATTACGGTTCTCCAGAAGCTAACAGAGATCGTTTCTGCTTTGAAGGATATGGAAACTCCTTACACAGGTTAATTGTTCGGCCATGTTCAATTGAATGTCATTTATAATTCTAATTTTAATAAATGTGTTTTTGAGTAAGTTTTCTATTATCAACTTTTCAGGTAAGAAAGAATGGTCAGAGGGTGCAATGTTTGTTTTTTTAGTTAGTATGTTTGATGAGGAGAAAATAAATAATAATGATATGGATCTTCTTGCTGTCCATCAATACGGGAGGTACCCTGACTACACCGGTTAGGTGTTATAATGTAATACTATTATGCTTAATGAAATAAAGGGATGGATAATATAATATTATTATCCAGCAATGATGTGAATACAAGTTTGGTTTAGTCAACTACTAAGATCTTGAGAGATATACAAAAAATTTCTTTCCTTGGCCTATGTATTTTGTCGTCCTTAATTAATAAATAAAATTATTGTGTTTATGTGAGTTGACTGAATTATTTTGGCAATAGATATAAAATTATTTTATATATCTCTATTTGATTAATTGTGCTCTTTTTCTTCTTGAATATTTTTGTTAATCAAACTCGACATGAGTTAGCTAATTCTTGCAGCTCCTACGGGGCCAAAATGTTTATAATTAATTAATAATACTATTATGTTTGTTATTTGTTAATTAACTGGCATATATCATCAGGATGATAAAATCTTACCATAACTATATTAAGGGTTCTCTTACTTTAATATGATAAAGGACAAGTTAAAAAATAAATAAATTATATATTTCAATATATTGGATTAAAGATGGTTACACCCCATGATTTATAAAAATAATCACAAGACCCTCAAGTTTTTAACAAGAAACAGTAAGACCCTCTTCCATTACTTGCTATAATTAATTTCGATGGAAAATATAAAATTCACTATTATGTTTTTCTGATGCACTTACTATCTTCCTACGCGGAATTTTAAAATAAATAAATAAATATATGAAAAATGTGGCTAACTCATTAGCATTAATTAACAATTTTGCCGCCACTGCTACCATCAGATAAAGCATGCAAAATACTGGTTAAAAATGATTACGAAAATTAAAAAAGAAAAAGGAAGAAAAAAACCCACAAATATCTGACAGAGCCCTTGAAAACCCAGGACCCACTGACTATGAAGATGAAGAATAGTAGAATGTAAAATATTCTGGATTAGTATTTTTTAAACTTCAACAATTCACTGGTTATTGTAAATCATCCTCAATAACCACGGATTATTAACATTTTAGATTGATTGTAGTTCAGCAACAGGAGAAAAATATTTAATAAAATAAATTTTCTTTTTTTTTAATTTATTCATAGTGTGGAGGATAGAAGATGAAGAATAGTAGAGCGCGAAAGGTGTATTTAAATGGTGTAGGCACGAATAAAATTTTTGACTGGTTAAATTATGGCCTTAAGTCCGAATCTTTAAATTCTAAGTTAATACGAGGTAAAAGTATCAAAATGTCTTTTTTGTAAAATGTAAAATGTAATGAAGAAGGATTAATATCCCTTATTGAAAATTTAGAAGTCCTCGTACTATTATTTAATCCTTAAATAATGGAGGTGCAATTAATCTTTTTATAATTCACTTGCAAATCAACTCATCACATGAATATAAAATCCTTAGCCACCTATATTACTACCTTTGGGAGCCTCTGGGACTATTTTCCTAACTGTAGTTATCTTTTTGATCACATAATGCAAAATCAATTCATCACATGGAGAAAATCCCTAGCCCCCAGAATTATCGATTAGCAACATTACTACTTTCCTATAAGTGAGTACAAATCATGATTCCTCAAGTTAACAGTACCTCCTCCAACAATCATTCCTCTAAAATCTCTGCCATAGCTGCTATCCGTAATAATATAATTTAGTTAGGAAACATGTAATTATACAAAAGTATTCTCAAGTTTCAGTCAATTATTTTTATTTTTATGGTATGAGAGAGCTATGGCTTCAAGTTCAAGATCTGAGCTATCTCTTTCACTACAATATCTTCATCGGTGTGCGAGTTTAATTTCCTTCCTCTGAAAACTATTTCGTATGGAGTTCTCAAGTTCAACCGCTTGTTTACAGTCTTTGCCTTGAACACCACTTCTGGCTGATGTTGAGCCCATCTAAAACCATTAGAGAAGATAGAAAGAAAATATTAATCCAGACTTAATCGTTTAGAAGTTAATAATGATGGCTTGCTCGCAACTTGGTTGAGGAGCATGATGAATGAAGATATTATTGGTATAAAAGTCGGGTTGCAAACAGCCCGTGATATCTGGCTCACAATTCCGAAGTGCAAGAAGCACGGCTAAAAGATAGCCCATATTCTCTGAAGAAAAGTTCATCTAAACTAGATGACTTTCTCAAGAAACTCAGAATCACGTGTGACAAGCTTGTCGCTATTGGAAAACCACTCAGTGACAATGACAAAGTTTTCCAACTCGCTCGTGCGCTTGGATCAAGATATTCCGAGTTCAAAATAACCATGTTAACGAAGCCACCATATCTGAGCTACAAACAGTTTGTCAACGCTCTCTTGAATCATGAACAAACCGTGATTGCATAGCAAGATGAAGAGTCAAGTACCAATAGCGTATATTTAAGTTGTTGCAATTAAAAAGCTCGTAGTTGGACCTTAGGTCGGTCGGCCGGCCTCATGTGCACCGTAATCGGTCGTCCCTTCGCCGGGCGATGCTCTCGACCTTAATCGGCCGGGTCGTGCCACCGACGTTACTTTGAAGAAATTAGAGTGCTCAGCAAGCACGCCCAGATACATTAGCATGGGATAACATCATAGGATTTCATCCTATTCTGGTCTTCGGATCGAGTAATGATTGTGACAATGGGGCATTCGTATTTCATAGTTAGAGGTGAAATTCTTGGATTTGTGAAAGACGAACAACTGCAAAAGCATGTGCCAAGGATGTTTTCATTAATCAAGAACAAAAGTTGGGGGCTCGAAGACAATCAGATACCGTCCTAGTCTCAACCATAAACGATGCCGACCAGGGATCAGCGGATGTTACTTTTAAGACTCTACTGGCACCTTATGAGAAATCAAAGTCTTTAGATTCTGGGGGGAGTATCTCGCAAGGCTGAAAAACCACACAATAATGGCCATTACGGTGGCAGAAGCAATGGAAACTACCAGAACCAACAGCCGTACAATAATGGCCAAAATTCACCAGACCCACCGAAAAAGAATAATCAAGAATATGCTTTTTTTTGGTCAAATATGTGGCAAAGAGAGGCCACAATGCAGCAGTCTGTAGAAACGGGTACGATCAAGATTATGATGAGAAGGAAGCACCACATGCATGCCTTAGCTGCAATGAACATCAACGTAAATGAAGATCCTCAGTTCTAAGCAGATTCTGGTGCTACCACTCACAAGACAAATGATCCAGGTATCTTGATTGTATTAGAACTTATAAAAGTTATAAAGGACGTGATCAAATATTTGTGGGGAATGGTAACAGTTTGCATATCACTCATATTGGTAATATTTTGTCTTAAAACAAGTCACAGTAATTTGAGTCTAAATAAAGTCCTATTTTTTCCTTGCTTAAGAAAGAATCTCATATTATTAGCCAGCTTATCGATGATTTAAAATATTTTTTAACGAAAGTGGGTTTTTTGTTAAGAGCAAGGAGGACAGGATCTTGGCAAAGGACACAGATGCGGCAAGATGTATGCCTTCGACGAAAACCAACTAATGGCACTTAATGCAATGAAAGGAAACGCTCAAGACTTCATTCTCTGGCATAAGAGACTTGGACATGCAAGCTCTAGAGCACGGGAAACTTTGAAGGAAAAATAAGGCCATTAGTCTTTCTAGTTGGATTCAGAAGCCAAGTTTATGTTAGTCTTTCTAGTTGGATTCAGAAGCCAAGTTTATGTGTTTGTTGCCAGTTAGGAAAAAACTGTAAATTGCCCTTTAATTATCGACTAAAATTGCTGAGTTTTCCAAAAAATACATTGTGATGATCAATGAGGACTATTATGTCTAATTAAAAATATCGATTTTATGCTTCATTTATGGATGATTCCTCGTTTTTCTTGGTTAATCCCATGAAAAAATAAATTTGACTTTTTTGGTTATTTTGTAAAATTTCGTAAATAGGTTGAAAATCTATTGGGCAGAAAAATCAATTTCTTTCAATATAATGGAGGAGGCGAATTCAACTCTCTACTCTTGAATAATACGGGATTATTATTTAAATTTCTTTCCTATACACCCTTGAACAAAATGGGGTTTGCCGAGAGAAAGCGTGGACACATGGTAGAGACAGCCTTAGTATGATCTTTCATGCTTATCTGCCCCTTAAGTGTTGGGTAGATGGATTTTTAGCATCCGAGCGTTTATGTGAAGAATAGAATATAATGCCTTTATCCGCTATTAGTAGAATGCGAAGCCCATATAAAAAATTATTTCAAAAATTCGGACCATCGTGGATTAAGGATGCCGTTGTTTCCCTTATAAGAAATTAGTGAAAACATAAATTTGATAAAAAATCTTATCCTTGTATTTATTATAGACCCTTACATAAAGGATACGAATGCCTACAACTCGATACCAACCGTGTCTACATATCTAGACCTTTTTTTTTTTAAATGAAAATACCTTTCCTTGTTTTGATGAACAAAATTCTTCTCTCGCGTAGGATTCAAATGAATTCGCAACTTTTCCATCTCTAAATAAATGGATGCCTAAGTCAGCCACATGCAGTAGCTACTGACTCATCAACTTCTAGTAAGATAAAAAAAGAGTTAGTAGCTTTCACAATTCATAAGCAATAGAAATAAAGAGCCGATTTTTTTATTTTTCCAGTATAACAACCCATTGCATTACAATGCTTTATATAGAACTTGGTTCTCATGTTTGGGTTACATCAAGACCAAGCATCAACGGCTATCAATTTTCATCACAGGGCATTTCAGAGGTTGTTATAACAGCCTGACACTGACGTTTGTCTTCTTGTCTTCGCTGTTCGCCTTGTCTTCTCAAGCTGTGATATCTTACTCCTTCAGCTTGATTGCCATCTAATCCTGACCTTTGATGCTTCTAGCTATCCAACGACTGATATTCAAGCATCAAATGGCTTGCTTAATACAAAGAGATCATGAGTTCCCGCCAATATCTTCATTGAGGTATATTATCAAACAATTGTGCAGCAACCTGAGTCACAATTATTTTAACTCCCCCTCTCAAGCTCAGCCGTCTGCTAAGACATTGAGCTTGCTTCTTAGGTATTCGAAACTTCGATTAGATAGTGCCTTGGTCATTATATCTGTAACTTGGTTCTTGCTTTCCACATACTTTAAATCAAACTCTCCATCGCTGATTTTATTCCTCACGAAATGAACAGCTATTTCAATATGTTTGGTTCTTCCATGAAAGACTGCATTTTCAGTAAGAGCTATTACACTCTTGTTGTCACACCATATTATTGGCTTCTTCTCCAACTTGATGTTCATCTCTGCAAGTAGTTGATACTACCTTTTGCTTCTTTGAGCTCCATGAGACTAGATTTCCTGCCAAGAACATACAATAACCACATGTGGACTTTCTGTCATCTCTATCAGCTCCCCAATCGGCATCTGTAAAGGCTGAAATTTCCATTTTGTTTCCAGATGAAATGCATCATGAGTTAAAGTGCTCAAGGTATCTTAAGATCCTTTTGCAGCTTTGCTAGTGTATCACTTTCTTCTTGCATAAATTGGCTTAGTTTATCGACTGTAAGAATGTCCGTCGGTGATGGTTGCATATTGCAAGGCTCCAATGACACTTCAGAGAGTTTTGTCTTCAAAAGCTGTCCTCCTCTTCTTCTTCGCCCAAGGTATATTTCACACTTGAACTTAATGGAGTTATGCTTTCTTTGCACCCTTTCATGTTTGTTTTATCTAGAAGTTCTTGCACATATTTGCTTTGGCAAATGTGCATCCCTGCACAGACCCTTTTTACTTAAATACCAAAGAAATAACTTAATGAGCCTAACTCCTTCAATGCAAAGCTCTCATTAAGTTTTTTAATCAAGTATTTGACAAGAACTTGGCTACTACCAGTTATGAGTATGTCATCTACATACACAAGTACATATATGACTTCTTTATTATTCCTCCAATGAAATAGTGAGGTATTCGAGACTGAGTTTTGTATTAGACACCATTGACAATTTGCTTAGGTTAGGTGGAATAGTAAAGGGGTTGGTGCAATAGTGCCATTATTTTCCCTATAAATAGATGGTATTTCTTCCATTCTTAGCATCCCAAAAATTTGAGAGCTTAAGAGAATTGTAAGTGAAGCAATTTTAGAGTTCTGAGAGTATGAGCAATTGGAGAGTGTGTGTGAGAGTGCTTTGGGTGTATTTGGGTTTTGGGGAGTGAGATTTTCTTTACTCAAATTTGTACTCTAATAATTGTTAGTAATACAATTATTTTTCTCTTACTCCCGTGGATGTAGGCATACTGCTGAATCAAGTAAAATTCTGTGTCCTTTATTTTTTTGTAATTATTTGATGTGCTTGATTCCGCATTCCGCGCACAACAGAGAATGACAGAGCTATTGAAATATTCAGAAAATTATGCAACAAGAAGTTTGCCTTCTTGTTGGATGATTTACGGACATCAATATCGTCATTAGAAGTTGGTGTGCCTCTTCTAAGTAGATCAAAGATAGTTTTGATTACCATATTTGAGAGAGGTTGCAGAAGCATAAGCATTGACAAATGTTAAAAGGTCAATTATTTTTCGGAACAAGAAGCTTCTAATTTGTTCAAGCTCAAGGTCACTTTTGTAAGCTGATGATACACCTGCAAAACTTTTGGCCAGTATGCATGAAGGCCATCTGCTTTCTCTCATTACTAACGGATAAGTCATGCCTTGTATTATTGGGGACCTTGCTTTGTCATCCTGCAATTGATGAATTGACTAAATATCGGTTCGATTTTGAAGATATGGGGACTCATTTCTTTGCTCACTACGATCACTTTTCAGGTAAATTTTTGAATCTTCATTTTTCTTTGTTTCCTCAAATTGTTATGCCCGCTGATCTCTAGTATAAGGCTGACAGAGTTGTCGAAACCCTTCAAAATAAATACTGATTCACCTAAACTAACTTGTTGAAATAGTGGAACCAGGTCGAATCCCAAGAGAACTAAAGTAATTTCCCAAAGTTTAAAACAAAAATTAATTTCCCAAGAGAACTACATTTGCAAAGCTCTCTGCCTCAAAACCGGAAAACCGGTTCTTGAAACCGGTAAATCGATTTTTGTTTGAAGTTTTCTGGGAATTATCCGGCTAACCGGATAAGGAAACCGGAAAATCGAATTTCGGTTCTCTTGGTTCTGTCCACTAACGGTTAGCCGGTTAGTGATATCCGGTTATCCGGATTCATGATTTTAAGTTGTTCTTCTTTAACAAGAAATTGATAAATAAAAAAAAAGCTAGATATTAAAATTAAGCAAAAAAAAATCAATCTTACCAAACTTCCAATCCAAGGGTGTAAATTCCATCTAATTGCAATTTTGATCATAGGCAAAAAAAATATATATATATATAATTTACTTAATCCAAGAACTTAGTCTATTTAATTGGTTAAGCCGCAGAAAGCAATTATTCTCCTAATATAATAGACTCAAACAATCACTCAAATCAAATCTTATCATTAATTTAACTGGGCATTATCGTTCCATATCAAATTAAGTGATAGCATTAAAAATAGTGAGAATGACTAAAACAAGATCAATTAATTCAGATTATTCCAATTTAATCAATTTCGTATTTTTATTTCCTTGGAGCCTATCATGCAAGCTATGTAATTGTGGCCATCAATATACACACACATGAGCCAACTCTTTGCTACTCAATTCAGTCATTCATGACAATTACGGATCACAAACTCATGACTAGCGATAGAAAAATAAATATTGAATTAAGGCGTCAATTTAATCAATATAAATAATTCATAGAAAATAAGAACAAAAAAATAAAAATTACTTGGATTGAAGAAATTCTTGTTTAGTCCAAAGCCTCAAAAAATTACAATCGGAATTGATTAACCCTTGGAACGGAAGTAAAATCTTAGCCACACATGGTGGACAAAAGAGATCAAAAATTGTTTGACAAAGAACAAGTTGCAGCCACCTGTTTTTTAATTCAAAAAGAAGAAAGACAAAAGTCTATTATTTTTCCTAGACCTATCTCACGTCCTTGACCTCTCTATGCTAAGGAAAACGTGAGCCAATCCCCCAAAAATTAGGTGTTGTAATATTTTGCACTCCTAAAGAAAAAATAGTCCACCCAATAGGAAGTTAAAAATAAAATAGTAGTAATTCCTAAACAACCTTCCTAATATTAATTCTAATCTAATAAGGAAACCTCAAATAAAGGGGAATCCAAACAAATAAAATCCTAAATAAGATAAGAAATATTTATTTTTATTTATCCTATCCTCCTAAAATAAAGTAAATAATATAAAAGTAAGTTCCACATGAATTTTTGCTTCAAGATTCGTAATTCTCCCAAGTCAGCTTTCACCATTTTCTCCAACAAGCATTGAATTTCACCAAGAAAGCCAAAAACGTGCCTTTTTGACCAAATTCTATCATAACATCCATGTTCTATCTCCTAAATCAAATCAGACACAATTTCCACAAATTAGCACAAAATCAATCAAAACATGAGGGAATTAAATAAAATATAGTACAACTATTTATAACTTATCAAATTCCCCCACACCCAAACCATGCTTGTCCTCAAGCATATCTCAAATCAACATACCAATCTTCCCCTTTATCTCCTTTCAACCATTCAATATCCAAGAACACCAATAAAGCTAAACACACATCAATGAGTTGAATTATAGTGACAATCAAGAGAATAAGCATTCATAAGATAGAATTTGTAACAAAAACACAAGCATCTCATCAATTCATCAAAATCAAATGCAGCAAGACTTAACACCCTCACATGGTTTCGCTCAATGCTCTCAAAGTGTTTAGGGTGCGTGTTTTACTCTCAAAATCAAAACATAGCATATTATTACCATAGGCTTGCAAATGAATTAAATCTCCACCACTACATATGAATATGATGCAAAAATCAAAGGGACTTAACAAGGGTTGAAATGGGGGCTTAGGTAAAGGTATGGTAAAAGGAAAAATTAAGGGTTTAACGATCAAGACAAAGAGTTAATTACATGCATGATTTAGATGCCTCACAAACAAAATAAACAAACACACTTCTAAAACAATGAAATTTATCCCCACATTTAAGCACTTAAAACACTTGGAGAAACAATTTGATAATTCAATTGCTTTTGCAAATAATTCTCCAATCATCAAATTAAGGGAATAAATTTCACAACAAAATTTTTATTTCTCTCTCTTTTTTTTTTGATTTTTTGATTTTTGATTTTTGATTTTTTTGATTTTGATTTTTTCAACATTTTTTTTTATTTTAGAAAATAAAAATTACTTTTCATCATGCAATTACTTCACTCTTGTCTTGACAGGGTAGAAAGGAAACAAGGATAACAAATAAAAGGCTTTGGGTTAAACAATATGTTAGAAACAAACAAAAAGGAAAAATACGCTCAAAGGGACTAACTAAGGGAAAAAAAAGGCGGGTATTTTAGAGTCTAAGAATTGGTTAAACCTAATTGCCCTTATCACACTTAAGCATCAATTAAAAAATGTGGTCTCAACATACATTCATAAGCAAGTTCTAGAATAAACACACTAAGTTTGATACACTCAACAAAAATAAACGGAGCAAAAATGTAATGAGTTGCTCGGCTCAAAAGCTCACTAGAGTGTCTATTTTGCATCAAGTCTTGTGCACTTTTCAATCAACAAATTAATGCGACACCATCGAAAATTTTAAAGAAAAACACTATTCATGCTTACCTCTTTCATGCATTAAAACTCAAAATAAAGATGTATCCCTAACTTACAAGGTATTCAAAGATATTGAAAAGACTTAAAACACAAAAATATTATTATTATTTTTAAAACAAGAGAATGAAAATTTTTTTTTTAATAACAAATTAAAAACATCCTAAAAACAAAAATACCAAGAAAAGATAGGAAATTATGAACATGCCAAAATCCTCCTCCACACCTAAATAATACATTGTCCTCAATGTATCAACAAGTAAATGGCTCACAAAAAATAATAATAATGAAATGAAAAGTAAATGGGAAGGGAAGAAGAAACTCCCCTCAATGTGAGTAATGTGGACCCGAATGATCTAGGGAGAGGGTGCTAAAGAAAGCTGTAAAATGGCGTGAGCACGCTTTATTAAAGTTAATCTCCTGTCCAAAATATATCTTCTTCATCAAGAACATCTAAAAACTTAAAATAAAATTAACAAAAGTAAAGAAAACCAAAAATAATAAATAAATAAATAAAAATTCAAAAACAAGAATAAAGAAAATATTTGGGTTGCCTCCCAATAGCACAATTTTTTACGTCGTTTTGCTCGATGAGTCACAAAGTTTAATCAACATCCAAATAACGAGGATGACCTAAATTGACTCACGAGGCATGGAGCAATTTCACCCTCATGATAGATTTTCAACCTATGGCCATTCACTTTAAAAATCTTGTCTGAGTCCAAGCTCTTAATCTCTACTGCACCATAAGGAAACACATTAATAACAACAAAAGGACCAACCCATCGAGAACGAAACTTACCAGGCATGAGCTTCAATCGAGAATTATATAGCAAAACTTTCTGACCAATCTCAAATTGCTTCCGAACAAGCATGTTATCGTGAAACAACTTGGATTTCTCCTTATAAATTCTTGAGTTCTCATAGGCATCTAACCTCAATTCCTCTAACTCTTGCAATTGCAACAATCTCGACATACCGGCTTTGTCTAAGTCCATATTACATCACGGACCGCCAAATAGGGTTTGTGATCGATTTCCACAGGTTAGTGACATGCTTTACCAAACACAATTGCAAGGAGACATACTTATAGGAGTTTTGTGTCATGGTAGAAGCCCAAAGAGCATCATCTAAACGAAGGCTCCAACTTTTCTTCCTGGATTCACCGCCTTTTCCAAAATAGATTTAACTTCTATCGGAGACTTCGCTTGTCCATTGGTTCGAGGATGATACGCGGTGGCAACCCTGATTCACTCCATATTTCTTCATCAAAGCTTCAACCGATCTATTGCAAAAATGCTGCCTTGATCATTAATAATTGCCCTTGGAATTCCAAACCTAGCAAAATGTTAGCCTTGACAAAACCTACAACAACTTGAGAGTCATCGCTGGTGGCTTTTGCTTCCACCCATTTCGAAACATAATCCACAGCCAAAAGAATATAAGAAAAACCACAAGATGATGGCAAAGGACCCATAAAATCAATGCCCCATACATCAAATATTTCACAAATAAGAATTGGAACTTGAGGCATTTCATTCTTGCGTGTTAACGCTCCTACTCTTTTCCTAGCGGTCCGTCTAGGTCCAAAATGTCCTCCACATGCATAATCATGGCAAAAGGCTAAGATAGATTGGAATTCATTTTCAGGCACACATTTCCTAATCATTTGATCATAACAATATTTCCAAAGGAAAAGTTTGTCCCAAACATAGTACTTAGACTCACTTTTAATCTTAGCTTTCCTAGACTTACTAAGCATCGCAGTAGACTTCAGAACCAAATAATTTACCATATCAGCATACCAATGAATCATACCTTTTAGTTGGAACATATAATCATTGGGGAAGTCGTCATTGAAAGGTGTATCATCTTCCTCCCTTATCAATCGACTCAAGTGATCAGCAACAGAATTCTCCACTCCTTTTCGATCCTTTATCTTCAGGTCAAACTCTTGGAGAAGTAAAATCCACTGAATCAGCCTTGGTTTCGATTCTTTCTTGGCTAAAAGATACTTCAAAGCTGCATGGTCAGAATACACAACAACTTTAGAACCAAGCACATAAGAACGAAATTTATCCAAAGCAAAAACAATTGACAAAAGCTCTTTCTCTGTAGTGGAATAATCAGATCGAAAGGTGATTTAAAGTCCCGAAGCATAATAGATGACATGACTTTTCTTGTCAATCCGGCTTAAAACTACTCCCATCGCATAATTGCTTGCATCGCACATGATTTCAAAAGGCAAGTCCCATCAAGGTGGTTGAATAATCATGACTAGTCAACAATTGAGCTTATCAAACGCCTTTGCATTTCTTCCCAAACTCGAATTGAACTTCCTTTCAGAATAAATTTGTTAAGGCAAGGCGATTTCGAGAAGTCCTTGATAAACCCGCGATAAAAACCTCGCATGTCTCAAGAAAAGAACGCACTTCCTAACATCAGGTGGTATGGTAAGTTTGCAATTATATCCACTTTGCCTTATCAACTTCTATACCCCTGTAAGAAATCACATGTCCTAGAACAATGCCTTGGTGGCCATAAACGACACTTTTCATAATTTGTAACCAAGTTAAGATTCATGCATTTTTTCAAAATCTCGTTAAATTATCTAAGCACTCATCAAATGAATCCCCATATACAGTGAAGTCATCCATAAACACTTCAATGCAATTCTCAATATATTCAGAAAAAATACTCATCATGCATCTTTGAAATGTACCTGGAGCATTACAGAGACCGAAAGGCATTCACCTATAGGCATAAGTTCCAAAAGGACAAGTAAATGTTGTCTTTTCCTGATCTTCCTGCACAGAATTTGATAAAAACCTGAAAACCCATCAAGAAAACAAAAGAAAGACTTTCCAGCTAATCTCTCTAGCATTTGGTCAATGAAAGGTAGATGAAAGTGATCTTTTCTAGTGACTTGATTAAGCTTCCTAAAATCAATACACATTCTCCAACCATTTTGCACACACATTGGTACAAGTTCATTATTCTAATTCTTAACCACAGTTATTCCGCTTTGGAACAACATGAATCGCCACCCATTCACCGCCGAGATTGGGTAGATTATACCGCATCGAGCAACTTGAGAATTTCTTTCATCACCACTTCCTTCATAAATGGATTCAACCTCCTTCGACTCTCGTGATGGTTTAGCATCCTCTTCAAGTAGAATCTGCAGATGCAAATCGATGGACTAATGCCTTTATGTCGGCTTAAAGTCCATCCAATTGCAACCTTGTACTCTTTCAAGGTTTTAACTAAACTTTCTTCTTGCTCCTTTCATGAGTCCTTTCGATATGATCACGAGTAATGTTTCCTTTCACCCAAATACATGTATTTAGGTGATCCGCAAAGCTTTCAATTCCGCTTTGGTGCTCGCACAATAAGGTAACATCTTGTTAAGTAGTAGAGGAAATTTCAGCATTAGAATTTATCGCTCGATAACGTCCGCTGAAAATAATTCTTCTACACTAAGTTCATCCAAAATTCCTTCTAAATTAGATTGTGCATCTAATTCTAGCTCATTCCCAACACTTTCTTGGGCAAAAATATCTTGCACAATAGAATTAATCACATCAATCTGACAAAGAGAATGCACATCAGTAGGGTGTTTCACAGCATCAAAAATGTTAAACTGAACAATCTCTCCATCAAACTCGACAGAGAGAGTACCCTCATCTACAACAATTTTTATCTTGGCAGTTTTCATGAAAGGTCTCCCTAGCAAAATCGAAGCCGATTTTGAAGAAGGATTACCTTCCATCTCTAAGATGTAAAAGTCTACAGGAAATATAAGCTCATTAACCTGCACCAAAACATCTTCCACAATCCCAAGTGGGTGAATATAAGAACGGTCAGCCAATTGAATAACTACACCAGTCTTTTGCAAGTCATTTCACTTTAATTCTGTAAATGTAAAATGGCATGACATTAATCAAGCTCCTAAATCTAGCATAAGCATGCTCAACTTTCTTTTCACCAATCACACAAGGTTATGAAACATACCGATCCTTGCATTTTTCTCGCATATTCTTTTGTAAAATTGTCCGACACATTCTTACTTACCTCAACCTTCCCTTTTCTTTCATCTTCCTATTGTTGGTGCACAACTCTTCAAGAAATTTATATTTGGGAATTTGCTTGACCGCATCCAATAAGGGATGTTAATTTGCACTTTCCTAAACGTGTCCGTAATCTCCTTTGCTCATCTTCTTTGGTTTAACTAACTGTTAGAAAATGAGGTGTAAGATGAAAGAGATAAAGGAGGATCAAATTTTACCCCACGCCTTGTTTTAGATGGAGCTTCTTCATCTTCATCTCCTTGCCCATTTCAAATTTCTTGGTGGAGTTGACCCAAGGAATTTCTTTTCCGCTTGAAATTGCACTACGCCTCCCTTGGGTTGACTTACCGCTGTGAAGGTAACTTTCCGAATTTTGAGCTTCCAACTTACTAACCGACGTGGCAAATCGAGTAATTTGGTTTTAAATTCGGATGCTTGTCTTTGTTTTCGTTGAAGTTGAGTCTTGTTAGCAAGATTCTTAACAATATCTTCCAAAGACATACCCGAGTTTGGAGCTCGAGTCTGTAGGGATCGGAGGCGGTCTAGTGAAGTTCGAGGAGTGGCCTCATTGTCCTCCTTGGTTTCCATAGCTAAAGTTAGAATGATCCCTCCATCCAGGATTGTAGTGATTCGAATAGGGATCATACTTCTTTTGAGCGTGACCATGAAACCCACCTATAGCATTGGCTTCTTATGTGGAGTCTTGTTGCAATGTGGGACACATATCAGTAGGATGCCCATGAAGTGAGAATATTTCACACGCTTTCATCGTTGCAATTGCCTCTACGCCCATTTGACGGACCAAAGCAGCTTAAATCAGAAATTTGATTTTAAGATCACTTACCTCATTAACTTGCTTGATAGATCCTCCACCCGCCTTGTACCAAATCACGAGAAGTTTCAGCCATGTTCAAATCAATTGTTTTCCGCCTGTGTCTTGTTCACTAAAGCTCCACCACTTGTGCATCAATCATACTCCTATCCATTGGCAACAATCACTCATAGAAATATCGGATGAGTTGATCGTAAATTATGGGGAAAACTATCACATAATCTTTCGAATCGCTCCTAGTAATACAAACTCCTCCAGGATCCGTGGATGCCATAAATCTCCTTCCTACTAAAGAATTTCGTGAAGCAGGAAAGAATTTTTCCAGAAATAGTCTTTTCATCTCATTCCATGTGGTGATAGAACCGGAAGGTAGATAATAGAGCCAATCTTTAGCTTGATCCTTCAAAGAGAAGGGAAAAGCTCTAAGATTGATTTGCTCCTCGGTCACGCCATGTGGTTTCATTCCAGAGCAAACAATGTGAAATTCTTTCAAATGCTTATGAGGATCTTCACCTGCACAACCACGAAAGAAAGGAAGTAAATGAATCAAACCAGATTTTAATTCAAAATCATTAGCAATATTAGGAAAAGTAATGCATAAGGGTTGTTGATTCAAATTTGGTGCGGCAAGCTCTTTGAGAGTTCTGTCTGCCATCTCTTCTTCAACTTCTGCAAAAATAGATGTACCACTAGTAGTTAAATCTATCTCTGCTTCTTCCTCAAGACGACGTTTTCTCTCTCTAGTCTCTTTTCTCAATCGACGCGCTGTCTTCTCGATTTCAGGATTATACTGCAAATTAGTAGTCTGAGAAGAACGAGTCATAAACTGAATCAAACAAACAAATTAAACAATGAGAAACTAAAATTAGCTCCCCAGCAACGGCGCCAAATTTGACAGAGTTGTCGAAGCCCTTCAAAATAAATATTGATTCACCTAAACTAACTTGTTGAAATAGTGGAACCAGGTCGAATCCCAAGAGAACTAAAGTAATTTCCCAAAGTTTAAAACAAAAATTAATTTCCCAAGAGAACTAGATTTGCAAAGCTCTCTGCCTCAAAACCGGAAAACCGGTTCTTCAAACCGGTAAACCGATTTTTGTTTGAAGTTTTCTGGGAATTATCCGGCTAACCAGATAAAGAAACCGGAAAATCGAATTTCGGTTCTCTTGGTTCTGTCCACTAACGGTTAGCCGGTTAGTGATATCCGGTTATCCGGATTCATGATTTTAAGTTGTTCTTTTTTAACAAGAAATTGATAAAAAAAAAAAGCTAGATATTAAAATTAAGCAAAAAAAAATCAATCTTACCAAACTTCCAATCCAAGGGTGTAAATTCCATCTAATTGCAATTTTGATCATAGGCAAAAAAAAAATATATATATAATTTACTCAATCCAAGAACTTAGTCTACTTAATCGGTTAAGCCGCAGAAAGTAATTATTCTCCTAATATAATAGACTCAAACAATCGCTCAAATCAAATCTTATCATTAATTTAACTGGGCATCATCGTTCCATATCAAATTAAGTGATAGCATTAAAAATAGTGAGAATGACTAAAACAAGATCAATTAATTTAGATTATTCCAATTTAATCAATTTCGTATTTTTATTTCCCTGGAGCTTATCCTGCAAGCTATGTAATTGTGGCCATCAATATACACACACATGAGCCAACTCTTTGCTACTCAATTCAGTCATTCATGACAATTACGGATCACAAACTCATGACTAGCGATAGAAAAATAAATATTGAATTAAGGCGTCAATTTAATCAATATAAATAATTCATAGAAAATAAGAAAAAGAAAATAAAAATTACTTGGATTGAAGAAATTCATGTTTAGTCCAAAGCCTCACAAAATTACAATCGGAATTGATTAACCCTTGGACCAGAAGTAAAACCTTAGCCACACATGGTGGACAAAAGAGATCAAAAATTGTTTGACAAAGAACAAGTTGCAGCCACCTATTTTTTAATTCAAAAAGAAGAAAGACAAAAGTCTATTATTTTTCCTAGACCTATCTCACGTCCTTGACCTCTCTATGCCAAGGAAAACGTGAGCCAATCCCCCAAAAATTAGGTGTTGTAATATTTTGCACTCTTAAAGAAAAAATAGTCCACCCAATAGGAAGTTAAAAATAAAATAGTAGTAATTCCTAAACAACCTTCCTAATATTAATTCTAATCTAATAAGGAAACCTCAAATAAAAGGGAATCCAAACAAATAAAATCCTAAATAAGATAAGAAATATTTATTTTTATTTATCCAATCCTCCTAAAATAAAGTAAATAATATAAAAATAAGTTCCACATGAATTTTTGCTTCAAGATTCGTAATTCTCCCAAGTCAGCTTTCACCATTTTCTCCAACAAGCATTGAATTTCACCAAGGAAGCCAAAAACGTGCCTTTTTGACCAAATTCCATCATAACATCCATGTTCCATCTCTTAAATCAAATCAGACACAATTTCCACAAATTAGCACAAAATCAATCAAAACATGAGGGAATTAAACAAAATATAGTATAACTATTTATAACTTATCAAAGACACATTTAAACATATCCCTTTCAAGCAAAAGCATGATGTTTAAAGGTAATACAAGACAAACAATTCTTTAGATATAACAGTGACCTTTGCTTGGCGTTTTCAAGACGACTTTAACAACTACCCATTGACATAATTTTAAACATATACATCAGTTTCGAGTAGATACCCAAAACGCATTGCGTAATCTTCTAGAAACAGAATAAAATTACCGCCAAAATCAATGCAGATGCAATGCAATGATTAGCATGCAAGTTGTGAACGCTAGAGTAAGAATGGTAATCAAGTGATTTTCCGTCTGCTTTTACCTAAAACTTTTAATTGTACAAGTAAACAAATATTAGAAATTCAAGATTAAAAGCTAGTGCTTGCTTAATTTATTGACATTTATTAACCATGTGGATTTATTTATTACACAATATAAAGCATATGGGTGTTTTATTGAAAATTTATCGAGTATTATATTTAAACATATACAACAAAGACTAGCGACTGTATTGGAATTTAGTTGTTGGCTATTGGCTATTTAATCTGGTTTTCTAGAAAGCAAATTGTTTATAAATATTTTTAGTAATGGGTAGTGGCACAGCAGGCAGAACACCTTAATGGAATGTGCATGCTTTGAATGCCACCAACTTATCTCCGTCACTTCCATGTCTATATAAACCCTTGAGTTGTTCTTCATTCTCATCACACACTAAAAAATCATCTGCATTTGAAGCAAATTCATTCATCATTTTAATTTCTTGTAGTTCGTGCATTTCTCTTTCTTTTTTAAAGCTAATTAACATGGGTGTCATTCGCTTTGAGAAAGAGGCTCCAGCTGCTGTTGCTCCTTCAAGTGAAGAAAATAAGAAAGAGATGTTTGGCTTGAGAGAAATCTCAGAGAAAATGTTTTTCTGATTTCCAGAACTTTTATTCCATAATGAAACTGATTACATTACATGTATTTATATTCACTAATTCATAACAGTGTATAACTAACTGAGAATCGAATCTAGCTTATCAATTGTTCAGTACATATTGCGTGTGATATATCAGCCCATAACTAACTTTGTTGAGCTGGCAGTCTGGATTTGTTGCGTTGCTTAACAGCTTCTGATTGTTTGACTTGAGTTGACTCAGATTCTGTTTCCTCACGCTCTGCATAATGTGCCTATCAGCTTCTCAAACTCAATGAGCAAGGATGCACATTGAGCTTTGCTCTCAAATAATTGAAGTGTGTGAATGAGAAAGGTTTGGTCATTATATCTGCAATTTGTTCATCACTGGGTATGTAATGAATATTTAGCTCACCTGCAATAACCTTGTCTCGGATGAAATGCATATCAATTTCTATATGCTTTGTTCGAGAATGATAAACAGGGTTTCTTGCTAGTTAGGGCAATCGAGGTTATCACACCATATAATAGGCTTCTTAATGCAATAAAGCTTCATTTCGTAAAATAAAGATTGTAGCCAAACTAATTCAAAGATCAGAGGCCAAGGATCCAGACTACCTCAAAGACTTGATCCTACATTACTGATTGTTTCTTCGAGGACCAAGAGATTAAGTATACGATGGTGACCTACAGATTTCTGTCATATCCAAGTCACAAGCCCAACTGCATCGAATGCAAGTGAGCCTATATCTCCATATCTCATGAACTTAAGTCCCTTGTGTGTCTTTCAAGTATCTTAGAACTCTCTTGCATGCCATTAGATGTTGTAATGTTGAGCAGTAAACATATTGGCTAAGTTTATGAACGAAAATGCAATTTCCTACTTGTCGAACTAGATATTGCATTCCCCCAACAATGCTTCTATAATGAGTAGGATCTGCAATGTATTGCCCAAGAGCACCCTGAGTTTCTTTCTGCAATTTTAAACCAGTACTCATGGGAGTGTCAATGCCCTTGCAATTTAGCATATCAACTCTCGAAAGCAAGTCTATGATATACTTCCTTTGTGAAAGATAAACACAATCCTTATCATAAAGAACTTCAATGCCTAAGAAATAAGATAATTTTCCAAGATCTTTCAATGCAAAGGTCAGAATCAATTTAGCAATAAACTTTTCTAGATCATCACCATTCTGCCCTGTAATGAGTATGTCATCAACGTATGTAAGTACCATTATAATAGATGATGTGGTTCCACCTATAAATAAAGAAGTGTCAGCCTTTGAATTCTCAAATCCCCACTGCAGTAAATACCCTTTAAGCTTCTCATACCAAGCTCTTGGAGCTTGTTTAAGGCCATACAAAGACTTATGAAGTTTGCATACAAAATCAGGCCTTTGATTATCAACAAATCCTTCAGGTTGGTCTATAAAAACTTCTTCTGACAAGTCTCCATTAAGAAAGGCATTGTTGACATCAACCTGTCTAATTGACCACTGATTCATCACTGCAAGACTTAGCACTACTCTGACAGTAGCTGGTTTTATTACAGGGCTAAAGGTTTCAAAATAATTCACCCCTGCAATCTGTTGAAAGCCCTTTGCCACTAATCTGGCCTTGTACTTAGCTAAACTGCGATCAGTGTTATATTTAATTTTAAATATCCATTTGTTGCCAACTATCTTTTGATCACCTGTTCTTGGAACCAAAGACCATGTATTATTTCGAATTAAGGCATCATACTCATCCTTCATGGCTGCAAACCATTTTGAATCATGTAAGGCCTCATGAACTGTATTTGGTTCTTTGTGTTTAAGAACTGCTGTGTAAACTTTGGGTTTGAAAATACCAGCTTTACTTCTAGTGACCATTGGGTGTGTATTTGGCTGAGAAGAAGAAGATTGTTGAGTGATTACTGGTTGTTGTGTATTGAATGAATAAGGCATTGGTTGAAGTTGAGTAGGTTCAGTCTGTGGAGTATGCTGGGTTGAATTTGAGTTTGATCTATAGGATTATGAGTGATTAACTAAGTGGTTAGAACTGCTGCAACTGGAACTTACAGAGTCAGAATTAGTTAAGCGGCCATCAGGAGGAAAAGAAGATACAGATAGAGTGGTAAGGTGATAGACTTGTTGAGGAGTAAGAGATACAGAAGAATATGAGCTAGAATTTTGTGATTCAAAAATATGTGAATAAGGAAATGTATTTTCATAAAAAACAACATGTCTAGCTATGTAGATTTTTCCAGAAGGATGAAAACATTTATACCACTTGTGAGATGGACTATACCCAACAAAGATACATTTGCTTGAATGAAAGTCAAATTTATGTCTATTATAATCTCTTAAGTAAGGATAACAGCAGCAACCAAAACATTTGAGCATATTGTAATCAGGTTTTTGTTTGAACAATTTTTCATAAGGTGTAACAGTGAGAGTAACAGTAGGTAATCTATTAATACGATACATCACGTGAAAAGCATCCCACCAAAATTTAAAGGATGTGAGCTTGAGCTAATAAGGTGAGTCCTAATTCAACAACATGTCTATGCTTCCTTCGCCACCCCATTCGATGATGTGTAGGACAAGAATGCCTAAATACGATTCCGCATCGTTCAAAAATCGTGAACGGTCTCAGATTCCTCCCAATTAAATTGTAGCATCTTAATTCGGAGGTATCAAATTGTTTTTCAACTCAGCTCAAGAGTTTGAATACTTCTAAGGCTGATGATTTTAGTTTCAAAGGAAAAATCCAGGTGTATTTACTGAAATCATCTACAAAGCTGATATAGTATGCATAACCCTCTCTGGAAGGATGAGGTGAAAGGCCCCATAGGTCTATGTGTATTAATTCAAGTATTTTGGTTGTTTTGGTTTCAGTAACAGGAAAATGCAATCTGTGTGATTTTCCCATTTGACATTCTTCACAAATGATTTTAAGTGCTTGCTATTTTTCACTGGAAGAGATATTGATAGACTTGACTTGTTTAAGCAAATGCATTAGTGTATGAAAATTAGGATGACCAAATCTTTTATGCAAAAGGAGAATTTTATTCATTGTTGAATTGCCTGGGTCAACAGTAGTATAATAACAGGTCTTATTGACACTTGAAACTTTGTTCTGGACATCAACACGACCAAAATAATGACATACAGATAACATTGACAAAGGCTTATTAGAAGTAGTTTGACACAGAAGAGCAGAGGGAAGTGTTTGTGAAGATGGCCTTAAAAGCATTATTGTATATCTCAGCAAGACCTTGCAGAAGAACTTGCCTCTTCAGTGAATCCTTCACATAACAAGCATCACTAGAAAATTCAACAATCAAGTTATTATCAGTGGTGAGTTTGGATATGCTTAGCAGGTTTTTAGTAATTGAAGGAACCAAAAGAATGTCTTTAAGTGCTATTTGTGTGTGAATAGATTTGGCATGTGAATTTGAATGTTTATGACAGAGGAAAGCATCACCAATATGAGTAATAGCCAAACCTTGACCATTGCTAATGATAAGCTGGTCTGATCCCTTGAACTCCTCTCTGACATGTATATTGGCCATGTTGTTGGTCAAGTGATGAGTAGCACCACTATCAAGATACCATCCATCATCAGCTGGTCCTTCAAAATTAGCAACATATGCAGCTCCAGGTGCTGTGAAGTCTTCTGATGCATAGGAGTTTGGAGTATAGTATATGGATTGCTGATAATTCATGTCATAAGGTTCTTCAATTGGATAGGTAGTGAATTGTGGTTCAAAGGCAGTCAAGTATGCAGATTTAGCAGCTCTTCCTCTACCAAAAGGTCTAGGTGAAGGTACAAAATCATCTCCATACCTATGCCAAAGAAGCATCGCCAGATGTCCTTGCAGACATATTTGACATACCGGTAATGTGCCATCGAATTTCCAAAGATGCATGTAAGAATTGGAAAAGATTGATATTCTTTAGGCACGGATCCGTGAATTTGCATTGTTTGTCCTCTTCCATAACCATCGAAATTACCATTTCCTGCGAAAGCCTCTGTGATATTGACGAAAGAACATGCCTCGCTAAAATTTGGTTTTCTACCACCGTAAATACCATTAAAGCCATGATATCCACCTCCATATGAACCTCTTTACTATTACCCCGATCCGAGAGTAATTTGCATTCATCATGCCGTAATTAAGATTGAATACATTTGTAGCACTTTGAGCTTGTTCTAATCGCTTCATGAGTAAGTAATGCATATGCTTCATCATAATCCATTTTATTTGCAATAATAAGCTTAAATCCAAATAGCCAGGTCCTAAACCATTAAGAATTCTCATTAATAAATCCTTTCCAGTCATAGAGTCACCAGCACATGGAAGTTTGTTAGCTAGCATTTTCATTTTTCCACAGTATTCTTCTATGGACATCGAATCTTTTCTCAAAACATTCATTTCATATCTAAGTTGCATCACTTTAGCTTCAGACTGTACTCCAAATTGTTTCTCAATAGAAGTCCAAACAGCAAATGAAGTATCACAACCGAGAACAGTACTTAAAATACCTTCACTGATTGTAGATAACAGCCATCCAAGAAGGATTTGATCTTGAGCACGCCAGTTGATATAGGCTGGATTCTCAATTCTTTGTTCTGAATCTTCATCCAATGTAGGAGTTGAATAAGAAAGATAGTGATCTGGAACAGCTCGATTTCCAGAGATATAATGCTCAAGTCGATTGCCTCTTATAGATGTGAGAACTTGTTTGCGCCAAAGCAAGTAATTGTTTCGATCCAGCTTAACAGGAGTAGTAAATGTAAATGAAATATGTGATGTTTGATTTTGATCGAGAGAATTTGGATTCGAATGAGTTGTGCTTGAGTTCGCCATGATTAATGGCTCTGATACCATGAAGAAAATAAGAAAGAGATGTTTGGCTTGAGAGAAAATCTCAGAGAAAATGTTTTTCTGATTTCCAGAACTTTTATTCCATAATGAAACTGATTACATTACATGTATTTATATTCACTAATTCATAACAGTGTATAACTAACTGAGAATCGAATCTAGCTTATCAATTGTTCAGTACATATTGCGTATGATATAACAGCCCATAACTAACTTTGTTGTTGTGGCGATGCGGATCATTGCGTTGCTTAATAGCTTTTGATTGTTTGACTTGAGTTGACTCAGATTCTGTTTCCTCACGCTCTGCATAATGTGCTGCCTTAACAAGAACGTTCAAGGTTTAATATATAAATGACCATTAATTTTATTGGTTTAATAAAAGTGAACGGTGATTTGAATGGTAAAGGTTTCAACTTTCAAGATCTAGGGTTTTAGTTTTAGCTTTCGTTAAATAGTAATCATTTATATATAATTGAGATTGAAAGGAAAATAGAGTCTTATCATCTTTTAAAACTTAAACTTATACCCTCGATATTAAATTATATCATTCTATGTTAATTTATAACATATTAAATTATATCATTCTATTAGGGATGACAAAAAAGTCCAGTCCATTCATATAGGCTTTGTCTTGGACCTTCACATTTAAAATTATAATACTAAATTCTCTTTTAAGTATTAATTAATTAATAGAGTCTATAAAATTAGAGAATTCAGTATAAAAACAAATCTCTAAATTTTTATTTAATTTATTTGCTTTATTTATTATTTTATTTTTGAAATACTTATTTTCTTTAATTCATTGTTGATTATAACAAATTGATTATTATTACCTCATTTTAAATTCAACACCGATATGCTCACACCAATTAGGACCACAGTTAGCACAAAACGAACCGTTTTGTGCTAACTATAAAAGGCGTGATTGTAGCTTCAAAACACACACACTCGCCTTGCTCGCTCAAACGCAAGAGCAGATCCCGCACACACTCGCCTTACTGAAATGCAAACGGAGACCACACACACACTCATCTTACTGGACCACAACACTTAAGCAAACACAAACTACACTCACGCAAGCTATCTTATTTTTTAGTCGTCTCTCCACATTTGGCTGTCAGTCTCTCTCCGCCCCGTGGATTGCATTCTCACAGTACTTTTGGAATTTAACACTCAGCTGCAGCTTCACTCTCTCGGCTGCTGTAATTGATCACATCACTTCTGGAATTTGACACCCAGCTGTAGCTTCACTCTCTCGACTGTTGTAATTGATCACGACACTTCTGGAATTTGAGACCCAGCTGCAGCTTCACTCTCTCGGCTGCTTTAATTGATTTATGGAGGTAATTTGCTTCAAGAAAATATAGGCATTGATCACGACACTTCTTGATTTGTGAAGATTTAATTAGTTTTGTATTAATATGTGTTGACGGTATGAATTTATGTTAATTTTGCTGACCTTTTATATATATACAGTTTATGGCATATACTTAAGAAGATTCCAGAGAAGCTAGGGGGATATAAAGAATATCGTGATATTAGCAATGCGTTGCATTGTGCTGTTTATGACTCTCAGAGCCCCGCAAAATTTGAGGAAACTTGGCACCATATGATTATAGAATTTGAATTGGGGGGAAACGAATGGCTACAGGGCTTATACAATGAGCAGCATCATTGGGTACCTTGTTAACTAAAAAATAGTTTTTGGGCAGGAATGTTAACTACTCAGCGCAGTGAGAGTATGAATGTATTTTTTGAAGGTTATGTTAACTCAAAAACTACTTTGAAGCAGTTTGTGGAGCAATATAGCAATGCCTGAAGGAATAAAGTTCAGAAAGAAGTTGAAGAAGATGCCCGATGTCTTTCTCAACAAATGCCATGTGTAACATCTTATGCGATGGAGAAGCAAATCCGAGATGTGTACACCATTTTAAAATTTCAAGAATGCTTCTGCGTATATATGTTGCTTTCAGATTCAATTCGTATGGTATTGAAATATTAGTAGTTTTATTTGTATGGTGTTGGAATGCTTTTGGATATATGTGTTGATTCCAGGTTCAATTTGTGTGGTATTAGAATATTGGTAGTTATCATATTCAATTCTTAAAGTGACATTTTTCCGCTAGTGGCATCTTTGCGATTACGAATATAAGTGTTGATTTCAGGTTCAATTTGTTCTGGATATACTAAAGCATTTGATTTCAAGTTGATTTCAATTCCGCTAGTGGTATATTAATTTCAGGTTCAATTTTTCCGCTAGTGGAATGCTTCTGGATATACCGAAGCATTCATGATACATTAACATTTATTTCGTGAAACACATTCATTTTGTGAAATATATTAGTTAAGTATACAACTTAAATATAATACATATTAAAATAGTTATAATTATTTGTGGGACATATTTTACAATAAGACTTAGTTCTTTTGTTCGTGGTTCATCCTTCATCAGTTGCCTTTGATCTTCATGTGGTCGTCTTTGCCGATGTTCTTTCTTAAACAACTGAAATTTAAGAGACAAGTTTTCTATTTGATGCCCCAACCTACGAACTTCTCCTAATAAGATGTCAATTTTATTCTCATTCATATTTCGATCTTCCTTCCCTCCAAAGTCATTACATTCACTACTCTTCCGATCATCATCCCATTTAAAAGCCCCACGTCTTTTGCACTTCCAAAACTTACGATTTAGATTTTCTCTCGTACGTGAAGTTCGTAAGACCTTATTACTATTTAGCATTTTTCACAAGCTTTCAATTGTGTTTGATTTTCACTTGTGCTGCTGCAAGACATAATGATTGAACAATTTCTCTACAATATAAACAAATAACATGTCAATTACAAAGCACATATAACTTAATATAAAACCAACAAGCCTTTTGAATTCAAGTAAGAACACAGTAATACGTATCAATTAGTACCTAAGACTACAAAAAATGCAGTCACAAATCAACCTATCAGAATTATATATCAACAAAATTTGAATCTGAATTATATATCAACAGAATTTGACAATTTCTAACAGTAAGTTTTAACAGCAGATAACTTCCAACAACCACTCATCCAAAATCAGCAACTCATCCTGAAATCAGTAAGTTTTAACAATTTCCATTTTCCAGTATTTAAGAATTTCTAACAGACTCATCCCAAAATCAACAACTCGACCTAAAATCCACATCTCGAAATCAACAAGTTTTAGCAATTTTCATTTTGATGTTAAGAATTTCTAGAAGCATGTTTTAACAGGAGATAACTTCCGACAATAACTCATTCCAAAATAAGCAACTCAACCTAAAATCCAACAACAACACATCCCAAAATCAGCAACTCAACCCAAAATTCGAGAACAACTCATCACAAAATCAGCAACTTAACCTAAAATCTGCAGCTCATAACTCACAACACAATAGCATTTTGCTAATTTCCAATAACAAGTTCTTACAGCAATAATCAATACAATTTAACTTCACAATTAGCATAACCAAAATTGGGCATTAATAAAACCTATTACCTTCACGAATCGATTACAGAGGCCACGAATCGATTACGGCGGGATCCAACTATCGACGGGGCAGACAAGAAAGAGAAAGCCAACGAGATGCGTGAGAGAGACCCACGACGAGAGAGAGAGAGAGAGAGAAAGCCAAAGCAGTGAGCAGTGAGATGCGTGACCCATGGTGAGAGAGAGAGAAAGCCGAAGACATACCCACAACAAGAGAGAGAGAGAAAGCCGAAAAGAGACCCACAGCAAGGGAGAGAGAGAAAACCGAAGGAGAGAGCAGTGAGATGCGTGAGAGGCCGGATGTAACACCCTAAAAATTATCCATGAAAACACAAGGGTAAAATTAAAATAAAACCTCACATCATTCATTCTTATTAATAAATCTCAAAATAGAAAATCATTATTCATACTCAACTAAATCCTTACATAAAACATCTGAAATAAAGTCTCCAAAAAAAAGTCTCTAATTAACAATAAAAAGTCTAGCCAAATTTAATCCTTAAAGCAACTCCACAGATCCACTAAGGAAAATTTTTCATCTAAGAAACCAAGCCACATCTCTAATCAATCTGCAAAATATTGGAGACGAAGGGTGAGCCGTCAACTCGGTAAGCAAATTCATGCATAATGTTTGAAAACCTTTGTCATTAGACCTTTAAACATTTTATAACAATATCTTCATTTAGCATAAAGGGTAGATTCATGTAAAAGCATTAAAACATTCATAAAAACATTAAAATATAAACATTGGCAGCTCATGCCTCGTAATCATCATCATTCATCATTCATCATTCATAATTCATAATTCATCATTCAGGGCACTATACCCCACATTGTTCTTCGTTCAGGGTACTATACCCTGCATTGTTCATAACATCATTGTGCACAAGATCATCATCATACCAGCAAGCTTGCCATAACATTACATAACATCATAACATTTGTATCGTATACATTACTACGGATTAAGAGCCAAAACATTTTTGAATCCACCTTACATTCTTTCATAAATAGCATTTAAAGTCTTCTAAAACATTTAAAAACTTTTCTTTGAACATTTAATTCTTTTAGAAAATTCTTTAAGAAAACATTTTGTTTAAGAAAACTAATTTCTTAAGAAAAATTCATTTTAAAATACATTTATATAAATTCATTTAAAAGAATTTTTATTTTGTAAAATTCATTTAAATATTTTAGAAATCAATTTTGTAAAAATTTTCATTTTAACATATTTCTTATAACATAGTTTGCATTTATCACAAAGCATATCATGCATGAATCTACTTACCTCGATCAGTAGAAATCAATTCAATACCTCGAGAAACAACCAACAAGCTCACCCACGTCCTATAATCATCATAAAAATATTGTTATCAATATCATCTCTAACTTTAAACATAATTCCAATCATCCTAAATTCATGGGCACTTATACTAGCTCAAAACTTATACATATTCTAGACATATCATATACTTATGAGTATCCTGCACATGCTGATTTTTTAATAACCTATACACATGTCGGAAAAACCATGAACATTTACAGAGGCGTTGTGAACATGCATAGCATTGCATACAATATTTCATAAAAATCAGTACAAGTCAAAATCGAGTTAGAATATTGACCTTGCACCAATGTAACAAAACTATCCAGCATTGACCAAAACAGACCTTTATCACTTAGGAAATTCATAAAATATTCTTCAGTACTCGAAATAATATGTTTCTTTATTCTAATTACAGAAGACACATTCAGAAAGCATATAATGAAAATTCATAATTTTTGGACGCCTGAAACTATTTTAAAAATATTTTATTTCCGCAAACATCTAATCTGTCCAGAAAATTCCAGATTTGAAAACAGAATTTCAAAATTTCAGATCTTTTATTTTACATGCCCAAAAATCGCGATTCCAATTTACATGCCCAAAAATCGCGATTCCAGTTTTCAAAGACAGAGGAAAGATTCAAATTTCATTATAAAATCCTAACATGGATGTAATATTCATAAATTAGCCCAACTGTTAAATGTTTGACACGCAATTACGGAAACAGTTTCCAGATCTGCAACAACCACAAGTTACGATTTTTAATAATTTAACCATAAAGAATAAAGCTATAAAATTGAATATACAAGCATAGAAGACATAGATATGTTGATATAAAAATCACCCTAAGTTTTAAGGATGTATAGCCTTACAGAAAAATTTCCAGAAGTGAGAACCGCAGCTGAAAATCGGAATTTTCCAGCACTAGTAACCCAACTTCGAAAAATCATAACAATTTGCATACTCAGGGGATTTCAACACAAAACCTGTCAATGGAAACCTTAGAATGTCTAATTTCATGATATATAAACGTACTCACATGATTCTCAGTAAAGAAAATAATTTCCAGTAAAGAATATAGACTGTTCATATCATCACAACATTACAAATACATATATTACATAAATCGTACCACAAGTAATTAAACGCAAACAACTAATAAAAATAAAACACATAAGTCAAAGAAATATTTTTATTACCTTAAGGCAAATACCAAGTAAAGAAGTTTAAAAAAAAATTTTTTTCTTCTCCAGAGGCTTATGTTTCTTCCTTCTCTTTTTCTAGGGTTTATAGCAACGTAGAAAATAAAAGACGGCTTCCTCTTAAAAAGATGGCTTAATCTTAAATACTTAGTAATTAATAACTATATATATTTTAAAAAAATATAAAGTAAGAAATGTGAGTTTTTTTTTTAAAGAAAATTCTTTTTTAAAAACAAACTAATAACTTACGTAACTTATTTAAAATAATTTGAAAAATTTCACTCATACACAAACACTCAATATTAACTATTCTACTCAATTTAATAAGGGTAAAAGAGGAAAATAAAAATAAAAAACTAGTGGCCGTTACACTGGATGTGGAGAGACCCACGGTGAGAGAGAGAGCCGGCGGACAGTGCACAGAGAGTTTGCATGAGAGTTGTGAGGCGAGTGTTGCGTGAGAGTTGTGAGGCGAGTGTGTGTTTTGAAGGCATAGTAACTTCTTTTATAGTTAGTATAAAACGAATTGTTTTGTGCTAAGTGTGGTGCTTACCGTGGTGTGAACATTATTTTCCTTTTAAATTTACAACAATTTTTAAAAAATTTGAAAAAATAAGTAAAAGCTCACGCTTAGCCTAAGCACAGCTCACGCTCAGCCTAAGCACAACTCTTACTCTTTAATTCTAATTAACTTGGGCCTGAGTTTGAAAAAGCCTAACCCAAAACCCTTAAATTGTCAACCCTACATTCTATGTAAATTTAGAAAGGATAAAAGAGTTATAGATACACAAAAATTTAATTTCATATTAAATATGAAAAAAGAGTCGCAATATATTTTTGAAACTTGAATCAATGTAAGTAGCTTAAAGTATTTCGTTTTATGGTGATTTATTGGAGGGATAAAAAATTAAGATACATAAATACAAAGCTTCATAAGAAATCTCAAATTTTTTTGGTTAAAAAATCCGTTTAGAACTTGAAATTGACTTGAATTAGATTGTACTGGACTAAACTATTGGTGTAAATATTTTCATAAAGAATATGATGTTGAGTGTTAGAAAGTGCATATTTATAAAGGAGAAAATCGTCATTTTACACTTCAAGTCTCACGAATATTGCTACTTTTATTTATTTAAGTCTTTTATTTTTTAATTATGTGTGTTTTGTTATAATTATGTATTTTATGTATTCTAGGGGCGTCACGATCGTTTCACAATGAACGAGTGATCAGACAACAAAACAGACGTCACATTTGAACTCAGGACGATTGAAAATCTTAAGAGGAGCATAAAAGAAAAATATCACTATTCACATGTACGATATTGTTCATACGTAGGCACTATTTATGGTACTGATTACGACACTGTTCATATATACGATCCGATGATATGGCGTTGACCGATGATATGACATCAATATATGATGTGGCAGTATTTGATTGGACGAATTATGTGGCATTAACTACTTGTGTAACATTGACCGATGACGTGGCATTGATCGATGATGTGTCACGATCTTATTGTGCTAAAAATTTTATGTACTGTTGATCGGTGACATGACAGCATTTCAGCGGACCAAAAATCGTGTGTACAATACATGCACATACATGGGATTATTGACTATTCAAACCGCATTACTGTACAAATAGTATTACTGTACAAACCGCGTTACTGTACAAACTGTGGTCAAACCGTATTACTATGCAAACTGTGGTCAAACCGTGTACTGTTTAGACCGCGTACTGTTCGCCGTTGACTGATGGCGTAGCACAATCCTGAGCGTCCGAACTATTTTTAATCTGATGGTCACGATTCACTCAATGTATCTATAAAAAGGGGGCTCTCCCCTCTAATTTGATATCCCTGAATTCATTTTTAAGCTTAATTTTTTGTAATTCCTTCTCCATCTTATATTTTTTACGTATTTTAATAAATTTTCATTTTAACCTTAGTTCCAAAATGAGTAGCTAATTTTCTTTTAAGCTTGGGTTGAAGGTGAAGTCTCAACATGTTACATAGTCTTAATTTGGTAAATTTATTTTCTCTTCTCCTCTAATATTTGTGGATGTGCTGACTTTTCGTCGACAAATAATAATAATCTTGTTTAGATACCGCCCTACTTAAACCGGCACCCTAGTACAAGGTTATTATTATTTGGCACGATAAGCCCTTAGCACCATATTTATTTGAGCGTGGTTCATAAGGTGTGGAATTCCCCTTCATGATTTAATTGGCATTAACAAGAAATATTTAGCCCATGGAGCATGTTGATGCAGATCCAGATACCCAAGTGCTTCAAGTATAATAGTTTCCATTTCAATTTACTCTCGTCATTTTAATGTAAATTTTAAGATAATCTAAATTCCTTCCACCACAAATCCAACCATCCATTTAAGAAAATTAATTCTGCACATAATTAAAATCAACTTTTTCGTGGGATTGACACTCGTTACCACTAATCTATTCTACAATAGATTCGTGCGCTTGCGAGTTCAATAAAATTTGCACAACAAGTTTTTGGCGCCGAATTATAGAATTAGTTTTTTTTTTAATATTTATTTTTTTTAGTTATTTTCTTGTAATTTTTTTCTCCTTTTCTCATTTAAAAAAAAAAGAAATAAGGTTAGAATTTCATTCCGTTCTCTTCTTTAAATTTGTGTAATTTAATTTTCCTATCATTTTTCTTTGTAATTTAATTTTGTTTGTCTTGTTATCTTTCTTTGTAATTTATTTTAATTTTAGTTAATATTTGTTTCACGTAATTTCTTTTTCTTATAGAAATTGAGTGTGTTTTCATAATAAGATTGTAACAACGTGATAAGGTTAGTATTGTAATTTCTCCCTCTTCTTTATTTTTATTTGTTTTGCTTTAATTTATTTTATTCTTTACATGCATGGTCGAAGGTCATTATTACCCAATCTTGAGCCTTTAGACCTTAAATTAGAAAAAACACACAAACATGTTGTATTTAAAAATAAAATTGAAATGAATTTGCAAAATCAACAACCAGAACCACATGGGAGGCCATTTAAGGATTATTTCAGTCCTTTAGCTAATTTGAGCACATCATGTATACGGTAACCAATGTAGCTGCTAGGAGTTTTGAATTAAAACCTAGTGTGCTAAATCGTCTCCCCACATTCTATGGCCTAGAAAATGAGGACCCATATAATCATCTAAATGATTTTCATGCTATTTGTCAAACTTTTAAATACGAGAATTTTTCAGATGATGATATTAA
The DNA here is from genome assembly GCA_030449925.1 of Citropsis articulata. NCBI lineage: Eukaryota > Viridiplantae > Streptophyta > Magnoliopsida > Sapindales > Rutaceae > Citropsis > Citropsis articulata. The sequence goes on from JASUUH010000077.1 coordinate 1,479,822, forward strand.
ACTTAGATTATTCTCATTTTCTTTAAAGGATAGAGCTCGTTCATGGTTCAATACATTGCCAGCTAATAGCATTACATCATGGGAACAAATGGTAACAAAATTTTTAAATAAATATTTCCCAGTTCATAAAACCAATGCTATTCGCAGGAAAATTTCAGAATTTACCCAAAGAGACGACGAGCAATTTTTCGAAGTATGTGAGCGATTCAATGGGCTACTCTTGAAGTGTCTACATCATGGGTACGAGAAATGGCACCAATGCCAATACTTTTTGGAGGGATTATTGCCACATGTGTAAGAATGACTAATGGTGACTAATGGATGAGAGCTAATGTCAAAAAGCGCTTTAGAGATTTGGGAATTCTTCCAGTGCCAATCAGATAATTCTCAACAACGGAGTCGATCACTCAGGAATACCAGGAGAATTAAAGGAGTAAATGAGGCTCACATTGGTGAGTCAAGCTCAGAAATTAAGGAAGTCAAAGCAATAATTGAAGGTCTTTCTCGACAAATAGCATCATTAACGACTGTTCAAGCAACAGAACCACATGACCATGACTCATATTCAGATCAAGCCAATGCCATAGGTGTCATGAGAAAACCATCGAATTACAACCCATACTCCAACACATATAACCTTGGATGGGGAGACCACCCGATTTTCATGGTCTTAAGGATTCAACAAAATGGACCATCTCCCTCACTAATCCGACCAATTCTGATTCCTCAAATTTCTCAATCCTCTCAACCACCATTTAGATCATACAGTTAAAACCCAAACTACTCTTAACCTAAACCATGGAAGGATACATTCCAGAATGTCAAGAATCTTACTAACTCTAAGATCGAGCAGCAGAACCGCACCATTGATGAATTGCGAAATGAGATAAGAGCGGGCTTCAACTCACAAACTCAATCAGTTTCAAGCCTCGAGAAAATGGTGGGACAACTTGCTTCTTCAGTTCAAACCTTAACAATGACTGTTAAGAAAGGTAAATTCCCAAGTCAACCAGTGCCTAACCCTAAAGCAATGCATGAAGTAAGTACCAGTTCACCACAGCAGCATAGAGAGGTCAAAGTCGTCATGACCTTATGAAAAAGAAAAGAAGTTGACAACAAAGTAGAGATGCCAGCGACAAAATCAACTCAGATTGTACCTGTGAATGCTGAGAACTTATCATCAGAGGAGAAAGAGGAAACCAACTCACAAGAATACGTTCCTAAAGCTTCATTTCCTCAGAGGTTAGCTAAAGGAAAGAAAGGAAAATCCACAGGTGAGATTTTTGAAATCTTCAAACAGGTAAGTGTTAACATCCCTTTACTTGATGTGATAAAATAAGTGTCATCTTATGCCAAGTTTCTTAAAGATCTTTGCACTAAAAAGAGAAATATTCATGTTCAAAAAAAGACATTTTTAACAGAAAATGTTAGTTTTATACTCTAACATAAAATACCTCTAAAATACAATGATCCAGGCTCCCCCACTATCTCATGTAGTATAGGGAACCACACAATTGAGAATGCTTTGTTGGATTTAGGAGCTAGTGTAAATCTGTTGCCTTACTCTGTATTTGTGAAACTTGGACTGGGCGAATTACACCCAACTCCAGTGGTATTACAGCTTGTAGATTGATCAACGAAAATACCTCGTGGTATTTAGGTAGACAAGTTTTATTTTTCTGTTGATTTCATTGTAATTGACACTCAACCAGTGCATGATTCAAAGAAACACATTCCCATTATTTTGGGCTGACCTTTCATGGCAACTGCCGATGCTCACATTCAATGCAGAACCGGAAATATATAGTTGTCCTTTAGCAATATGACCATGGAACTCAACATCTTCAACATTACCAAACAACCTTACAATGCAGATGATGAAATTGTTTATGTGGATTTAATAGAAACATTAGTTAATAATAATTTTCTTTCAAATCTTAGTGATGACCCTTTACAAACATGTTTAACTCACTTTGGTTTGGATTTTGATATTGGCAGATCAATCAATGAGGTCAACGCACTACTTGACTCAGCACCATCCATGGACCACGAAAAATAAGTCAAGAGTTGAACAACTAGTGCCATTAGAAAGAAAGTCAGCCCGTCATCAAAATTACCACGAAACTCGAGCTCGAACAATTTACAACACTTTAGAATCGCATTCACAGGAGAAGAAAGTACTTTGCCAGTAATCATCTCTTCCTCCCTCAATGACGAACAAAAAGGTAAGTTGTTGGAAGTTTTAAAAGAGCACAAAGGAGCATTAGGATGGACCATAGCAGACATAAAAGGTATAAACCCAATAGACTGCATGCATGACATTCACCTTGATGAAAACGCTAGACCTACCAGGAAAATGCAACGTCGGTTAAATCCTAACATGAAAGAGGTTGTTCGCAATGAAGTACTTAAGCTATTAGATGCAGGTATCATTTACCCCATTTCTGATAGTTCATGGGCCACTCATGTACAAGTTGTCCCCAAAAAGTCAGGAGTCACAGTAGTTACCAATGCTAATAATGAATTAATGCCCACTAGAATAACTACAGGATGGCGTGTATGCATTGATTATAGAAAGTTGAATTCTGTCACACGTAAAGACCATTTTCCTTTACCATTTAATCTATCAAATAATTGATAGATTAGTAGGTCATGAATTTTATTACTTTTTAGATGGCTATTCATGATATAATCATATTCCCATAGCACCAAAAGATCAAGAGAAAACCACCTTCACTTGTCCTTTCGGTACTTTTGCATATAGGAGAATGTCATTTGGATTATGTAATGCACCTGCTACATTTTAACGATGCATGTTGAGCATTTTTTCTGATATGGTTGAACGATTCCTTGAGGTCTTTATGGATGACTTTTCTGGTAATTCATTTGATCAATGTTTACATCATCTAACACTAGTTACTGCGAGATGTATCGAGAAGAATTTAGTCTTGAATTGGGAGAAATACCATTTTATGATAAAACAAGGTATTATTCTCGGTCACATCATTTCAAACAAAGGTATTAATGTTGATAAAGCCAAGATGGATCTTATTTCCAATCTTCCTTCACCTAAAACGATCCAGTAAGATCTTTCCAGGCATCTTTGGTTTTTATAGACGTTTCATTAAAGATTTTAGCAAAGTTTCTAGACCCTTATACAATTTACTTGCTAAGGATGTACCTTTTGTCTTTGATGATTCATGTCTTGTGGCATTTGAAAAATTAAAACAGTTGTTGACATAATCACCCATCATTCAGCCCCCAAATTGGAACTTATCTTTTGAGCTTATATGTGATGCATCTGATTATGCAGTATGAGCAGTATTAAGACAAAGAGTTGATCGAGTTCCCCATATGATTTACTATGCTAGTATGACATTGAATGATGCGCAGTTGAATTATTCAACCACTAAAAAAGAAATGCTAGCTGTAGTGTTTGCATTAGCAATAAACTGGTTGGGGGGTGTGTTGAGTGTTAGAAAGTGCATATTTATAAAAGACAAAATTGTCATTTTACACTTTAAGTCTCACTAACATTGCTACTTTTATTTATTTAAGTCTTTTGTTATTTAATTATGTGTGTTTTGTTATAATTATGTATTTGATGTATTTTAGGGGCGTCACGATCGTTTCACAATGAACGAGTGATCAGACAGAAAAACGGACGTCACATTTAAACTCAGAACGGTCGAAAATCTTAGGAGGAGCATAAAAGAAAAATATCACTATTCACATATACGGTATTGTTCATACGTACGGCACTGTTCATACGTACGGCACTGTTCATAGTACTACTTACGCCACTGTTCATATATACGGTCCGATGATATGATGTTAACCGATGATGCGGCATTGACCGATGATGTGGCATCAATATATGACGTGGCAGTATTTGATTGGACGAATTATGTGGCATTTACTGCTTATATGGCGTTGACCGATGATGTGTCACGATCTTATTGGGCTAAAAATCTTATGTACTGTTGATCGGTGACATGGCAGCATTTCAGTGGATCAAAAATCGTGTGTACAGTACATGCACATACATGGAATTATTGACTATTCAAACCGCGTTACTGTGCAGATAGTGTTACTGTGCAAACCGCGTTACTGTACAAACCGTGTTACTGTGCAAACCGTGTCTTTATTCAAACAGCGTCTTGTTGCTATTGATGATGGCGTGGCACAATCACGGCGTCGACTGTTTTTAATCTGATGGTCACGATTCACTCAATGTATCTATAAAAATGGGGTTCTCCCCCCCTATTTTGATACCCCTAAATCCATTTTTAAGCTTAGTTTTCTATAATTCCTTCTCCATCTTGTATTTTCTATGTATTTTAATAAATTTTCATTTTGACCCTTAGTTCCAAAATGAGTAGCTAATTTTCTTTTAAGCTTGGGTTGAAGGTGAAGTCTCAACATGTTCCATGGGCTTAATTTGGTAAATTTATTTTCTCTTCCCCTCTAATATTTGTGGATATTTTGACTTTTCGTTGACAAATAATAATAATCTTGTCTAGATACTGCCCTAATTAAACCGGCACCCTAGTACAAGGTTATTATTATTTGGCACTATAAGCCCTTAGCGCCATATTTATTTGAGCGTGGTTCATGAGGTGTGGAATCCCCCCTCATGATTTAAGTGGCATTAATAAGAAATATTTAGCCCATAGAGCATGTTGATGCAGATCTAGATACCCAAGTGCTTCAAGTATAATAGTTTCCATTTCAATTTACTCTCGCCATTTCAATTCAAATTTTAGGATAATCTAAATTCCTTCCACCACAAATCCAACCATCCATTTAAGAAAATTAATTCTGCACATAATTAAAATCAATCTTCTCGTGGGATCGACACTCGTCACCATTATTCTATTCTACAATAGATTCATGCGCTTGCGAGTTCAATAAAATTGCCCAAATTAAAGGTGGTTATATAAAAGGTGATATGACCAAGCATATTTCATTCAAATTCTTTTATACACATGAACTTTAAAAGAATGGTGTTATAGATATTCAGCAAATACACTTAAGTGATAATCCTGCTGATTTATTTACAAAATCCTTATCAACGGCGACATTTAAAAATTTGGTATACAAAATTGGGATACATCAGCTCAACGATTTTTCTCTAAATCTTGAAGAATCTATGCCAAGATGAGGGGGAGTATACCTATTGGGGAACATAACTTATTTTGGAGGAAATTTTATAAGTTGTACTTTTTTTCCTCACTAGGTTTTTATCCCATAGGGTTTTTCCTAGTAAGTTTTTAATGAGACAACTCTATATCTCCAAAATTATCCAAAGCATCAATGAATAATATACTCTTTTTCCTTTACTAATTTTTCCCTAAGGGTTTTTTTTTTAGTAAAGGTTTTAATGAGGCATATTCTTTGTAATGAACATCCAAGGGGAGTGTTATGAATTTATTAAAATAAATGTGGATGTTCATAACATACATCCCTTAGCCTCCTTACTGTCTCCTATTAGCAACCTTTAGTTTCCTTATAACTCTCACTATCTCACAAGGAATTATGATCCATAATTCTTCATTAATTTTATGGGGTGTTTATGTAACTATAAAAGGAGAACTCATCTCTTTATTTTGTACACACAATTGGAATGAATAAAATCACTCTATAATACATTGTTCTCTCATTTTTATTCTTTATCTTGTGTTGATTATTGTTACTTCTTTATTTGTGTTGCTGGCTAATAACTTTTCTAACAATTCTATGTTAATTTATAACATATTAAATCATATCATTCTATTTGGTATGACAAAAAAGTCAAGTCCATTCATATAGGCTTTGTCTTGGACCTTCCGCATGAAAGCCTAGACAAGGGCTTAGGAAAAAAAAGTTCAGGCTAGGCCCAAGTTTTTATATATATTTTTTAAATTATAAATTAGAATAATAAATTTATATTTAAAAAATAATTAAAGAAAAAGCTTGAATCCTAATTTATATATCAATAGTGAATCAAAATATTTAAAATTATAATACTAGATTCTCTTTTAAGTATTAATTAATTAATAGAGTCCATAAAATTAGAGAATTCGATATAAAAAAAAATCTCTAAATTTTTATTTACTTTATTTATTATTTTATTTTTGAAATACTTATTTTCTTTAATTCATTGTTGATTATAAAAAATTAATTATTGTTAACTCATTTTAAATTTACAACAACTTTTAAAAATTTTGAAAAAATAAGTAAAAGTTCAAGCTCAGCCCAAGCACAACTCTTACACTTTAATTCTAATTAACTTGGGCCTGAGTTTGAAAAAACCCAACCCAAAGCCTTTAAATTGTCAACCCTACATTCTATGTACATTTTGAAAGGATAAAAAAGTTGTAGATACACAAAAACTGAATTTCATATTAAATATGAAAAAAGAGTCGCAATATATTTTTGAAACTTGAATCAATGTAAGTAGCTTAAAGTATTTCGTTTTATGGTGATTTATTGGAGTTTATTCAAGTAGCTTAAGCATTTCGTTTTATGATGATTTAATGGAGAGATAAAAAATTATGATACATAAATACAAAGCTTCATAAGAAATCTCAAATTTTTTTGGTTAAAAAATCCGTTTGGAACTTGAAATTGACTTGAATTGGATTGTACTGGACTAAACTATTGGTGTAAATATTTTCACAAAGAGTGTGACTCTTAGCACCCCTAGAATTTCCTTTTAAAACCTATTTTCTATCAAGGGCTACTTTAATTCAAAAAACGTCATTTTCTAAATTTTTATTTTCTTTCTCTCAAATCCAAATATCCAAATATGATTTTCTTCTACAAAATTTTGAATGATTAAATCACATATAGAGTCAACTTAAAAAAAGTGTGTGTGTACTACTTCTCTAATGTGGCGCCCTTCTTTTTTTTTTTTTATTTTATGTAAACATATTTTTAAATCGTTGAATTAAAAATGGACTCAAATAGTCAATATCATTTTTTTTATGGAAAAAAGAAGTTAAAATACGAGAAAATGATTTAAAAAATTATTCTTCAAATTTTATACAAAAAGTTGAAAATAGTTGAAAAGATTAGTAAGAGTAAGAATATATCAATAGAATCACATTCATTATAATGCCAAGTGTTTTTGAAGAAATAAGAATATATTGATAAGAGTAAGAATATATGATAGAATGCCAAGTGTTTTTGAAGGAATAAGAATATATTGATAAGAGTAAGAATATATTGATAGAAACACATTGATTAGAATGCCAACTGTTAGAAAAGATTGGTAAGGATAATAATATATTGATAGAATGCCAAGTGTTTGTGAAGAAATAAAAAAGAAAAAGAAATTGTAAAAGCTGTTGTTGTGATTATATGCGTGCAAGAGTTAGAGAAAGAAACTTACTCTCTCTTCTTAGCCTCTTTTTTCATCCATACTAACTGACCCCCTAAACGAAGCGTAAGTGTTGAAGGGGTCTACTGCCTTCAAATTTCGAAATCTTTTAAAAGCAAAAGAAGTTCTATCAGAAGACTACTCACACTACTCGAGTGTAATAGACTCGAAAGAGAAAATAGATGGGATTAATTAGATTTATCTGTCCATGATTGTGATAGGAGAGGGGCTTTATAAAAAATTATAGATTGCTAATAGTCTCATTCTTTCACGAATATGTCCGTGTATTATATATTGCATGACCTCAGCTCCGTAATTTTTCTCGACAAATGAATAGATCTGGTGCTTCACATACTTCAAGTGAGTGGCATGCATAGAAAATTTTAGCCAGAAAAAAGAAGCAAAAGGAAAATAAAGAACACTATGTCAATATTTGCACTGCCATGAATGTTGATCTGCGTGCAAATGAGCATAAATATTGGGCAATGGGTTTATACTTTCAGCCGAAGAATCCAAAAAGAAAAAGAACCAACCTTTCTGGCACGAATTTAAAATAATTTCAGAGCCCAGCGTCTAAAAGATAAAATCTGAAATTGATATTCTAGAAGCAGAACATATTCATTGTGAAAAATCAATGCGTATGCTGCGGGACTTTTAATTAAAAAAAAAAAAAAAAGACCTTCACTTCGACAAAATGAGTATCAAACCAAAAGACAACAGAAGTACAATCTGTCATTTATCCATTGAAAATCACTCAAAAAATTAATTCTGAATGTTGGATATATCCGGATTGAAAAGGCACGTAACAAAGCTGGTGCCCTTGAAAATCGGGAAACAAAATACTATATAAAATGTAACAATTGGAGCCCAACTATTGGCTTTTTGAGATTAAAGAATCCTCATGATAGATAAAAAATTAATGATGTAAATAACAACGTCCATAAGTTGCGTGTTGATAAAAACTATTTTTAATTTTGTAATATTTTTCGTTAACCCAATGTAATATGAAATTTGTGAAAATTAAGACATAAATAGGTGTTAACAACTTTATCCGTAAATATATTGTAACGAATAAATTTTAATGAGTAAGTCATTAAGTATAATATTTTTAAATAATAAAAAATCAAAAAATCAATTTTCATTCACCAGTTAAGTACGGTAAAAGAAAACAGGAAAAAAAATCACTTAGGTCAAACTCTCAGTTTACACCTTTGCAAGAAAATGGTAAAATTTTATATGATAAAATTTCTGGAATATCAATCATTGATTGAACCACAAATACTTGAAATAATTAGAATTAAAAGTGGACACAACAAGCTTAATTGCAAGAAAGTGGTAAGAAAATTTTAAATATAGGTCAGACTTGACACCCTTAAACAGAACATTTGATTAATTCTTAAATGAGTCTAAATCTACTCGGACAACTAAGATAAGCAGACCAGGACGACGATAACCACCGTTATCTTCGGATTTGGGCCACCAAAGTTTCCGTTTAATTAGTCCCTACATCTTAGGTTAAGTATTTATTTGATCAACCCATATATTTTGAAAAATACTTCAAAATACCTCTGCTGTTAAATATGTAATTGAGCTTAATTTTTCTTTACTTTTACAATAATAATAATACCCTTACAATAATCTTGGGGACGTTGATGAAAAGTAAAACAAAAAAGAAGTTAATATATTATATTGTAAGATAATCTTTTTTTCTTATGTTATCTTTTCTTTTCGTTATTCCTTTTTTTTTTTCTCCAAAAGTAATTCCTTAAATTAAGCCATATTTTAGGTAAAAGATGAAGATATTCATTCCAAAATTTGCAAAGCACGATAAAACTGATAAGCAAGAATCAAGACCACGTCTTTGATGGATAAATTCTAAGGACATGCCAAATCTTGAACTTCAGCCGTAGGATCTGCTATCTGTGTCAAGTACTAATATTGGCTGCCTCACACTCATGCACCCACTTGGTCTATATATATCAAACCACAAATAAGAACTCGCTCAAGCTCCACTCACTTTTGATTACGGTTCTCCAGAAGCTAGCTCGTGGAGATGGTTTCTGATTTGAAGAATATGGAAGCTCCTTGCACAGGTTAATTTTTAGGCCACGTTCAGTTGAATATCTTTTATAATCATTCTTTTATAATACATCCAGTAGTGAATAATTTTTCCATTATGAAACTTTCAGGTAAGAACAAATGGTCGGAGTGTCTAGCAAATTGTGTAGCAAATAGTATTGTTGCTGGTGAGACAATGGATGGCAATGATCTTGATCTTTTTGTTGTCCCTCAATATGGGAGACACCCTGATCATGCTGGTTAAGTATTACTTATTACACTTTCGTGTTATGTTTAATAAAATTTAAAAAATGGATAATATAATGCTATTATCTGTCAATAATGTGAACATCAGTTTGCGGCCATGTACTCTGTTGTTCTTAATTAATAAATAAAACTATTGTGTTTCTATGAGTTGATTAAATTACACCGTCAATAGATATAAAATTGTATCATTTTATATAAATCTATTTGATTAATTATGCTCTCTTTCTTCTTGAATATTTTTGTTAATCAAACTCTACATATTAGTTAGATAATTCTTCTAGCTCCTAAGGGAACCAAGATCTTTATAATTAATTAATAATATTCTTTATGTTTGCTAATTAAATGGCGTATATCATCATGATAATAAAATTTTACCATAACTATATAACCAAGATATTTTATAATTAATTAAGAATATTATTTACGTTGGCATATATCATCACGATCAAGAAATCTTACCATAACTGTATTAAGGGTTCCCTTTTTCTTATATGGTAAGAGATAGAGGTGGCAAAAAAGCCCTCCCGGACCGGACCTGTCACTTGCGGTCCGAGTAAAACCCGGACCGGATGGAAGGAAAAAGCGGGTCGGGTCATTGAAAATCCGGGCACGGTCCGGGTCCGGGCAGCTATGTGTGGCATGCGAGTAGGTCCCGGGCACCCCCAAACCCAGACCCGACCCGGACTTTTGTCATCCATAGTAAGAGAGAAGTTAAAAGATAAACAAAACACATATTTCAATATATTGTAGCTTTCCTGTAATAAATCTTTATTGGAAAATTACTATATATTAATATATATTAGGAAAAGGACAACTACACTCCTATAGTTACGGAAAATGATTAGAAAGATCCTCATCTTTTTTACAAAGGATACCAAGACCCCTTTTATTATTTTTTACAATTAATTTGGATGAAAAATGTGAAATTTACTATTAAACATGCATGTTGTACTTATTATCTTCCTACGTGGAATTTTAAATTGAATAAATAAATATTTGAAAAATGTGGCGCAACTCATTAACATTAAATATTTGAATATATTTTTCAATATATTCAAAAATCAGTGGCTAAAATTGATTATGAAAATTGTTAAAAAAAACCCACAATCATAAATCATTTGCCAAAGCGAATGTGTGTTTTTCTTATCTTTTAGTTTGTCCCTTTTGTTAATAAATTTTTATTGAAAAATCATTGTCTATATATTGGGAAAAGTACAGCTAAACCCCCATAGTTTAAGGAAATGATTACGAAGATCTTCAAATTTTAAAAAAGGACATCAAAACTCCCTTCTATTACTTTTCATAATTAGTTTGGATGGAAAATAAAAAATTGACTATGATGCCTTGGATGCACTTATTATTTTTCTATGAGGAATTTTAAATTGAATAAATAAGTATCTAAAACATTTTGAATCAGCATCTAACAAGTGACCACAAATATGTAACAAGTGACCACAACCTTTTTGGCTGTTGCTGTCTAATTAGGAGTACATGTTTACAACAATATTTAAGCTTCGCACGTTGTCTTTAGTTGTTTATGATGAAAATATTCAAATGCATATGTTGCAGAAATAATTACGTACACAACAACGCCCATAAGTGGCATGTTGTTAAAAATTATTTTTAATTTTGTAATATTTTTTGCTAACTCAATGTAATAAGAAATTGGTGAAAATTAAAACATAAATAGGTGTTTATAAATTTATCCATAAATATTATAACAAATAAACTTTCATGAGTATATCATTAAGTATAATATTTTTAAATAATAAAGCGCGGCAAAAAAAAAAAAAAAACACTTAGATGAAACTCTCAGTTTACTTTTGCAGATCACCTCACTCTCTCTACCATTCAAACTAATTAACGGAGCCTCTCAATCGTCATTCTAATAACTGCCACAAAGGAAATGAGTGAATCAGGTAGCTTTATCTTTAATTTCATTGGTTTTAACTCTTAACAGAACCAATCAAGCAATAAACTATGCCATTGCCTTATTTACATTGAAGTGGGAGAGATCATATGGAGTATTGTGGTGTTTATTTTCTGCATCATATATTCTCCTTAGAGAGGTGCCGGTTCGAACTTTGAAATTTGACTTAATTTTATAATAGGTTATTTAAAACTTGACACAATAGTTTGAACTATTTGATGAGTATTAAGGAAGCCTTAATAAATTCGAAGGAATTTCGGGGGATATATTTGTGTATTGATTTAATTAATTTGTAGGTATATATAGTAGAGCTGAAACAGATGACTGATGGGTCAGAGGGCAAGTTCTGCAGAAGTTCAACTAATATAATAGCAGCATTCATTTATTCTTATAGTAGAAGTTCAAATTAAATAATAAGTTGACAGTTGAAGAGGTGTTAAAACTTAGGGCGATGAGTCTATTAAGTCGGCATTAATGAATGTGAGACTTTGTGATATATATAATTGGCTCCAAAGATTTTCACCAATATGAGAATGTAAATACTCTTCATCAGTAAAAGAAGAGATTTGTGGGGTCTTTTGAGAGAGAAAGTCTACGGTACTCCCCTGTATTTTAGAATCTTCTTTTTGAACAATGACCATGAGGTGTAAAAGATAACCATTGCCCCCATGTCATATTATGATTATTAAGATTTTGTGGGCTGATGGCACTCAACTAATTAGGTGATTTTTTTATTTAATAAAAAATTTATAAAATCTCTACTATTTTTATCAATATAATTATTTAAAAATTATATTTACCACACATTATTAATTTTTATATTATAATTACATATATAAAGCAGTCGTCATTTGTTGGGGTGCATAGCTACAATTATTAATTTGTTATCCGTTAGCATTAAAAACTTCGTCCAATTCCTAGGCTAATTTGTGAATAATCATGTCAAAGTCTAAATATTGGGATTTTATTTTTGTTATACATCGATCAAAATCTAACAGTTGGGAGTTAACAACTGTCTTTGAAGCATCTAATTTTGCAGCAATCAAATCTGGTGTTAATTTCTGCCGAGTTTGAAAAACATAATTCAGATTAATTTCCAGGACTGTGCCGGCCCTTATTTATGGACCTCTAGATGTCAAATTTAATGCTTCCAAAGTCTATATATACGCTTAGGTTGTTCTCCATTTACCCAAACTCTTATCAAAATCATTTTTTATTTTGGCAATAAAGCAAGTTCTCTCTCTTAATTATTTTCAATTGCATTAAGAAAGAGGTATCAGCAGCTGTTGCGCCATCTAGGACGTTCAAAGCTTTCTTCCTTGACGCTCACAATTTTCTGCCAAAGTTGGTGCCTCAAGCAATCAATAGCATTGAGATTCTTCAAGGAGATGGAGGTGCTGGCAGCATTAAAGCAACCAACTTTGCTGATGGTAAGTCTTATTCGATCGAGTTGTCACATAGGTGTAAACATATTTAACATTTAATCATACTTAACTATAATACAGTGCTTTCACACTTTTGAAATTATGAGTGTGTTTGGGATTGATGTTGGACAAGTAGTAAAGTGTTTAGTAAACACAAGTAGTAAAGTGTTTAGTAAACACTAACTGCTGTATCTTAAAATATATGTTTATATTATTTTTCAGTTGTATAATGGAGAATCTATTATATCTTTAATAATTTTATCAAAATTATTATTTAAAATTGATGTCTACGTATTATTAACTTTTGTTTCATAGTTACAACTTTTTTTCAAAGTAGATGTAGCTTAAAAGCTACAATACCTCAATTTCAAATACACCATATGTATCAATTTATTACCAATGAACAACCAATCTCATCTAGTTTCAGTTTTCATAAATGATCAGATCCAGACTTATTATAAACCCATATATGTAGGAAAAATTATCAAAATCCCTTTTTGATTGATAAAATTTTTTAATTTTCCTATTATTTTAAGATCCACTAATATTTGCTTCAATGGGGATTTGGTCATTTAGCAATAGAAAAATCTGATATTTGAATAACGAATAGAAAAATCTGATACTCGAACAACGAATGGATTTTAAAACTTAATTTTGAAGTAAAAAGTACGTGATGGTGAACAAAAAACAATACCTTTGTTTTTATCACTAACGAACGGAGTTCTGCTAATGAAAGTTCGATGTAATTGGCAGGTGGTAATTTCAAGTACGCGAAGCATAGAATTGATGAACTTGACAAAGACAACTTTAGGTGCAAGTACACTGTGATTGAAGGAGATATGTTGGGGGCAATCCTGGAATCAATTGTGTACGATATTAAGTTCGAGGCTTCTGGCAATGGCGGATCCATTTGCAAGGTTGCTTCTGAGTTCCATACAAAGGGTGATCAAGAGATCAAAGAGGAGACACTCAAGCAAGCTGAAGAGAAAGCAATGGGATTGCACAAGATTGTGGAGGCACATCTCTTGGCAAATCCTGATCTCTATGCTTGAGTTAAATTAATTATCTTTGGTTTCATTTTATTACTTAAATGTATGCATGTCTACCGGTGCTGAATAAGGGTTGTGTGACTACATAAATGATTTATGAGCTCTAATTATATATGTTTTTTAGTTTCTCTGAGTTTATCTGCAGTGGAAATGTTTACTTGAGCCTTCAATGTCGTACTTTTGTTCATTCAATAAAATGGCCGAAATTGTTGGATGTTTCGATTATATTTCCAGTTTGATTTCCTTCGAGGGAAAGGATGTCATAATTTAAATGTTGTATTAGACTTTGTGGGTTGAATGTTACGCATGAAACTGATTCTAGTGGCAAAATCTGTTGTTGAAGATGCTGACGTGGACCTTCTCCACTAACAAAAGTTGTTCAGAGGGAGTTAGGATAGCTTTGTTGACCATACCTGGTTTCTAAAGCTGATTAACGCACCAACTTAGCAGCTTGTAACTAAAGTAATTCTAGGAAATAGAGAGCTTATGAAGCTTGTAGAAACATCTTGTAATCTGGGTTCCTTCTAGTTGATAAACAAAAGCCTGAAGCTCACTCTGGTGCGATGAGAATGGCTACCCTGTTGTGCGATAGTTCTCTGTTTTATCTCTGATTCTTGCTGGCGTTTTGTGATTCTTTTACTTGGGTGCTATCTTGATTAAGAATCGCCCAATTGTCTTATGGTTCATTCCATTGAGTCTAAGATTAGCCCAATTGTCTCCTGTTGGATTTAACTATTTTCAAATACAAAATGTCGGTATTTTCATATCCATTGGTTTATTCTGTCAGTAATTTCGATTTCAAATTAATAGCTAGGCAGCAGCACTAACCACCGCAAGTGGGTAAAACAAAGATTGACAGAGACAGCTTTAGATGAATGGGAGCTCATCCGTAATTAAGGTATATATGGAAATAAATGCACGATGTTATGAGAATTAACCAAAAGAAAAAAGAAAAATGGAAAGCTGAGATCTTGAGGTTTGAAAGTCAACAAACGGACACATTACTTAATGATGTGAGAGAAACACAGTCATATAGTAGGAGTATAAAATTTTTTAGTTTAATTAGGAATTGCTTGTATTTTCTTAACCAAATCATATTTCTTTTCTTATAAGAAATCAAAACTTTATTAAGAATAGTATAATCATAATTAATAAAAATAAACTTATTATATTTATTTCTTTACACGAACTTTTTATTAATAATATTTAATATTTTCTTAATTAGAGATTTTTTTTTTGTGAGAATCCTACTTCTTGAGTTTTAAAAATGTATGTTAGAATAAAATTTATTATTGTTTCCGTATGGCGTCACTTAACGAAATGACGAGCTCGGTTATGTATATTATTAACGTTCTCTGTGCAAGATGCAGAGACAGAGGAAGAAAATGTTATTAATTATAACGGTAATGGGGTTTACTGATAAGTGGTCTTATATAATAATAGGAGATGTTTGTGAACCATAACGCCTTTCAGTCTTCATGCATGCTCCTCGTATTCATTAAATCCTTACTTATAATGTGCAAGAAGTAAGAGAACTTTCATTCTCCATGAAAGAGTATAACATTTCTATTCACATTGAAACGTTTGGTGTCTATTTAATTTAATCAATAATAATTTAATCTTCAAATTTAGTGAGTGAATTTAAAAGCTTGGTAGCTGGTCCATATTGCTCTGTTGCTTTCGCAGATCATTTGGCATCCTTTTTTATTTTGTGTTGCTAATGACAGTAAACATTTTTGGTGACTGGATGATATGAAACACATTCACCTAATTGTAGCTTTCACGAATCCAAATGTACATGTACTGCAAAACACCAATCTGTATTTTTTTCCAAGGCCGTAGCTGCTTTTTCCTTATTTCAGAAGAAAAGTAAAATTTACAAGATGCAACAAATTTGTTATCTCATTTCTAAAACCTAGCAACGCTTGCTGAATTTTTTTTTAATATGGCCCAGCTGAAGAGTCAAGTTTAGATGGAAGAGTTCATTACCATCTCAAGTTTGATGTATAGTGATCAGGTTGAATAAATACAACTTACATAATCCAATTGGTGAACTTATTCAACCTGCGTGATTCTGTGTTTATGCTAGTCCGTCGTCCAATAAATTCTCTAAGTGGCAAAAACCTAAAGTTAATTTTGAACACACAGGGAGCCAAAATGTGCACTGCGCTCAACTGCCTTTTACACTTGAATCAGCTACAAACAAATCAACAACATCAATGCACTACCTAGCACTGAGATGATCATAGCAAGTACTGGTGAAATAAGATGCAGAAGAAAGCATATGCAATATGAGTCGGCACAAGCACTTTTTTCTAGCTTTTTATCTACATATATATATATATAGATATAGATATATTAATTGTTACTGTAATATATACTTCATACTTAATTTCATGGATATATTATTCAGCATAAGTACTTGTCTTCTGGGAATTATTGCTTCCCAATCTTTAACCTTAGTGGAACAATTGAAAAGAGAAAGTTACAGGTAGTCAGGAATATTATGAGCCTTGCTCGATCCTCATAAAATGCATGGTGCTAACTAAAACCCAAAAAGAGCCTGAAGCTTGACAAAACCAAAATAAAATGCAAGTTGCAATCCATATGCAAAAAAGAGAAGACTTGTAAATCGGCGTCTTGTGTTCTGGGAATGGCTTGTCTACTTTGGAAGTCTTTGGTGGATTCCCCGGAGTCGGAAAGATTGATCCTTTTCCGATAGCTGGTTTCAGAAAAATAATGGGCTTTTTGTCCTTATAATTCCGGGGTCTGGATTCTGGGTGAGGCTTGTAACTACGAATGGATTGCTCGCGGATAGGCATAACAGAGAGAGAAGGAGAGGAGCAGAGAACCACTAGCCCAAGGAGAAACAGTAGCAAGTGTTTGAGTGTGAGAACCATTTTAGTATTTTGTTTATGGTATGATTTCAGAATTTGGTGCCTATATATAGTTGTTATGTTTTAAGCTTAGCCATCAAAATGTGATAGGTAAACACTTGCTGCTACTGTGCCATATTTGAGTTGGCAAGGTATGGAAAGTTCGGGCACTGCCTTTAGATGAATGGATTTTTTTCTTTTTCACCTAAAAAGAATACTATTGAAACGTTAAACGCCAAAATATAACATTTTTCAGAAAAAAAAAATCAGGCTGGTTGGAAGGGTGTCTTCGTCTAAAATATCTAAAATGAGTTGATTAGACTATACTCAAAAGAAATTTCTCTAGTTCTTTACTAGTTCATAGTTTAAGGAATCAATAATTTTCCCTTTCGATTTTAAGGAACTTGTAGTGAATAAAATTTGCGTTTACATTGTTAGGTGTTGTCCTCATTAACTAAAACTTAATGTTAGCCGTTGTCTTAACTAAAACTTAGTGTTAGGCATTGGTCTAAGTGTATTTGAGTGTATTATAGCTTTTGATGTAATTTGATCAATTTGACCCTTTTAATAAAATTTACTAATTTTTTCAAAGAGTGCTGCTATTTACCCCGATTTAAACCCCGAATCTGCACCCGGAAAATTATCAAAACGGTGTGTTTTGGTTTGATTTGTTTTTTTCTTTGACTACTTTTCTTTTGCGTTAATTGCTCCTTTGCTTTTTGACTTTTTTGCTTTTTGGCTTGAGAGCTTTGATTGCTTTCCACTTGTAGAGCACGTGAACATTTTCTTTCTTCTTCTATTTGCGCAAGCGTGAACCACAACCCTCTGCTTTCTGAAACTGCAAACTGCAAAATGCAAAAACCTAAGTACACGTCTTCGAATCTGTAAAACGCCAACTGATTTGTGAAAGTTAGAGAGTTAAATTTCTACATTACAAAATCCGTAAGTATTTATTTGTATATTATTATTCCTATATTTAATAATTGTAAGTTGAATTGTGAGAAATTTGATTTTAAATTTATAATTGTTGAACTGTTGTAATATTAAGCGGTTTGATTTATATTTAAATTTGCTCAACTATGAGTATTTGTATCAAAATTATAGTATTTTATTTGTTTAATTTCCTTAATCCTGATAATTAATTAACAATAATTAATTTGTTGAACTGTGATAGTTAATTAATAATATTCTGTTTATATTTTAATTTATTTCTAAACTTAATGAATTAGGGATAAGTAATTAATAACATTAAGTATATATTTTTATTTGTTTCTAAACCTAATGAATTTGGGATAATTAATTAATAATATTCTGAATTATTATAATTTACAGCAATAATGGACGAGGTTGATGAAGTGGAGGTTGATGAAGTGGAGGAATTTCAAGATTTACAGGAGGCTAATTTTGAAGGAAATAATGAAAAATTGGTGGAAAAAATTGATGAGCCTAAGGTTGGGATGTATTTTAATAGTTCGGATGAAATGTTTGAATATTACAAAGCTTATGGCCAACAAGAGGAATTTCCGGTGATGCGGAGATCTTCTAAAAAGGGGGATGATGGGAGTACGAAATATGTGACATTTACTTGCGGGCGAAACGGCAAGTCCAAAGGCAAATCCAATCATGTTTTGCGGCTTCAACCTAACCAGAAAATTGGATGCAATGCTAAAATTGGAGGACGTTTTGTTAGTGGAAAATGGGTAATTGGAAATTTGTCCCTTGAACACAATCATGCTGTAAGTCCAAGCAAGAGTAGATATTATCGATGCAACCGTACCATTAGTCCTTATGTAAAAAAGCAGCTTGAAATAAATGAAGAAGCAGGGATTAAAATGGCTCAAAGTTACAAGTCTATTGTTGTCGAGGCTGGTGGTTATGAAAATGTCTCATTCTTAGAAAAAGATGCTAGAAATCACGTTGATAAAGCAAGGCGACTAAGGCTTGGAGAAGGGGATGCAACTGCAATTCAGAAATATTTTAAGAAAATGCAAGCAGAAAATGATGGATTTTTCTTTAGTCTTGACTTGGATGAGGAGGGTCGGTTAAACAATGTATTTTGGGCAGATCCAAGAAGCAGGGCAGCCTACAAAGACTTTGGAGATGTTGTTACATTTGATACTACATATCTTGTGAATAAATATGATATGCCATTTGCTCCTTTTATCGGAGTTAATCATCATGGTCATTCTATTTTGTTAGGATGTGGGTTGATTTCGCATGAGGACACAGAGACGTTTACGTGGTTATTTGACACTTGGCTATCATGTATGTCTGGCTCTTCTCCCCTTGGAATCATCACAGACCAAGACAAAGCGATGAAAAATGCAATTGAGATTGTTTTTCCGAATACTAGGCATCGATGGTGTTTGTGGCATATTCTGAAAAAGGTGCCTGAGAAGATGGGAAGGTATGCAGAATATCATGTCATTAGATTTTCGTTGCATGCTATTGTTTATGATTCACAGACTCCTATTGAATTTGAGAAAGCTTGGCATGACATGTTAGATAAATATGATCTTGGTGATAATCAGTGGTTAAATGGTTTATATGAGGAAAGATATCGTTGGGTTCCATGTTTTGTAAAAACAACTTTTTGGGCTGGTATGTCAACCACTCAACGTAGTGAAAGTATGAATGCTTTTTTTGATGAGTATGTTAACGCAAAAACCACTTTGAAGCAGTTTGTGGAGAAATATGAGAAAGCAATGGAAAGTAAAATTGAAAAAGAGTGGCAAGCAGATGCTAGGTGCTTCAGCCAACGGATGCCATGTCGTACTAATTTCACAATAGAAAAACAAGTTGAAGAAGTATACACTATTTCCAAGTTTTAAGAATTTCAACAGCAGCTAATGGATAAGATGTATTGTGAGGTTTTCAATTGTGGTGGATCAGAATATGAAGTCATTGAAAATGATGGAAAGAGTAAAGAGAAGACTTTTCAAGTTATTTTTGAAAGGGACAACAGTGAAATTCGTTGTGCGTGTTCAATGTTTGAATGTAGAGGGGTTGTTTGCCGACACGCTATTGCAGTGTTGATACGTAACCGTATAACATTTCTTTCTGAGAAGTATATTATATGGAGATGGAGGAAAGATATGCGGAGATGCTACAGTTGAGTGAAAGTCAGTTATGATGTACGGAATTCGAGCATTGAACACAAGCGATATAGAGAAGAGTGTGCTGCTTTTTATGATGTTGCTGATATAGCTTCAAAAAATGAAGAAAATCATAAAAGTGTTTTGACTTGGATTGAAAAAATAATGAAGGATGTATCGTTGAATGTTCGCCGTCAAAGTGAAGATACAACTGCTGTTGGTGGGTCAGGAAGTTGTATGGAAATCATACAGGATCCAACAGTATCTCGTCGTAAAGGTCGGCCACCTTCTCAAAGAAAGCAAAAGCAATTTAAAAAGCCAAAACAGAAGTCAATCAATACTTTATTGAGTACAACTATAGAGGTAATTCAATTACATTCATTTTTAATTAATTCAATACAAATTTATTTCATATTAATTTATTTTTAATTAATTTAATACAAATTTTAAATATTTATTGTTTACTTTCGTAGGACTCAGAGGCACACGATTCATCTTCTCAAACTGCTACTGTAATCCCCACACAATCGAGTAATATGGCTCTGGTAAAATTTTTTTTTATTAATGTACCTACTATTAGTGTTGTTTCATTATCATTTGTTTATTAATTTGTATTTTTTTTTCTTTTTGTACAACAGCTAGCTCAACAAACACTCCCACAACATTTCCTCCCTTACTATCAGCCTTGGATAAATTATGGAGGAGTTCATCATGTAAACTTCCAACAATTACTACAACAAAATTTCAAAGATGCCAATCGAACGGAATTTTCAGCTAATGATCCTAGCACATGATCAAAGCTAGCTTGTATTTCAATATATATATTTTTTTATTTTTTGATTGTTGGATTACTATATGTGATAGCTAATTTATTTCTTAAAAAATATTTGAACGATAAAATTATGTTTTCAACCAATTCCGTCTTGACCAAAATACTGCTAAACAGGAAATATAATTCATTTCAAATTTTCAATCCAATGATGCCATTGATCAAATACTAGTTCTAAGATGCAACGCTCGAACACTGCATGTATTTAAGCGACATGGCCCGGAACCTGAAGCAGCTGCACATGTTATAAAAGGAGCCTTGTCTAGAGCATTGGTTCCTTATTACCCTCTGACAGGGAGGCTAGAGTCTAGCTAAGGCCACCTTCAAGTTGAATGGTCTGGAGACGGTGTATTGTTTGTGGAGGCATCTGCTAATTGTACCCTGGATTCTGTGGATTACTTCCATTCCCTATGATCAGCTCCTTCCCAATGAAGCTACTCACGATGGACGTTAATAACTTTATGTTTTCAGGTGACACAATTTGTATGACACACTTCCACCAACAACAATTCCAGCAGTAAGAGGATTTGAAGCTTATTCAGGGTTTGTGAGATTTCGAATCAAAGGCAAAGAAGACACTGAAATGGTTTTGCCTAAGGCCCAGGAAACCGTTTCCTCCAATTCCGTTCTGCGTGAGTGTCAAAGAGCTGTTTCAGCAACCCGGAGTCTCTTTCAAGGCCATTGAACTGGACAAAGAAAGTGATGGAAGTGAGATTCAATCAGCTCTAGCTGAGTGGACCGGACAAAAAACTATTCCAAATGTCTTCATCGGAGGGAAACACATTGGTGGTTGCGATTCAACTACTGCACTGCACAAGGAAGGGAAGCCGGTTCCTCTGCTTACTGAAGCTGGAGCTGCTGCCAAGACAGCTGCCTAATCGATGGCTATTCTCTGCCTGTCAATTCTAGTAATAAATAAACAATGTGTTGGTAGTGTTTTTTTACCGAAAAGGAGTAGAATTCATCGGTAAAAGTAGTAAGAGACAAAGCAATATCAATTAACTGTGTTGTCTTGGAGACACTGATCCATTTCAGACAAACTCAAATCAAAGTGTTTATATTCACCCAAATCTTATTTCCATTTGATATGTGAGACCTGAAGTTTACGCATACCACTACAAAATACCATTAAATTCTCAAAGGAAGCAACTATCTTCACTGAGGGTCGGTGAAGAAGCCGTTGATTTTCGGCATGATTTCTGGGGTCTTGTTGCGGACATATTTTCTTAGGAAATGCTCAGAATACTTTTCTCCCTCCGCATAATTCTCCAAAACTCCTGCAGCTCTGGTTTGCTTGGTCACCCTGACTTCAGGGTTGATGCAGATATTGCGGATGAGTTGCATTCCGCAGATCCCGACAGCAACGCCTACAACCGCGAACAGTGGAAACACCTCAGGCCTAATCCATCGGTTCCCGGCCATTGTATGCTCTCTATGAAATTGGCAGCGGAGCAAGTCAACCGAAGGATCTGGTTCCTGTTTATCGCCTGTTGGTAGTGTTTAATCTGTCTGAATTAAACATGAAATTCTGCTTATTTGAGTAATTTCCAATGCACTTTTTTGTTCAGTTTAAAAAAAAAAAAAAGAACAGATCCCGTTGTGGTTTACGAAGGAAGCAAAAAGAAAAAAGAAGGAAGGAAGCAAAAAAAACAGATCCCGTTGATGGCAGCAGCAACAAAGCTAGAAGGAAGCTAGAAGGAAACAAAAAGAAAAAAGAAAGGAGTGTTAAAACGCACCGTTTTTAATTTAATAAAAACGGAGCGTTTTAAATTTGGGACGCAATTCGGGGTTAAAGTCGGGGTAAGTAGCATTTTCGTTTTTCAAAAGAAAATGACATGTGAAAGTCAACAAACGCATACATTACTTTTATAAAAAATAAAGAGGTGGGTTGTGTAATATCATCAGGCATTACATCAACTAAATATAAATTATAAATACTAACTTTATATCCCTTGCATGTTCAACAAATTAATTAAAAAGAAAAATATAATTGTATGGAATTATGTGACAAATTTGTTATCACACAAAATGAGTCTTATGGTTAGTTTTAAAAATAAAATTGTGTGAATCCATTGGTTGTTTTTAGAGCAAATTAGCTCCGAAATAAATTTGATGCACAGAGCCACAGACTTTCCTATTAATTATACCAGCATATTCAGACTATTATTCTTGAATTTGGACATTTTAGAAATATCCCTAATGTTTAGACACATCTCACTTAGGGAAACAGTTTTTGCAAGTTCATCAATTGTATCCCCTCACGACTCACGGATTATCTGATTAATGTCCCCAGATGCCGTTTCTGCAGTTAACCACAGCCCACAGGCGTTTGCA
This sequence comes from Citropsis articulata, assembly GCA_030449925.1. Lineage (NCBI taxonomy): Eukaryota > Viridiplantae > Streptophyta > Magnoliopsida > Sapindales > Rutaceae > Citropsis > Citropsis articulata. The sequence continues at coordinate 1,503,047 of JASUUH010000077.1, forward strand.
AATCATACAAACACTAAATACCCCTTGGCGGTAGGGATGGCAATGGGGTGGGGTGGAGGTGGGGATGCCTACCCTATTCCCCATCCCATTAAAAATTTTACCTACATTCCCCACCCCATTTCCCGATAAATTTAGTGGGGTGGAGATGGAGAATCATCATTCCCACCTCATTCTCCATTTATTTATTTTATAATAGATATAGATATACGATTTCAATACATTAGAAATTAAAAACTTCAATTAAATCATTATCATATTACTAGGTATTTTAATTATGTAAAAAAAAAATCTCCAAATATTTGTTGTAATATCTTGAAATAATATTAAAATTAAAAAATATTTGAAGAGAGTAGTTTTTAAGAGAGAAAAGAAAGCACAATAATATTTTAAGGTTGAATAAAAATTATATTCTAAGGTTTTCTTTCAGTTATAATCTATTTGTATCAAGTAGAAATTAAAAAAAAATTATTAACTAACATTGTAATTCATAAAATAAAAATTATTAAATAAAATTTAGAAAAAATATCTATATATAATGGGGATTGGGGTGGGGGTGGGGTGGGGAGTACAAAACCAAACCCCACCCCATTAAAAGTTTGGGGATTATTTTCTCCCATTCCCCAAAAATTATTTAAAATTTTAATTTGTGGGTGGGACATGGAGGATTTTCTGCTTCCCCTCTTGACTTAATTTTATTGAAGTGTTATTTATTTATTTTTTTCACTTGAGTTAATTTTAACTAAGTCCACATAAATTTGTATCTTGCTTTTTCCATGAGAGGAACATATTATTACCATCGTCAATAATAGATTTATGACTATTTTTTGGGCAAATTGGAGGAAATGGGATTCGGGGATATAAATGGAATTTTCACAGACATGAAGGAAATAAATAAGTAATGTATTAACAAAAATTGTTTCCTCAAGTAATATTTTGACAAACGTCAGGGACATCGCCAAAATTTCCATCGGCTCGATAAAGATAGCTCTGCTGCAGTTGCTCCATCAAGGATGTTCAAGGCTTTCATTCTTGACTCTCACAATCTCTTCCCAAAGTTGTTTCCACAAGCGTTCAAGAGCGTCGTTTACGAACAAGGTGATGGAGAGGCTGGCAGCGTTAGAATTATGTACTTCGCTGAAGGTAATTAAGTATTCAGTTAATCACATCATCATCACATTATTCACGACCAAGCTCTTAATTAATAATTAACTAGTGCTTTTTTCGTTCGCAACTGTATTTGTTAATTGATTAACTCTAGTGACAAACTTAATGCATGTGATCGATTGAAAGGTAATAAGCACACGTACGCAAAGCAAAGAATCGATGTACTTGACAAAGAGAAGTTTTATTGTAAGTACACTATATTTGAAGAGGACAATATGCTGGACATACTTGAATGCATTGTGTATGAAATTAAGTTTGAGGCTTCTGGCGATGGCGGATCGAATTGCAAAACTGCTTTTGTATTCCATATAAAGGGTGATGGAGAAAGTAAATTGGAGGAGGAACTCAAGGGCTCCGTAGAGCAAGGAATGGCATTATTCAAGGCTGTGGAAGCACATCTCTTGGCAAATCCTCATCTCTATGCTTGAATCATTTTCCAATTCCAAGTGGGCTTCTAATAAATAAGAATTAAATAATCTGAACTTTGTTTGCTTATTTATGGTTTTAAACCTTGAATAATGTACTAGATATAATAATATCAATAAATTATGAAGCGTTGCAAACATCTACGAACTCACCCATTAAATATTACAGTTTAATTATTCTAATACACATCAGATTCAGGGATGTCTGTTATTACCCTAATTTCAAATCAATTATATACATCACACGATCACAATTTTTTTCCCCCCAATCTTAGATAACAATGTCGAAAGAATCTGTTTAAAACAAGGGAGTGTGATCTTTTATTTGCACTTGGTGAAAAAAGAGCAAAAATATTAAGCCTCAATTTCCTAGTGTTACTTCCCTTATGAAATAGAAATTTTTAAGTTGAATTTAGATGAAAATGTCTGTGAAAATCATTAAGATATTAATGATTAGGGTTTTTAATTTAAATTAAGATATTAATGATAAACATTTTATTTTTAGATTAATTCTTTTAGATAGAAAATCATTAATAAATTTGGTACATCAATTCGTGTGCCAAAATTTTCGAAGTGTATATATATAAATGTTTTAATTTAGGATCATGGACTTTAACAAAATTCAAAAAAATTATAACAGTGTGGTTTGATAAAGTAATAACTTTAGTTTAATAGTTTTTTGGATTTTATTAAAATAAGAGATTTTAGACAAGATCAACACACACGCGCGCGCGTACGCATTGAACATGAATTTCATTTGGTGGGAAAGAATAAGAAATTATGTTAAACAACTTTAGTGAAAAATAGAAGCCATTACAGAAATGAATATAGAAATTCAAAATTTAAATATAGAGAGTTTAATATTAATTAATTTGTTAATAACCTTTTCCATGTCGTCCTATATTAATTTTTAAATTAATACAATTGAAAAAGATAGTGAAGCAAAAAATATATTAGATGAAATAGGTTAAATGCAATCTCTATAACAAATTATGTAGTTCAGAATTCTCACACAAACTAGGGATGGCAATGGGGCGGAATGGGGGTGGGGAGGCCTACCCCATTCCCTATCCTATTAAAAATTTTTGCTTCCAATCCCCACCCCATTCCCCAATAAATTTAGTGGGGTGGGGGTGGGGAATCTCCATGTGGGGAATGATTTCCCCATCCCCACCCCATTCCCCATTTACTTATTTTATATTAGGTATAAATACATGATTTCAGTAAGTTAAAAATTAGATATTATAAAATATTTAAATTATTTTAAAAAAACTCTAAAAGTTTGAAACAATATCTTAAAATGATATTAAAAGTGAAAAATATTTAAAGAAAACAGCACTTTAAAAGAGAAAATAAAACATAAAAATGTTTTAGAATTGAAAAATATTGTAGGATTTTCTTTTATTCATATCATGCTTATATTACATAAAAATTAAAAAAAATTAATTGACATTATAGTTTATAAAGTAAAAATTATTAAATAAGAATTAAAAATATATTTATATATAATGGTGATTGGGGTGGGGTGGGGGTGGGGTGGGGAGTGCAAAACCAAATCCCACCCCATTAAGAATTTGGAGATTATTTTTCCTCCACTCCCTACTCCATTCCCCAAAAATTATTCAAAATTTTTCCCATTTAAGATGGGGCTCCATGGGACCCCAAACCCGTGGAGGATTTTGCCATCCCTAACACAAACACTATTATGTTCATAGTAGAAAGAAAATTAGGACTAGTGGCATCCCTCTAATTTCCTTTCAGCACCGCCATTTAACGTCAAGTCCGAGTTTAATTCCAAAATCATCCTTTTCCTCGATAAACATTTTTCATGATAAATTTCTAGAATATCAGTCATTTACTCATTTATTAAACCACAAATAATTGAAATAACTATGGTTAAAGAGGACAAAGCAAGCTTAATTTCAGGAAAACGGTAAGAAAATTTAAAATATAGTTCAGACCTGACACCCTTAACCAGAACATTTGATTAATTCCTAAACAAGTCTAATTCTACTCAGATAGCGAAGACAAGTAGGCCAAAATGATTACAACTGCTATTATCTAGAGACTTTGGCCACCAAGCTTCCGTTTAATTAGTCTCTATATTTTGGATTCACGTCTCTGTTTAATCAATCCATATATTTTGAAAAAAAGATGAGACTATTTAAATATACTAATTTCCTCTCTATATCTTTGTTTTAGTTAAGAATTTTATTATTTGAATAATTTTTTTAAAGATTACTTAATTAACTATTTCTCTCTCGCTTCTCAATTTCATATATTCACATAAGTTCATTCAAGTATATTATTTTAGCTGTAAATAACTAGTATTGCTAACTAAGAGGAACGAAACCCGATATTGAAAGATAGACATCAACAAGTTTTTATCGGACATTAAATTAAGTTAATGAATATCAAGAAATGAATTTTTACCAAATATTTTCTCTTATATATATATATAGAAAGCATGAAATAGGAATCATGATATAATAAGAAAGGCCAAAAAATGAATTCAAATTAGAGTGAAATTGAGTGTTTAATTTGTAAAATGTGAGAGCAATGAGAGCACATGCAATTGTAAGAGAGAAGAAGATTAGTGAAAAATGATTTTGAGATTTTTAAATTTTTAATTGCTTAATAATGAAATTATTTTTTTAAAATAGGTATAGAAAGAAATTTGATGGGTTCAAATAGTCTCATGAGAAGTGCTTTAGAATACTTATATTATTAATTATGTACACAATTGTTATTAATTTTTTCTTTTCTTTTACAATAATAATACCCTGACGATGATTTGGAAAAGTGAAAAAAGAAGAACTTAATTTACTATATTCTAAGATAATCTTTATTCTTATCTTATCATTTCTTTTCGTTTTTCTTCTTTTAAAAGCAAATTCCTTCGTATTGAACCAAGTTGAAAAAATATTTTAGCTACAAGATACTGATGCTCATTCCAAACTTTTAAAAGCACGATAAAAATTGATAAGCGAGAGTCTAGTCCAAGTGTCCAACCACGTCTTTGATGGATAAATTCTACTTGATTAGTTGATTTAGTCCTTCATAGTGTGGGACATGCCAAATTTTAAACTTCAGCCGTAGATTTGTTATCTTCACCAAGCACTAATATTGGCTGCCTCACATCCATGCACCCACTGGATCTATATATATCACATGAAACCAGAAATAAGGACTCACTCAAGCTCACCTACTCACTTTTGATTACGGTTCTCCAGAAGCTAACAGAGATCGTTTCTGCTTTGAAGGATATGGAAACTCCTTACACAGGTTAATTGTTCGGCCATGTTCAATTGAATGTCATTTATAATTCTAATTTTAATAAATGTGTTTTTGAGTAAGTTTTCTATTATCAACTTTTCAGGTAAGAAAGAATGGTCAGAGGGTGCAATGTTTGTTTTTTTAGTTAGTATGTTTGATGAGGAGAAAATAAATAATAATGATATGGATCTTCTTGCTGTCCATCAATACGGGAGGTACCCTGACTACACCGGTTAGGTGTTATAATGTTATACTTTTATGTTATGCTTAATGAAATAAAGGGATGGATAATATAATATTATTATCCAGCAATGATGTGAATACAAGTTTGGTTTAGTCAACTACTAAGATCTTGAGAGATATACAAAAAATTTCTTTCCTTGGCCTATGTATTTTGTCGTCCTTAATTAATAAATAAAATTATTGTGTTTATGTGAGTTGACTGAATTATTTTGGCAATAGATATAAAATTATTTTATATATCTCTATTTGATTAATTGTGCTCTTTTTCTTCTTGAATATTTTTGTTAATCAAACTCGACATATGAGTTAGCTAATTCTTGCAGCTCCTACGGGGCCAAAATGTTTATAATTAATTAATAATACTATTATGTTTGTTATTTGTTAATTAACTGGCACATATCATCAGGATGATAAAATCTTACCATAACTATATTAAGGGTTCTCTTACTTTAATATGATAAAGGACAAGTTAAAAAATAAATAAATTATATATTTCAATATATTGGATTAAAGATGGTTACACCCCATGATTTATAAAAATAATCACAAGACCCTCAAGTTTTTAACAAGAAACAGTAAGACCCTCTTCCATTACTTGCTATAATTAATTTCGATGGAAAATATAAAATTCACTATTATGTTTTTCTGATGCACTTACTATCTTCCTACGCGGAATTTTAAAATAAATAAATAAATATATGAAAAATGTGGCTAACTCATTAGCATTAATTAACAATTTTGCCGCCACTGCTACCATCAGATAAAGCATGCAAAATACTGGTTAAAAATGATTACGAAAATTAAAAAAGAAAAAGGAAGAAAAAAACCCACAAATATCTGACAGAGCCCTTGAAAACCCAGGACCCACTGACTATGAAGATGAAGAATAGTAGAATGTAAAATATTCTGGATTAGTATTTTTTAAACTTCAACAATTCACTGGTTATTGTAAATCATCCTCAATAACCACGGATTATTAACATTTTAGATTGATTGTAGTTCAGCAACAGGAGAAAAATATTTAATAAAATAAGTTTTCTTTTTTTTAATTTATTCATAGTGTGGAGGATAGAAGATGAAGAATAGTAGAGCGTGAAAGGTGTATTTAATTGGTGTAGGCACGAATGAAATTTTTGACTGGTTAAATTATGGCCTTAAGTCCGAATCTTTAAATTCTAAGTTAATACGAGGCAAAAGTATCAAAATGTCTTTTTTGTAAAATGTAAAATGTAATGAAAAAGGATTAATATCCCTTATTGAAAATTTAGAAGTTCTCATACTATTATTTAATCCTTAAATAATGGAGGTGTAATTAATCTTTTTATAAGTCACATGCAAATCAACTCATCACATGAATATAAAATCCTTAGCCACCTATACTACTACCTTTGGGAGCCTCTGGGACTATTTTCCTAACTGTAGTTATCTTTTTGATCACATAATGCAAAATCAATTCATCACATGGAGAAAATCCCTAGCCCCCAGAATTATCGATTAGCAACATTACTACTTTCCTATAAGTGAGTACAAATCATGATTCCTCAAGTTAACAGTACCTCCTCCAACAATCATTCCTCTAAAATCTCTGCCATAGCTGCTATCCGTAATAATATAATTTAGTTAGGAAACATGTAATTATACAAAAGTATTCTCAAGTTTCAGTCAATTATTTTTATTTTTATGGTATGAGAGAGCTATGGCTTCAAGTTCAAGATCTGAGCTATCTCTTTCACTACAATATCTTCATCGGTGTGCGAGTTTAATTTCCTTCCTCTGAAAACTATTTCGTATGGAGTTCTCAAGTTCAACCGCTTGTTTACAGTCTTTGCCTTGAACACCACTTGGCCGATGTTGAGCCTCCATCTAAAACCATTAGAGAAGATAGAAAGAAAAATATTAATCCAGACTTAATCGTTTAGAAGCACAATGATGGCTTGCTCGCAACTTGGTTGAGGAGCATGATGAATGAAGATATTTTGGGTATAAAAGTCGGGTTGCAAACAGCCCGTGATATCTGGCTCACAATTTCGAAGTGCAAGAAGCACGGCTAAAAGATAGCCCATATTCTCTGAAGAAAAGTTCATCTAAACTAGATGACTTTCTCAAGAAATTCAGAATCACGTGTGACAAGCTTGTCGCTATTGGAAAACCACTCAGTGACAATGACAAAGTTTTCCAACTCGCTCGTGCGCTTGGATCAAGATATTCTGAGTTCAAAACAACCATGTTAACGAAGCCACCATATCTGAGCTACAAACAGTTTGTCAACGCTCTTTTGAATCATGAACAAACCGTGATTGCATAGCAAGATGAAGAGTCAAGTACCAATAGCGTATATTTAAGTTGTTGCAGTTAAAAAGCTAGTAGTTGGACCTTAGGTTGGGTCGGCCGGTCGGCCTCGCGGTGTGCACTGGCCGGCTCGTCCCTTCTGCTGGCGATGCGTTCCTGACCTTAACTGGCCGGGTCGTGCCACCGACGCTGTTACTTTGAAGAAATTAGAGTGCTCAAAGCAAGCCTACGCTCTGTATACATTAGCATGGGATAACATCATAGGATTTCGGTCCTATTCTGTTGGTCTTCGGGATCAGAGTAATGATTAACAGGGACAGTCGGGGGCATTCGTATTTCATAGTCAGAGGTGAAATTCTTGGATTTGTGAAAGACGAACAACTGCAAAAGCATGTGCCAAGGATGTTTTCATTAATCAAGAACAAAAGTTGGGGGCTCGAAGACAATCAGATACCGTCCTAGTCTCAACCATAAACGATGCCGACCAGGGATCAGCGGATGTTACTTTTAAGACTCTACTGGCACCTTATGAGAAATCAAAGTCTTTAGATTCTGGGGGGAGTATCTCGCAAGGCTGAAAAACCACACAATAATGGCCATTACGGTGGCAGAAGCAATGGAAACTACCAGAACCAACAGCCGTACAATAATGGCCAAAATTCACCAGACCCACCGAAAAAGAATAATCAAGAATATGCTTTTTTTTGGTCAAATATGTGGCAAAGAGAGGCCACAATGCAGCAGTCTGTAGAAACGGGTACGATCAAGATTATGATGAGAAGGAAGCACCACATGCATGCCTTAGCTGCAATGAACATCAACGTAAATGAAGATCCTCAGTTCTAAGCAGATTCTGGTGCTACCACTCACAAGACAAATGATCCAGGTATCTTGATTGTATTAGAACTTATAAAAGTTATAAAGGACGTGATCAAATATTTGTGGGGAATGGTAACAGTTTGCATATCACTCATATTGGTAATATTTTGTCTTAAAACAAGTCACAGTAATTTGAGTCTAAATAAAGTCCTATTTTTTCCTTGCTTAAGAAAGAATCTCATATTATTAGCCAGCTTATCGATGATTTAAAATATTTTTTAACGAAAGTGGGTTTTTTGTTAAGAGCAAGGAGGACAGGATCTTGGCAAAAGGACACAGATGCGGCAAGATGTATGCCTTCGAAGAAAATCAACTAATGGCACTTAATGCAATGAAAGGAAACGCTCAAGACTTCATTCTCTGGCATAAGAGACTTGGACATGCAAGCTCTACAGCACGGGAAACTTTGAAGGAAAAATAAGGCCATTAGTCTTTCTAGTTGGATTCAGAGGCCAAGTTTATGTGTTTGTTGCCAATTAGGAAAAAACTGTAAATTGCCCTTTAATTATCGACTAAAATTGCTGAGTTTCCCAAAAAATACATTGTGATGATCAATGAGGACTATTATTTCTAATTAAAAATATCGATTTTATGCTTCATTTATGGATGATTCCTCGTTTTTCTTGGTTAATCCCATGAAAAAATAAATTTGACTTTTTTGGTTATTTTGTGAAATTTCATAAATAGGTTGAAAATCTATTGGGCAGAAAAATCAATTTTTTTCAATACAATGGAGGAGGCGAATTCAACTCTCTACTCTTGAATAATACGGGATTATTATTTAAATTTCTTTCTTATACACCCTTGAATAAAATGGAGTTGCCGAGAGAAAGCGTGGACACATGGTAGAGACAGCCTTAGTACGATCTTTCATGCTTATCTGTCCCTTAAGTGTTGGGTAGATGGATTTTTAGCATCCGAGCGTTTATGCGAAGAATAGAATATAATGCCTTTATCCGCTATTAATAGAATGCGAAGCCCATATAAAAACTTATTTCAAAAAATTCGGACCATCGTGGATTAAGAATGCTGTTGTTTCCCTTATAAGAAATTAGTGAAAACATAAATTTGATAAAAAATCTTATCCTTGTATTTATTATAGGCTATAATCCCTTACATAAAGGATACGAATGCCTACAACCCGATACCAACCGTGTCTACATATCTAGACGTTTTTTTTTTTTTTTTTAATGAAAATACCTTTCCTTGTTCTGACGAACAAAATTCTTCTCTTGCGCAGGATTCAAATGAATTCGCAACTTTTCCATCTCTAAATAAATGGATGCCTAAGTCAGCCATATGCAGTAGCTACTGACTCATCAACTTCTAGTAAGATAAAAAAAGAGTTAATAGCTTTCACAATTCATAAGCAATAGAAATAAAGAGCCGATTTTTTATTTTTCCAGTATAACAACCCATTGCATTACAATGCTTTATATAGAACTTGGTTCTCATGTTTGGGTTACATCAAGACCAAGCATCAACGGCTATCAATTTTCATCACAGGGCATTTCGTGAGGTTGTTATAACAGACACCCGCTTGTCTTCTTGTCTTGATTGCTCGCCTTGTCTTCTCAGTCGTGATATCTTACTCCTTCAGCTTGATTGCCATCTAATCCTGACCTTTGATGCTTCTAGCTATCCAACGACTGATATTCAAGCATCAAATGGCTTGCTTAATACAAAGAGTTCATGAGTTCCCGCCAATATCTTCATTGAGGTATATTATCAAACAATTGTGCAGCAACCTGAGTCACAATTATTTTAACTCCCCCTCTCAAGCTCAGCCGTCTGCTAAGACATTGAGCTTGCTTCTTAGGTATTCGAAACTTCGATTAGATAGTGCCTTGGTCATTATATCTGTAACTTGGTTCTTGCTTTCCACATACTTTAAATCCAACTCTCCATCGCTGATTTTATTCCTCACGAAATGAACAGCTATTTCAATGTGTTTGGTTCTTTCATGAAAGACTGCATTTTCAGTAAGAGCTATTACACTCTTGTTGTCACACTATATTATTGGCTTCTTCTCCAACTTGATGTTCATCTCTGCAAGTAGTTGATACTACCTTTTTCTTCTTTGAGCTCCATGAGACTAGATTTCCTGCCAAGAACATAATATAACCACATGTGGACTTTCTGTCATCTCTATCAGCTCCCCAATCAGCATCTGTAAAGGCTGAAATTTCCATTTTGTTTCCAGATGTGAAATACAGACCATGAGTTAAAGTGCCTTGAAGGTATCTTAAGATCCTTTTACAGCCTTGCTAGTGTATCACTTTCGGTTTTTGCATAAATTGGCTTAGTTTATTGACGTTGTAAGCAATGTCTGGCTGGGTGATGGTTGCTTATTGCAAGGCTCCAATGACACTTTTGTAGAGAATTTTGTCTTCAAAAAGTTGTCCTCCCTCTTCTTCTTCAGTCTCCAAGGTATATTTCACACTTGAACTTAATAGAGTTATGCTTTCTTTGCACCCTTTCATGTTTGTTTTATCTAGAAGTTCTTGCACATATTTGCTTTGGCAAATGTGCATCCCTACACAGTCCCTTTTTACTTAAATACCAAGGAAATAACTTAATGAGCCTAACTCCTTCAATGCAAAGCTCTCATTAAGTTTTTTAATCAAGAATTTGACAAGAACTTGGCTACTACCAGTTATGAGTATGTCATCTACATACACAAGTACATATATGACTTCTTTATTATTCCTCCAATGAAATAGTGAGGTATTCGAGACTGAGTTTTGTATTAGACACCATTGACAATTTTCTTAGGTTAGGTGGAATAGCAAAGGGGTTGGTGCAATAGTGCCATTATTTTCCCTATAAATAGATGGCATTTCTTCCATTCTTAGCATCCCAAAAATTTGAGAGCTTAAGAGAATTGTAAGTGAAGCAATTTTAGAGTTCTGAGAGTATGAGCAATTGGAGAGTGTGTGTGAGAGTGCTTTGGGTGTATTTGGGTTTTGGGAAGTGAGATTTTCTTTACTCAAATTTGTACTCTAATAATTGTTAGTAATACAATTATTTTTCTCTTACTCCCGTGGACGTAGGCATACTGCTGAATCACGTAAAATTCTGTGTCCTTTATTTTTTTGTAATTATTTGATGTGCTTGATTCCGCATTCCGCGCACAACAGAGAATGACAGAGCTATTGAAATATTCAGAAAATTATGCAACAAAAAGTTTGCCTTCTTGTTGGATGATTTACGGACATCAATATCGTCATTAGAAGTTGGTGTGCCTCTTCCCAGTAGATCAAAGATAGTTTTGATTACCATATTTGAGAGAGGTTGCAGAAGCATAAGCATTGACAAATGTTAAAAGGTCAATTATTTTTTGGAACAAGAAGCTTTTAATTTGTTCAAGCTCAAGGTCACTTTTGTAAGCTAATGATACACCTGCAAAACTTTTGGCCAGTATGCATGAAGGCCATCTGCTTTCTCTCATTACTAACGGATAAGTCATGCCTTGTATTATTGGGGACCCTGCTTTGTCATCCTGCAATTGATGAATTGAATAAATATCGGTTCGATTTTGAAGATATGGGGACTCATTTCTTTGCTCACTACGATCACTTTTCAGGTAAATTTTTTGAATCTTCATTTTTCTTTGTTTTCTCAAATTGTTATGCCCGCTGATCTCTAGTATAAGGCACATTTAAACATATCCCTTTCAAGCAAAAGCATGATGTTTAAAGGTAATACAAGACAAACAATTCTTTAGATATAACAGTGACCTTTGCTTGGCGTTTTCAAGACGACTTTAACAACTACCCATTGACATAATTTTAAACATATACATCAGTTTCGAGTAGATACCCAAAACTCATTGCGTAATCTTCTAGAAACAGAATAAAATTACCGCCAAAATCAATGCAGATGCAGCTAGCCGATTAGCATGCAAGTTGTGAACGTTCAGAGTAGTAATGGTAATCAGTGGATTTTCTGTCTGTTTTACCTAAAACTTTTAATTGTACAAGTAAACAAATATTAGAAATTCAGTATTAAAAGCTTGGGTGCAGCTGCTTGCTTAATTTATTGACATTTATTAACCATGTGGATTTATTTATTACACAATATAAAGCATATGGGTGTTTTATTGAAAATTTATCGAGTATTATATTTAAACATATACAACAAAGACTAGCGACTGTATTGGAATTTAGTTGTTGGCTATTGGCTATTTAATCTGGTTTTCTAGAAAGCAAATTGTTTATAAATATTTTTAGTAATAGGCGGTGTACAGGTGCATGCTTTGAATGCCACCAACTTATCTCCGTCACTTCCATGTCTATATAAACCCTTGAGTTGTTCTTCATTCTCATCATACACTAAAAAATCATCTGCATTTGAAGCAAATTCATTCATCATTTTAATTTCTTGTAGTTCGTGCATTTCTCTTTCTTTTTTTAAGCTAATTAACATGGGTGTCATTCGGTTTGAGAAAGAGGCTCCAGCTGCTGTTGCTCCTTCAAGTGAAGAAAATAAGAAAAAGATGTTTGGCTTGAGAGAAAATCTCAGAGAAAATGTTTTTCTGATTTCCAGAACTTTTAGTCCATAATGAAACTGATTACATTACATGTATTTATATTCACTAATTCATAACAGTGTATAACTAACTGAGAATCGAATCTAGGTTATCAATTGTTCAGTACATATTGCGTGTGATAAACAGCCCATAACTAACTTTGTTGAGCTGGCAGTCTGGATTTGTTGCGTTGCTTAACAGCTTCTGATTGTTTGACTTGAGTTGACTCAGATTCTGTTTCCTCACGCTCTGCATAATGTGCTGCCTTAACAGCCCCCCTCAAACTCAATGAGCAAGGATGCACATTGAGCTTTGCTCTCAAATAATTGAAGTGTGTGAATGAGAGAGGTTTGGTCATTATATCTGCAATTTGATCATCACTGGGTATGTAATGAATATTTAGCTCACCTGCAATAACCTTGTCTCGAATGAAATGCATATCAATTTCTATATGCTTTGTTCGAGAATGATAAACAGGGTTTCTTGCTAGTTTAGTGGCACTGAGGTTATCACATCATATAATAGGCTTCTTAATGCAATGAAGCTTCATTTCAGAAAATAAAGATTGTAGCCAAACTAATTCAGCACTTGTAGAGGCGAGGGATCTGTACTCATTCTCAGCACTTGATCTGGTTACTACAGATTGTTTCTTTGAGGACCAAGAGATTAAATTGTCACCTAAGTAGATACAATAGGCACCTGCAGATTTCCTGTCATCCAAGTCACAAGCCCAATCTGCATCAGTGAATGCAGTGAGCTTCATATCTCCATATCTCATGAACTTAAGTCCATAGTCTTGTGTGTCTTTCAAGTATCTTAGAACTCTCTTGCATGCCATTAGATGTTGTAATGTTGGAGCAGAAACATATTGGCTAAGTTTATGAACAGAAAATGCAATTTCCGGCCTTGTCAGAACTAGATATTGCATTCCCCCAACAATGCTTCTATAATGAGTAGGATCTGCAATGTATTGCCCAAGAGCACCCTGAGTTTCTTTCTGCAATTTTAAACCAGTACTCATGGGAGTGTCAATGCCCTTGCAATTTAGCATATCAACTCTCGAAAGCAAGTCTCTGATATACTTCCTTTGTGAAAGATAAACACAATCCTTATCATAAAGAACTTCAATGCCTAAGAAATAAGATAATTTTCCAAGATTTTTCAATGCAAAGGTTGCACTGAATTTAGCAATAAACTTTTCTAGATCATCACCATTCTGCCATGTAATGAGTATGTCATCAACGTATATAAGTACCAGTATAATATATGTTGTGGTTCCACCTATGAATAAAGAAGTGTCAGCCTTTGAATTCTCAAATCCCCACTGCAGTAAATACCCTTTAAGCTTCTCATACCAAGCTCTTGGAGCTTGTTTAAGGCCATACAAAGACTTATGAAGTTTGCATACAAAATCAGGCCTTTGATTATCAACAAATCCTTCAGGTTGGTCTATAAAAACTTCTTCTGACAAGTCTCCATTAAGAAAGGCATTGTTGACACCAACCTGTCTAATTGACCACTGATTCATTACTGCAAGACTTAGCACTACTCTGACAGTAGCTGGTTTTATTACAGGGCTAAAGGTTTCAAAATAATTCACCCCTGCAATCTGTTGAAAGCCCTTTGCCACTAATCTGGCCTTGTACTTAGCTAAACTGCCATTAGTGTTATATTTAATTCTAAATATCCATTTGTTGCCAACTATCTTTTGATCACCTGTTCTTGGAACCAAGGACCATGTATTATTTCGAATTAAGGCATCATACTCATCCTTCATGGCTGCAAACCATTTTGGATCATGTAAGGCCTCATGAACTGTATTTGGTTCTTTGTGTTCAAGAACTGCTGTGTAAACTTTGGGTTTGAAAATACCAGCTTTACTTCTGGTGACCATTGGGTGTGTATTTGGCTGAGAAGAAGAAGATTGTTGAGTGATTACTGGTTGTTGTGTATTGGATGAATAAGGCATTGGTTGAAGTTGAGTAGGTTCAGTCTGTGGAGTATGCTGGGTTGAATTTGAGTTTGATCTATAGGATTGTGAGTGATTAACTAAGTGGTTAGAACTGCTGCTGGAACTTCTGGTCGAATTAGTTGCGCCATCGGGAGGAAAGAAGATCTGAGATAGAGTGGTAATGTGATAGACTTGTTGAGGAGTAAGAGATACAGAAGAATATGAGCTAGAATTTTTTGATTCAAAAATATGTGAATAAGGAAATGTATTTTCATAAAAAACAACATGTCTAGCTATGTAGATTTTTCCAGAAGGATGAAAACATTTATACCACTTGTGAGATGGACTATACCCAACAAAGATACATTTGCTTGAATGAAAGTCAAATTTATGTCTATTATAATCTCTTAAGTAAGGATAACAGCAGCAACCAAAACATTTGAGCATATTGTAATCAGGTTTTTGTTTGAACAATTTTTCATAAGGTGTAATAAAGTGGAGAGTAACAGAGGGTAATCTATTAATATGATACACTGCTGTGTGAAAAGCATCCCACCAAAATTTAAAGGATAAGTGAGCTTGAGCTAATAAGGTGAGTCCTAATTCAACAACATGTCTATGCTTCCTTTCGGCTACCCCATTCTGATGATGTGTGTAGGGACAAGAATGCCTAAATATGATTCCAGATTGGTTCAAAAAATCAGTGAATGGTCTGTATTCCCCTCCCCAATTAAATTGTAGCATCTTAATGGAGGTATCAAATTGTTTTTCAACTTGTAGCTTGAAGAGTTTGAATACTTCTAAGGCTGATGATTTTAGTTTCAAAGGAAAAATCCAGGTGTATTTACTGAAATCATCTACAAAGCTGATATAGTATGCATAACCCTCTCTGGAAGGATGAGGTGAAAGGCCCCATAGGTCTATGTGTATTAATTCAAGTATTTTGGTTGTTTTGGTTTCAGTAACAGGAAAATGCAATCTGTGTGATTTTCCCATTTGACATTCTTCACAAATGATTTTAAGTGCTTGCTGTTTTTCACTGGAAGAGATATTGATAGACTTGTTTAAGCAAATGCATTAGTGTATGAAAATTAGGATGACCAAATCTTTTATGCAAAAGGAGAATTTTATTCATTGTTGAATTGCCTGGGTCAACAGTAGTATAATAACAGGTCTTATTGACACTTGAAACTTTGTTCTGGACATCAGTTTGATGACTGAAAATAGAATGACATACAGATAACATTGACAAAGGCTTATTAGAAGTAGTTTGACACAGAAGAGCATAGGGAAGTGTTTGTGAAGATGGCCTTAAAAGCAGCTTGTATAATCCTTTCTCAGCAAGACCTTGCAGAAGAACTTGCCTCTTCAGTGAATCCTTCACATAACAAGCATCATCAGAAAATTCAACAATCAAGTTATTATCAGTGGTGAGTTTGGATATGCTTAGCAGGTTTTTAGTAATTGAAGGAACCAAAAGAATGTCTTTTAATGCTATTTGTGTGTGAATAGATTTGGCATGTGAATTTGAATGTTTATGACAGAGGAAAACATCACCAATATGAGTAATAGCCAAACCTTGACCATTGCCAATGATAAGCTGGTTTGATCCCTTGAACTCCTCTCTGACATGTATATTGGCCATGTTGTTGGTCAAGTGATGAGTAGTACCACTATCAAGATACCATCCATCATCAGCTGGTCCTTCAAAATTAGCAACATATGCAGCTCCAGGTGCTGTGAAGTCTTCTGATGCATAGGAGTTTGGAGTGTAGTACATGGATTGCTGATAATTCATGTCATAAGGTTCTTCAATTGGATAGGTAGTGAATTGTGGTTCAAAGGCAGTCAAGTATGCAGATTTAGCAGCTCTTCCTCTACCAAAAGGTCTAGGTGAAGGTACAAAATCATCTCCATACCTATGCCAGCAAGCATCAGCAGTATGTCCTTGCTTGTGACAGATTTGACATACTGGTAATGTGCCATCAGAATTTCCAGTATGCATAGAAGAATTTGTGGGAAAAGATTGATATTCTTTAGGCACGGATCTGTGAATTTGCATTGTTTGTCCTCTTCCATAACCACTGAAATTACCATTTCCTACAGGAAAGCCTCTAGGATATTGATGAAAGAACATGCCTCTGCTAAAATTTGGTTTTCTACCACCAGAAATACCATTAAAGCCATGATATCCACCTCCATATGAACCTCTTTTACTATTACCCCTGATCTGAGAGTAATTTGCATTCATCATGCTGTAATTAGCATTGAATACATTTGTAGCACTTTGAGCTTGTTCTAATCTGCCTTCATGAGTAAGAAGTAATGCATATGCTTCATCATAATCCATTTTATTTGCAGTAATAATAGAAGCTAAATCCAAATAGCCAGGTCCTAAACCATTAAGAATTCTCATTAATAAATCCTTTCCAGTCATAGAGTCACCAGCACATGGAAGTTTGTTAGCTAGCATTTTCATTTTTCCACAGTATTCTTCTATGGACATCGAATCTTTTCTCAAAACATTCATTTCATATCTAAGTTGCATCACTTTAACGTGTTGTACTCAGGTGTTTTCAATAGAAGTCGAGCAATGAATGAAGTATCCAATTACTTAAATACCTTGTTTGATTGTGAATAAGTCCAAGCGATCAAATGAAGTATCTTGAGCCACGCCATAGGCGATTAAAATACCTTGATTGAATTCGAAGATAGTGATCTCGATTTCCGGAGATATAATGCTCAAGTCGATTGCCTCTTATAGATGTGAGAACTTGTTTGCGCCAAGCAAGTAATTGTTTTGATCCGAACAGAGTAGTAAATGTAAATGAAATATGTGATGTTTGATTTTGATTGAGAGAATTTGGATTCGAATGAGTTGTGCTTGAGTTCGCCATGATTAATGGCTCTGATACCATGAAGAAAATAAGAAAGAGATGTTTGGCTTGAGAGAAAATCTCAGAGAAAATATTTTTCTGATTTCCAGAACTTTTATTCCATAATGAAACTGATTACATTACATGTATTTATATTCACTAATTCATAACAGTGTATAACTAACTGAGAATCGAATCTAGCTTATCAATTGTTCAAGACATATTATGTGATATAACAGCCCACATAACTAACTTTGTTGAGTCGGGCAGTACCGATCTCTGCGCTGTTTAATGCCTGGAATAGTCTCACTCACTGACCAGACTGCTTCTCACGCTCGTGATAACGCGCCTTTAACAAGATGAATGTTCAAGGTTTAATATATAAATGACCATTAATTTTATTGGTTTAATAAAAGTGAACGGTGATTTGAATGGTAAAGGTTTCAACTTTCAAGATCTAGGGTTTTAGTTTTAGCTTTCGTTAAATAGTAATCATTTATATATAATTGAGATTGAAAGGAAAATAGAGTCTTATCATCTTTTAAAACTCAAACTTATACCCTCGTTATTAAATTATATCATTCTATGTTAATTTATAACATATTAAATTATATCATTCTATTAGGGATGACAAAAAAGTCCAGTCCATTCATATAGGCTTTGTCTTGGACCTTCGCATTTAAAATTATAACACTAAATTCTCTTTTAAGTATTAATTAATTAATAGAGTCTATAAAATTAGAGAATTCAGTATAAAAACAAATCTCTAAATTTTTATTTAATTTATTTGCTTTATTTATTATTTTATTTTTGAAATACTTATTTTCTTTAATTCATTGTTGATTATAACAAATTGATTATTATTACCTCATTTTAAATTTAACACCGATATGCTCACACCAATTAGGACCACAGTTAGCACAAAACGAACCGTTTTGTGCTAACTATAAAAGGCGTGATTGTAGCTTCAAAACACACACACTTGCCTTGCTCGCTCAAACGCAAGCGCAGATCCCACACACACTCGCCTTACTGAAATGCAAACGGAGACCACACACACACTCATCTTACTGAACCACAACACTTAAGCAAACACAAACTACACTCACGCAAGCTATCTTATTTTTTAGCGTCTCTCCACAATTGGCTGTCAGTCTCTCTCCGCCCCGTGGATTGCATTCTCACAGCACTTTTGGAATTTAACACTCATTTGCACTTTCTCTCTTTGTAATTGATCACATCACTGAATTTGACACCCATGTAGCTCACTCTCATTGTTGTAATTGATCACGACATACGGAATTTGAGACCAGTGCAATTCACTCTCTCATCTCTAATTGATTTATGGAGGTAATTTGCTTCAAGAAAATATAGGCATTGATCACGACATTTCTTGATTTGTGAAGATTTAATTAGTTTTGTATTAATATGTGTTGACGGTATGAATTTATGTTAAATTTGTTGACCTTTTATATATATACAGTTTATGGCATATACTTAAGAAGATTCCAGAGAAGCTAGGGGGATATAAAGAATATCGTGATATTAGCAATGCGTTGCATTGTGCTGTTTATGACTCTCAGAGCCCCGCAAAATTTGAGGAAACTTGGCACCATATGATTATAGAATTTGAATTGGGGGGAAACGAATGGCTACAGGGCTTATACAATGAGCAGCATCATTGGGTACCTTGTTAACTAAAAAATAGTTTTTGGGCAGGAATGTTAACTACTCAGCGCAGTGAGAGTATGAATGTATTTTTTGAAGGTTATGTTAACTCAAAAACTACTTTGAAGCAGTTTGTGGAGCAATATAGCAATGCCTGAAGGAATAAAGTTCAGAAAGAAGTTGAAGAAGATGCCCGATGTCTTTCTCAACAAATGCCATGTGTAACATCTTATGCGATGGAGAAGCAAATCCGAGATGTGTACACCATTTTAAAATTTCAAGAATGCTTCTGCGTATATATGTTGCTTTCAGATTCAATTCGTATGGTATTGAAATATTAGTAGTTTTATTTGTATGGTGTTGGAATGCTTTTGGATATATGTGTTGATTCCAGGTTCAATTTGTGTGGTATTAGAATATTGGTAGTTATCATATTCAATTCTTAAAGTGACATTTTTCCGCTAGTGGCATGCTGCAATTCTGAATATAAGTGTTGATTTCAGGTTCAATTTGTTCTGGATATACTAAAGCATTTGATTTCAAGTTGATTTCAATTCCGCTAGTGGTATATTAATTTCAGGTTCAATTTTTCCGCTAGTGGAATGCTTCTGGATATACTGAAGCATTCATGATACATTAACATTTATTTCGTGAAACACATTCATTTTGTGAAATATATTAGTTAAGTATACAACTTAAATATAATACATATTAAAATAGTTATAATTATTTGTGGGACATATTTTACAATAAGACTTAGTTCTTTTGTTCGTGGTTCATCCTTCATCAGTTGCCTTTGATCTTCATGTGGTCGTCTTTGCCGATGTTCTTTCTCAAACAACTGAAATTTAAAAGACAAGTTTTCTATTTGATGCCCCAACCTACGAACTTCTCCTAATAAGATGTCAATTTTATTCTCATTCATATTTTGATCTTCCTTCCCTCCAAAGTCATTACATTCACTACTCTTCCGATCATCATCCCATTTAAAAGCCCCACGTCCTTTGCACTTCCAAAACTTACGATTTAGATTTTCTCTCGTACATGAAGTTCGTAAGACCTTATTACTATTTAGCATTTTTCACAAGCTTTCAATTGTGTTTGATTTTCACTTGTGCTGCTGCAAGACATAATGATTGAACAATTTCTCTACAATATAAACAAATAATATGTCAATTACAAAGCACATATAACTTAATATAAAACCAACAAGCCTTTTGAATTCAAGTAAGAACACAGTAATACGTATCAATTAGTACCTAAGACTACAAAAAATGCAGTCACAAATCAACCTATCAGAATTATATATCAACAGAATTTGAATCTGAATTATATATCAACAGAATTTGACAATTTCTAACAGTAAGTTTTAACAGCAGATAACTTCCAACAACCACTCATCCAAAATCAGCAACTCATCCTGAAATCAGTAAGTTTTAACAATTTCCATTTTCCAGTATTTAAGAATTTCTAACAGCAACTCATCCCAAAATCAGCAACTCAACCTAAAATCCACAGCTCATCCCAAAATCAACAAGTTTTAGCAATTTTCATTTTTCAGTATTTAAGAATTTCTAGAAGCAAGTTTTAACAGGAGATAACTTCCGACAATAACTCATTCCAAAATAAGCAACTCAACCTAAAATCCAACAACAACACATCCCAAAATCAGCAACTCAACCCAAAATTCGAGAACAACTCATCACAAAATCAGCAACTTAACCTAAAATCTGCAGCTCATAACTCACAACACAATAGCATTTTGCTAATTTCCAATAACAAGTTCTTACAGCAATAATCAATACAATTTAACTTCACAATTAGCATAACCAAAATTGGGCATTAATAAAACCTATTACCTTCACGAATCGATTACAGAGGCCACGAATCGATTACGGCGGGATCCAACTATCGACGGGGCAGACAAGAAAGAGAAAGCCAACGAGATGCGTGAGAGAGACCCACGACGAGAGAGAGAGAAAGCCGAAGCAGTGAGCAGTGAGATGCGTGACCCATGGTGAGAGAGAAAGCGAGACATACCCACAACAAGAGAAAGCGAAAAGAGACCCACGTGAGAAAGCGAGAGGCGATGAGATGCAGAGGCGGATAATGTAACACCCTAAAAATTATCCATGAAAACACAATGGTAAAATTAAAATAAAACCTCACATAATTCATTCTTATTAATAAATCTCAAAATAGAAAATCATTATTCATACTCAACTAAATCCTTACATAAAACATCTGAAATAAAGTCTCCAAAGAAAAGTCTCTAATCAACAATAAAAAGTCTAGCCAAATTTAATCCTTAAAGCAACTCCACATATCCACTAAGGGAAATTTTTCATCTAAGAAACCAAGCCACATCTCTAATCAATCTGCAAAATATTGGAGACGAAGGGTGAGCCGTCAACTCGGTAAGCAAATTCATGCATAATGTTTGAAAACCTTTGTCATTAGACCTTTAAACATTTTATAACAACATCTTCATTTAGCATAAAGGGTAGATTCATGTAAAAGCATTAAAAGCATTAAAACATTCATAAAAACATTAAAACATAAACATTGGCAGCTCATGCCTCGTAATCATCATCATTCATCATTCATCATTCATAATTCATCATTCAGGGCACTATACCCCACATTGTTCTTCGTTCAAGGTACTATACCCTGCATTGTTCATAACATCCTTGTGCACAAGATCATCATCATACCAGCAAGCTTGCCATAACATTACATAACATCATAACATTTGTATCGTATACATTACTACGGATTATGAGCCAAAACATTTTTGAATCCACCTTACATTCTTTCATAAATAGCATTTAAAGCCTTCTAAAACATTTAAAAACTTTTCTTTGAACATTTAATTCTTTTAGAAAATTCTTTAAGAAAACATTTTGTTTAAGAAAACTAATTTCTTAAGAAAAATTCATTTTAAAATACATTTATATAAATTCATTTAAAAGAATTTTTATTTTGTAAAATTCATTTAAATATTTTAGAAATCAATTTTGTAAAAATTTTCATTTTAACATATTTCTTATAACATAGTTTGCATTTATCACAAAGCATATCATGCATGAATCTACTTACCTCGATCCGTAGAAATCAATTCAATACCTCGAGAAACAACCAACAAGCTCACCCACGTCCTATAATCATCATAAAAATATTGTTATCAATATTATCTCTAACTTTAAACATAATTCCAATCATCCTAAATTCATGGGCACTTATATTAGCTCAAAACTTATACATATTCTAGACATATCCTATACTTATAAGTATCCTGCACATGCTGATTTTTTAATAACCTATACACATGTCAGAAAAACCATGAACATTTACAGAGGCGTTGTGAACATGCATAGCATTGCATATAATATTTCATAAAAATCAGTACCAGTCAAAATCGAGTTAGAATATTGACCTTGCACCAATGTAACAAAACTATCCAGCATTGACCAAAACAGACCTTTATCACTTAGGAAATTCATAAAATATTCTTCAGTACTCGAAATAATATTTTTCTTTATTCTAATTACAGAAGACACATTCAGAAAGCATATAATGAAAATTCATAATTTTTGGACGCCTGAAACTATTTTAAAAATATTTTATTTCCGCAAACATCTAATCTGTCCAGAAAATTCCAGATTTGAAAACAGAATTTCAAAATTTCAGATCTTTTATTTTACATGCCCAAAAATCGCGATTCCAATTTACATGCCCAAAAATCGCGATTCCAGTTTTCAAAGACAGAGGAAAGATTCAAATTTCATTATAAAATCCTAACATGGATGTAATATTCATAAATTAGCCCAACTGTTAAATGTTTCAGCTTCTGCAATTCTGGAAAACAGTTTCCAGATCTGCAACAACCACAAGTTACGATTTTTAATAATTTAACCATAAAGAATAAAGCTATAAAATTGAATATACAAGCATAGAAGACATAGATATGTTGATATAAAAATCACCCTAAGTTTTAAGAATGTATAGCCTTATAGAAAAATTTCCAGAAGTGAGAACCGCAGCTGAAAATCGAAATTTTCCAGCACCAGTAACCCAACTTCGAAAAATCATAACAATTTGCATACTCAGGGGATTTCAACACAAAACCTGTCAATGGAAACCTTAGAATGTCTAATTTCATGATATATAAACGTACTCACATGATTCTCAGTAAAGAAAATAATTTCCAGTAAAGAATATAGACTGTTCATATCATCACAACATTACAAATACATATATTACATAAATCGTACCACAAGTAATTAAACGCAAACAACTAATAAAAATAAAACACATAAGTCAAAGAAATATTTTTATTACCTTCAGGCAAATACCAAGTAAAGAAGTTTAAAAACTTTTTTTTTCTTCTCCAGAGGCTTATGTTTCTTCCTTCTCTTTTTCTAGGGTTTATAGCAACGTAGAAAATAAAAGACGGCTTCCTCTTAAAAAGATGGCTTAATCTTAAATACTTAGTAATTAATAACTATATATATTTTAAAAAAATATAAAGTAAGAAATGTGAGTTTTTTTTTTAAAGAAAATTCTTTTTTAAAAACAAACTAATAACTTACGTAACTTATTTAAAATAATTTGAAAAATTTCACTCACACACAAACACTCAATATTAACTATTCTACTCAATTTAATAAGGGTAAAAGAGGAAAATAAAACTAAAAAACTAGTGGCCGTTAAACTGGATGTGGAGAGATCCACGGTGAGAGAGAGAGCCAGCGGACAGTGCATAGAGAGTTTGCATGAGAGTTGTGAGGCGAGTGTTGCGTGAGAGTTGTGAGGCGAGTGTGTGTTTTGAAGGCACAGTAACTTCTTTTATAGTTAGTATAAAACGAATCGTTTTGTGCTAAGTGTGGTGCTTACCGTGGTGTGAACATTATTTTCCTTTTAAATTTACAATAATTTTTAAAAAAGTTGAAAAAATAAGTAAAAGCTCACGCTTAGCCTAAGCACAGCTCACGCTCAGCCTAAGCACAACTCTTACTCTTTAATTCTAATTAACTTAGGCCTGAGTTTGAAAAAGCCCAACCCAAAACCCTTAAATTGTCAACCCTACATTCTATGTAAATTTAGAAAGGATAAAAGAGTTGTAGATACACAAAAATGTAATTTCATATTAAATATGAAAAAGGAGTCGCAATATATTTTTGAAACTTGAATCACTGTAAGTAGCTTAAAGTATTTCGTTTTATGGTGATTTATTGGAGGGATAAAAAATTAAGATACATAAATACAAAGCTTCATAAGAAATCTCAAATTTTTTTGGTTAAAAAATCCGTTTAGAACTTGAAATTGACTTGAATTAGATTGTATTGGACTACACTATTGGTGTAAATATTTTCATAAAAAATATGATGTTGAGTGTTGAAAGTGCATATTTATAAAGGAGAAAATCGTCATTTTACACTTCAAGTCTCACTAATATTGCTACTTTTATTTATTTAAGTCTTTTATTTTTTAATTATGTGTGTTTTGTTATAATTATGTATTTTATGTATTCTAGGGGCGTCACGATCGTTTCACAATGAACGAGTGATCAGACAGCAAAACAGACGTCACATTTGAACTCAGGACGATTGAAAATCTTAAGAGGAGCATAAAAGAAAAATGTCACTATTCATATGTACGATACTGTTCATACGTACGACAATATTTATGGTACTGATTACGACACTGTTCATATATACGGTCCGATGATGTGGCGTTGACCGATGATATGGCATCAATATATGATGTGGCAGTATTTGATTGGACGAATTATGTGGCATTAACTACTTGTGTAACATTGACCGATGACGTGGCATTGACCGATGATGTGTCACGATCTTATTGTGCTAAAAATCTTATGTACTGTTGATCAGTGACATGACAGCATTTCAGCGGACCAAAAATCGTGTGTACAATACATACACATACATGGGATTATTGACTATTTAAACCGCGTTACTGTACAAATAGTATTACTGTGCAAACCGCGTTACTGTACAAACTGTGGTCAAACCGTATTGCTGTACAAACCGCGTGGTCAAACCTTTATTGTTACGCGTCTTTGTTCGTGAATGACGATGGCGATCTGGCACAATCTGACGTCATTTTTAATCGATGGTCATGATTATTCCTCGTGTGTATATAAAAAATGGGGCTCTAATTTGATATCCCTAAATTCATTTTTAAACTTAATTTTTTGTAATTCCTTCTCCATCTTATATTTTTTACGTATTTTAATAAATTTCCATTTTACCCTTAGTTAAAAAATGAGTAGCTAATTTTCTTTTAAGCTTGGGTTGAAGGTGAAGTCTCAACATGTTCCATAGTCTTAATTTGGTAAATTTATTTTGTCTTCTCCTCTAATATTTGTGGATGTTTTGACTTTTCGTCGATAAATAATAATAATCTTGTTTAGATACCGCCCTACTTAAACCGGCACCCTAGTACAAGGTTATTATTATTTGGCACGATAAGCCCTTAGCACCATATTTATTTGAGCGTGGTTCATAAGGTGTGGAATTCCCCCTCATGATTTAATTGGCATTAATAAGAAATATTTAGCCCATGGAGCATGTTGATGCAGATCCAGATACCCAAGTGCTTCAAGTATAATAGTTTCCATTTCAATTTACTCTCGCCATTTTAATGTAAATTTTAAGATAATCTAAATTCCTTCCACCACAAATCCAACCATCCATTTAAGAAAATTAATTCTGCACATAATTAAAATCAGCCTCTTCGTGGGATTGACACTCGTTACCATTAATCTATTCTACAATAGATTCGTGCGCTTGCGAGTTCAATAAAATTTGCACAACAAGTTTTTGGCGCCGTTGCCGGGGAGGTAAGTATTTTAATTCGTAGAATTAGTTTTTTTTTTAATATTTATTTTTTTTAGTTATTTTCTTGTAATTTTTTTCTCCTTTTCTCATTTAAAAAAAAAAATAAATAAGGTTAGAATTTCATTCCGTTCTCTTCTTTAAATTTGTGTAATTTAATTTTCCTATCATTTTTCTTTGTAATTTAATTTTGTTTGTCTTGTTATCTTTCTTTGTAATTTATTTTAATTTTAGTTAATATTTGTTTCACGTAATTTCTTTTTCTTATAGAAATTGAGTGTGTTTTCATAATAAGATTGTAACAACGTGATAAGGTTAGTATTGTAATTTCTCCCTCTTCTTTATTTTTATTTGTTTTGCTTTAATTTATTTTATTCTTTACATGCATGGTCGAAGGTCATTATTACCCAATCTTGAGCCTTTAGACCTTAAATTAGAAAAAACACTTCGCACACACAAACATGTTGTATTTAAAAATAAAATTGAAATGAATTTGCAAAATCAACAACCAGAACCACATGGGAGGCCATTTAAGGATTATTTCAGTCCTTTAGCTAATTTGAGCACATCATGTATACGGTAACCAATGTAGCTGCTAGGAGTTTTGAATTAAAACCTAGTGTGCTAAATCGTCTCCCCACATTCTATGGCCTAGAAAATGAGGACCCATATAATCATCTAAATGATTTTCATGCTATTTGTCAAACTTTTAAATACGAGAATTTTTCAGATGATGATATTAAACTTAGATTATTCTCATTTTCTTTAAAGGATAGAGCTCGTTCATGGTTCAATACATTGCCAGCTAATAGCATTACATCATGGGAACAAATGGTAACAAAATTTTTAAATAAATATTTCCCAGTTCATAAAACCAATGCTATTCGCAGGAAAATTTCAGAATTTACCCAAAGAGACGACGAGCAATTTTTCGAAGTATGTGAGCGATTCAATGGGCTACTCTTGAAGTGTCTACATCATGGGTACGAGAAATGGCACCAATGCCAATACTTTTTGGAGGGATTATTGCCACATGTGTAAGAATGACTAATGGTGACTAATGGATGAGAGCTAATGTCAAAAAGCGCTTTAGAGATTTGGGAATTCTTCCAGTGCCAATCAGATAATTCTCAACAACGGAGTCGATCACTCAGGAATACCAGGAGAATTAAAGGAGTAAATGAGGCTCACATTGGTGAGTCAAGCTCAGAAATTAAGGAAGTCAAAGCAATAATTGAAGGTCTTTCTCGACAAATAGCATCATTAACGACTGTTCAAGCAACAGAACCACATGACCATGACTCATATTCAGATCAAGCCAATGCCATAGGTGTCATGAGAAAACCATCGAATTACAACCCATACTCCAACACATATAACCTTGGATGGGGAGACCACCCAATTTTTCATGGTCTTAAGGATTCCAACAAAATGGACCATCAGCTCCACCTCCACTAATCCAACCAATTCTACCAATTCCTCAAATTTCTCAATCCTCTCAACCACCATTTAGATCATACAGTTAAAACCCAAACTACTCTTAACCTAAACCATGGAAGGATACATTCCAGAATGTCAAGAATCTTACTAACTCTAAGATCGAGCAGCAGAACCGCACCATTGATGAATTGCGAAATGAGATAAGAGCGGGCTTCAACTCACAAACTCAATCAGTTTCAAGCCTCGAGAAAATGGTGGGAAAACTTGCTTCTTCGCTCAAACCAGAATAACGATCTGAGAAAGGTAAATTCCAAGTCAACCAAAGGTTTAATCCTAAAGCAATGCATGAAGTAAGTACCAGTTCACCACAGCAGCATAGAGAGGTCAAAGTCGTCATGACCTTACGAAAAAGAAAAGAAGTTGACAACAAAGTAGAGATGCCAGCGACAAAATCAACTCAGATTGTACCTGTGAATGCTGAGAACTTATCATCAGAGGAGAAAGAGGAAACCAACTCACAAGAATACGTTCCTAAAGCTCCATTTCCTCAGAGGTTAGCTAAAGGAAAGAAAGGAAAATCCACAGGTGAGATTTTTGAAATCTTCAAACAGGTAAGTGTTAACATCCCTTTACTTGATGTGATAAAATAAGTGTCATCTTATGCCAAGTTTCTTAAAGATCTTTGCACTAAAAAGAGAAATATTCATGTTCAGAAAAAGACCCTTTTAACAGAAAATGTTAGTTTTATACTCTAACATAAAATACCTCTAAAATACAATGATCCAGGCTCCCCCACTATCTCATGTAGTATAGGGAACCACACAATTGAGAATGCTTTGTTGGATTTAGGAGCTGGTGTAAATCTGTTGCCTTACTCTGCATTTGTGAAACTTGGACTGAGCGAATTACACCCAACTCCAGTGGTATTACAGCTTGCAGATTGATCCACGAAAATACCTCGTGGTATTCAAGTAGACAAGTTTTATTTTTCTGTTGATTTCATTGTAATTGACACTCAACCAGTGCATGATTCAAAGAAACACATTCCCATTATTTTGGGCTGACCTTTCATGGCAACTGTCGATGCTCACATTCAATGCAGAACCGGAAATATATAGTTGTCCTTTGGCAATATGACCATGGAACTCAACATCTTCAACATTACCAAACAACCTTACAATGCAGATGATGAAATTGTTTATGTGGATTTAATAGAAACATTAGTTAATAATAATTTTCTTTCAAATCTTAGTGATGACCCTTTACAAACATGTTTAACTCACTTTGGTTTGGATTTTGATATTGACAGATCAATCAATGAGGTCAACGCACTACTTGACTCAGCACCATCCATGGACACAAAAAAATAGAAGTCAAGAGTTGAACAACTAGTGCCATTAGAAAAGAAAGTCAGCCCATCATCAAAATTACCACCAAAACTCGAGCTCAAACAATTACCCAACACTTTAGAATACGCATTCCTGGGAGAAGAAAGTACTTTGCCAGTAATCATCTCTTCCTCCCTCAATGACGAACAAAAAGGTAAGTTGTTGGAAGTTTTAAAAGAGCACAAAGGAGCATTAGGATGGACCATAGCAGACATAAAAGGTATAAACCCAATAGACTGCATGCATGACATTCACCTTGATGAAAACGCTAGACCTACCAGGAAAATGCAACGTCGGTTAAATCCTAACATGAAAGAGGTTGTTCGCAATGAAGTACTTAAGCTATTAGATGCAGGTATCATTTACCCCATTTCTGATAGTTCATGGGCCACTCATGTACAAGTTGTCCCCAAAAAGTCAGGAGTCACAGTAGTTACCAATACTAATAATGAATTAATGCCCATTAGAGTAACTACAGGATGGCGTGTATGCATTGATTATAGAAAGTTGAATTCTGTCACACGTAAAGACCATTTTTATTTACCATTTAATCTATCAAATAATTGATAGATTAGTAGGTCATGAATTTTATTACTTTTTAGATGGCTATTCATGATATAATCATATTCCCATAGCACCAAAAGATCAAGAGAAAACCACCTTCACTTGTCCTTTTGGTACTTTTGCATATAGGAGAATGTCATTTGGATTATGTAATGCACCTGCTACATTTTAACGATGCATGTTGAGCATTTTTTCTGATATGGTTGAACGATTCCTTGAGGTCTTTATGGATGACTTTTCTATTTTTGGTAATTCATTTGATCAATGTTTACATCATCTAACACTAGTTCTGCAGAGATGTATCGAGAAGAATTTAGTCTTGAATTGGGAGAAATACCATTTTATGATAAAACAAGGTATTATTCTCGGTCACATCATTTCAAACAAAGGTATTAATGTTGATAAAGCCAAGATGGATCTTATTTCCAATCTTCCTTCACCTAAAACAGTCAGAGAAGTAAGATCTTTCCCTGGGCATGCTGGTTTTTATAGACGTTTCATTAAAGATTTTAGCAAAGTTTCTAGACCCTTATACAATTTACTTGCTAAGGATGTACCTTTTGTCTTTGATGATTCATGTCTTGTGGCATTTGAAAAATTAAAACAGTTGTTGACATAATCACCCATCATTCAGCCCCCAAATTGGAACTTATCTTTTGAGCTTATATGTGATGCATCTGATTATGCAGTATGAGCAATATTAGGACAAAGAGTTGATCGAGTGATAGGTCATAAATAGTCATATTATATTTAGTTTAATTCCCTTATATTTTGATTGATCTTGTGCTAATTTATGAAGATTATGTTTGATTTGATTTAGGAGGAGAAACATGGAGATTACGATAAAAAGTGGATAAAAAGAGCTTTATTTGGGCTTTGCAATCATGGGCTGACCGTTGACTTGAAGGAGACGGTTTCCTAGCATTAAGAGGAGAAGAAGCCAAGAAGGGTTAGAAAAGCTAGCAAAAGAGGAAAAGAAATCGCAAGGAAAAAGGAAAGAGAGCAAGAAGAGTGACGGAGGTTGTCGAAGCTCCTCAAAAATAAATACTGATTCACCTAAATAAAATTGTAGAAATGGTGAGACCAGGTCGAATCCCTAGGGAACTATGTATTTAACTTCTCAAAGTTTAAAATAAAAATTAATTTTCCAAGAAAAATCAGATTTTCAAGATTCTGCCTCTAACCGGATCACCGTTTATTGTAAAACGGTAAGCCGCTTATTTTCTAGGAGCTATCCGGATGACCGGATGTGGAAACCGGAAGACCGGTTAAGGCTTGTCTACTTACTGACTTTAATCGGCTAACCGGCTGGCGTAAACCGGAAGTCCGTTTGCTGTTTGTTGCGTTTCTGGAATTGAACCGGCTAACCGGTTGAGGAGAAATCCGGAAGACCGAATTTGATTTGTGATGGTTCTGGAAATAATCGGCAATCCGGTTATTGGAAACCGGTAGACCGAATGCAGGTGGCAACAATTCTGGAAGTCTTTCGGCTGGCCGGATGAAGGAAACGGATAGCCGGTTGCGGGTTCTCTCCTTGCTGACTTAATTCGGCTTGCCGGTTGCTGAGATCCGGAAGACCGAATGCGCGCTGTCTATTTTCTGGAACGATCCGGCTATCCGGATGTGAGAAATCCGGTAAGCCGTTTTGCGGGAACTCTCGGTTCTGGAGCTAATCGGCAATCCGGTTAATGAAACCGGTAAACCGAATTCGTGATTTCTACTTTCTGCTCACTAACGGTCAGCCGTTTGGGATTAATTAACTGCTTTTTCTGGGTTTTAAGTTCTTTAACAAGGATTTAGATGAAATAAAATGAAATAAAAATAACAAGACTTTTAAAATTAAGCAAAGAGAAATTCAATCTTACCAAACTTCCAATCCAAGGGTGTCAATTCCATCCAATTGTAACTTTGATCATAGGCCAAAAATATAAATTACTCAATCCAAGAACTTAGTCTTAATCTAATCCATGAAAGTAATTATTCTCCTAATGTAAATAGACTCAAACAATCGCCCAAATCCAAACTTATCACTAATTTAACTGGGCATCATCGTTCCATATCAAATTAAGTGATAGCATTAAGAATAGTGAGAATGACTAAAACAAGATCAATTAATTCAGATTTCTCCAATTTAATCAATTTGTATTTTTATTTCCCTAGAGCCTATCATGCAAGCTATCTAATTGTGGCCATCAATATACACACACATGAGCCAACTCCTTGCTACTCAATTCAATCATTCATGACAATTACGGATCACAAACTCATGACTAGCGATAGAAAAATAAATATTGAATTAAGGCGTCAACTCAATCAATATAAATAATTCATAGATAATGAGAACAAGAAAATAAAAATTACTTGGATTGAAGAAATTCTTGTTAAGTTCAAAGCCTCACAAAACTACAATCGGAATTTGATTACCCTTGGATCGGAAGTAAAACTTTAGCCACTCATGGTGGCTAAACAAAACAAAAGTTATTGAAGAGGACAAAGTTGCAGCCGTTTTGACTTCTCTTCCTCTCTCACTCACGTCCAACTCCCCCTTTTATAATGCTAGGCTTTCCTTTTTTTGGTGGCTATCCTTTTTCACCTTGGTTTCTTCTTCTCTTAAAGCTAGGAGACCAAATCCTTCTCCAATTCTGATTGCTAGGACCGAATCCTTCCAGGCAATGGTCAGCCCATGTTTGCAAAGCCCAAATAAAGCCCTTATTATCCACTTTTTATCATAATCTCCATGTTTCACCTCCTAAATTAAATCAAACATAATTTCCTCAAATTAACAAAAGATCAATCAAAATATGAGGGAATTAATCAAAATATAATATGACTATTTATAACCTATCAAAGAGGAAACCAAAGAGAAGACAAAAAGCAAGCATTATAAAAGGGAAGTCAAGACACCAAGCAAAAAAAAAAAAGTGCACAAACGTGAGAGAGGAGAGAAAGCAAGCGGCTGCAACTTTTCCTTCTTTAAACAACTTATGTTTTGTTTGGCCACCATGAGTGGCTAAGCTTTTAATTCCTATCCAAGGGTAATCAAATTCCAGTTGTAGTTTTGTGAGGCTTTGAACTTAATAAGAATTTCTTCAATCCAAGTAATTTTTATTTCTTGTTCTCATTGTCTATGAATTATTTATATTGATTGAGTTGACGCCTTAATTCAATATTTATTTTTCTATCGCTAGTCTTGAGTTTGTGATCCGTAATTGTCATGAATGATTGAATTAAGTAGCAAGGAGTTGGCTCATGTGTGTGTATATTGATGGCCACAATTACATAGCTTGCATGATAGGCTCTAGGGAAATAAAAATACAAATTGATTGAATTGGAGTAATCTGAATTAATTAATCTTGTTTTAGTCATTCTCACTATTCTTAATGCTATCACTTAATTTGATATGGAACGATGATGCCCAGTTAAATTGGTGATAAGTTTGGATTTAGGCGATTGTTTGAGTCTATTTACATTAGAGAATAATTATCATGGATTCCGATTAAGTAGACTAAGTTCTTGGATTGAGTAATTTATATTTTTGGCCTATGATCAAAATTGCAATTGGATGGAATTTACACCCTTGGATTGGATGTTTGGTAAGATTAATTTCCTTGTTTAATTTTAAACTCTTGTTATTTTATTTTATTTATTTCGTTAAAAAAGAAAAAATTTGAAAACCTTAAACCGGACAACCGGATTGCACAACATCCGCCAACCAATCAAACCGTAGAAGAGAAGACCCGCAAACGGCCATCGATTTCACATCCGGATAGCCGGATCGCTCCGCAGGGAGAAGTCGCAACCGGTCTTCCGATTGCCTTAACCGTTATCCGCTTCAGCCTGTAATTGCTACTTGCCACATTCGCTATCCGCTTCTCTCATCCGGCCATCCGCTTCCTTTCCAACCGATACAAATCGCAACCGGCCTGCTTGTCCATATCCGCCACCAAAAAGGTTCCGTAATCATCACAACCAAGATTCGGTCTTCCTGATTTCACAACCGGTTATCCGAATCAACCTGTACATCACAAATCGAACCGGCCTCGGATCTCAAGATCCTTAGCTAACGCCCGTAATATTTCAAAGAATAAACGCTTTGTTAAGAAACCGTTATCCGGCGTAATCTTGAAAATCTGATTTTTCTTGGAAAATTAATTTTATTTTAAACTTTGAGAGATTAAATACATAGTTCTCTTGGGATTCGACCGGTTTCACCATTCTACAAATTTATTTAGTGTGAATCAAGATTTATTTTTGAGGAGCTTCGACAACGGCTAAAATTGGCGCCGCTGTCGGGAACTATTTTAGTTTCTCATTGTTTAAATTGTTTATTTGATTTAGTTTATGACTGCTCCTCTCGTGGTACTAATTTGCAGATAATCCTCGAAATCGAGAGGACACACAATTGAGAAAAGAGACTGTAGAGGGAAACGCCGCCTCTTGAGGAAGCGAGATAGATTTAACTGGTGGTACATCCATTTTGCAGAAGCTAAAGAAGAGATGGCAAGAACTCTCAAAGAACTCCGCACTGCATTTGAATCAATGCTATGCATTACTTTTCCTAATTTTGCTAATGATTTTGAATTAAAATCTGCTCGATTCATTTACTCTTCTTTTCGTGGTTGTGCAGTGAAGATCCTCACAAGCATCTTAAAGAATTTCACATTGTTTGCTCCGAACGAAGCCACATGGTGTATCCGAGAGCAAATCAACCTTAGAGCCTTTCCATTCTCTTTGAAGGATCAAGCTAAAGATTGGCTCTATTATCTACCTTCCTGCTCTATCACCACATGGAATGAGATGAAGAGGCTATTTCGAGAAATTCTTTCCCGCCTCACGAGTCGCTAGTATTAGGAAGGAGATTTATGGTATCACACAAATCATCGGGAGACGCTAATGGTAGCATCGAACGATTCAAAAGATTATGTGCTAGCTTTTCCCACCATCAAATTTCTCGATCAACCTCATCCAATATTTCGAGGATTATTGCCAATGGATAGGAGTATGATTGATGCAGCAAGTGGTGGAGCTTTAGTGAACAAGACGCAAGCAAAACAATTGATTTCAAACATGGCTGAAACTTCTCAACAATTCGCACAAGAGTGGAGGATCTATCAAGCACGTTAACGAGGTAAGTGACCTTAAAAATCAAATTTCGATTTAATCGCTTTGGTTCGTCAAATGGTCAGTAGGCAACTGCAAACGGTGAAAGCGTGTGGGATATGCTCACTTCATGGGCACCCTACTGATATGTGCCCCACATTGCAACAAGACTCCACACAAGAAGCCAATGCTATAAATGGGTTTCCTGGGCACGCACAAAGGAAGTATGATCCCTATTCGAATCACTACAATCCTGGATGGAGGGATCATCCTAACTTTAGCTATGGAAACCAAGGAGGACAACAAAGGCCACCTCCTCAGAACTTTACAAGACCACCTCCAATCCCTACACAGACTCAAGCTCCAAACTCAGGTATGTCTTTGGAAGATATTGTTAAAAATCTTGCTACCAATACTCTTCAATTTCAACAGGAAACAAGAACAAGCATCCAGAGTTTAGGCAACCAAATCACTCAATTAGCCACATCAGTTAGTAAGTTGGAAGCTCAAAATTCTGGAAAGTTGCCTTCACAACCAGAAGTCAACCCAAGGGAGAATTGTAGTGCAATTTCACTGAGAAGCGGAAAAGAAATTCCCTCAGGATCAACTCCACCTAAAGACGCTGAAATGGCCAAGGGAGATGAAGATGAAGAAGGTCCCTCTAAAACAAGGCGTGGGGTAAAATTCGATCCTCCTTTATCTCTTTCATCTTACACACCTACACCTCCTTTTCCTAGCAGGTTAGCTAAGCCAAAAGAAGATGAGCAAGAAAAGGAGATTCTGGACACGTTTAGGAGAGTGCAAATTAACATCCCCTTATTGGATGCGATCAAACAAATTCCGAAATATGCAAGATTCTTGAAAGAGTTGTGCACCAACAAGAGGAAGATGAAGGAAAAGGGGAAAGTTGAGGTAAGTAAGAATGTTTCAGCGATGTTACAAAAGAATATGCCAGAAAAATGCAAGGATCCAGGTATGTTTTCATTACCTTGTGTGATTGGTGAAAAGAAAGTTGAGCATGCTATGCTAGATTTAGGAGCTTCAATTAATGTCATGCCATTTTCTGTTTACCAAGATTTAAAGTTGAATGACT
Organism: Citropsis articulata; assembly: GCA_030449925.1. Classification (NCBI taxonomy): domain Eukaryota; kingdom Viridiplantae; phylum Streptophyta; class Magnoliopsida; order Sapindales; family Rutaceae; genus Citropsis; species Citropsis articulata. The sequence continues at coordinate 1,538,794 of JASUUH010000077.1, forward strand.
TGCAATCGACTGGTGTAGTTATTCAATTGGCTGACCGTTCTTATATTCACCCACTTGGGATAGTGGAAGATGTTTTGGTGCAGGTTAATGAGCTTATATTTCCTGTAGATTTTTACATCTTAGAGATGGAAGGTAATCCTTCTTCAAAATCAGCTTCAATCTTATTAGGAAGACCTTTCATGAAAACTGCCAAAACAAAAATTGATGTAGATGAGGGTACTCTCTCTGTCGAGTTTGATGGAGAGATTGTTAAGTTTAAAATTTTTGATGCGGTGAAACACCCTACTGCTGTGCATTCTCTTTGTCAGATTAATGTGATTGATTCTATTATGCAGGATGCTTTTGCCCAAGGAAGTATTGGGAATGAGCTAGAATTAGATGCACAATCTAATTTAAAAGGCATTGGATGAATTATTCGCTTTGCGACTCTGTCGAGCAAAAAGACATAAAACAATTGCGCTATTGGGAGGCAACCCAAATATTTTCTTTATTCTCGCTTTTGAGTTTTCATTTCTTTATTATATTTAGTTTTCTTTACTTTCGTTGAAATTTTTTTTTTTTTTTTAAGCCTCCAGATGTTCTTGATGAAGGAGATTAACCTCAATAAAACGTGCTCACGCCATTCTTCAGCTTTCCTTGGAACCCTCTCCCTATGCTCATTCGGGTCCACATCGCTCACATTCAGGGGAGTTTCTTCTTCCCTTCTCATTTACTTTTCATATCATTATTATTTTTTGTGAGCTATTTACTTGTTGATACATTGAGGACAATGTATTATTTAGGTGTGGGGGAGGATTTTTGCATGTTTTTAATTTGATCATTCTTATGCTTTAAGTCTTCTCAATATCTTTGAATACCTTGTAAGCTAGGGGTACATCTTTGTTTTGAGTTTTAATGCATGAAAGAGGTAAGCATGAATAGTGTTTTCTTAAAATTTTTCAATGGTGTCACATTAATTCGTTGATTGAAAAGTGCACAAGACTTGATGCAAAATAGACACTCTAGTGAGCTTTTGAGCCTAAGAGCAACTCATTACATTTTTGCTCCTTTTATTTTTGTTGAGTGCATCGAACTTAGTATGTTTGTTCTAGAACTTGCTTTTGAATATATGTTGAGACCACATTTTGAATTGATGCTTAAGTGTGATAAGGGCAATTAGGTTTAACCAATTCTTAGACTCTAAAATACCCACCTTTTATTTTCCCTTAGTTAGCCCCTTTGAGCCTATTTTTCCCTTTTATTTGTTTCTAACACATTATTTAACCCAAGCCTTTGTTTGTTATCCTTGTTTTCTACCCTATCAAGACAAGAGTGAAGTAATTGCGTGAAAAAAAAAAAGGAAAAAAAAAAATTGTTGAGAAATTTATTCCTTAATTGGATGATCGAGAATTATTTGCAAAAGCAATTGAACTATCAAATTGTTTCTCCAAGTGTTTTAAGTGCTTAAATGTGGGATAAACTTCATCATTTTAGAAGTGTGTTTGTTTATTTTATGTGGCATCTAAATCATCCATCTAACTAACTCTATGTCTAGATCAATAAACCCTTCATTTTTCCTTCTACCATACCTACCTAAGCCCCATTTCAACCCTTTGTAAGTCCCTTTGATTTTTGCATCATATTCATATGCAGTGGTGGAGATTTAAATCATTTGCAAGCCTATGGTAATAACTTGCTATGCTTTGATTTTGAGATTAAATCACGGACCCTAAACACTTTGAGAGCTTTGAGCGAAACCTTGCGAGGGTGTTTAGTGTTGATGCATTTGTTTTTGATGTATAGATGAGATGCTTATGTTTTTGTTACAAATTCTATCCTATGAATGCTTATTCTCTTGATTGTCACTATGATTCGACTCATTGATGTGTGTTTAGCTTTATTGGTATTCTTGGATATTGAATGGTTTGAAAGGAGGAAATAGGGAGGATTGGTATAATGATTTAAGATATGCTTGAGGACAAGCATGGTTTAAAGGTGGGGAATTTGATAGGTCATAAATAGTCATATTATATTTAGTTTAATTCCCTTATATTTTGATTGATCTTGTGCTAATTTATGGAGATTATGTTTGATTTGATTTAGGAGGAGAAACATGGAGATTATGATAAAAAGTGGATAAAAAGAGCTTTATTTGGAGCTTTCATGGCTGACCTTTGACAGAAGGAGACGGTTTCCTAGCATTAAGTGGTAAGAAGGATTAGAAAAGCTAGCAAAAGAGGAAAAGAAATCGCAAGGAAAAAGGAAAGAGAGCAAGAAGAGGAAACAAAAAAGAAGACAAAAAGCAAGCATTATAAAAGGGAAGTCAAGACACCAAGCAAAAAAAAAAAAAGTGCACAAACGTGAGAGAGGAGAGAAAGCAAGCGGCTGCAACTTTTCCTTCTTTAAACAACTTATGTTTTGTTTGGCCACCATGAGTGGCTAAGCTTTTAATTCCGATCCAAGGGTAATCAAATTCCAGTTGTAGTTTTGTGAGGCTTTGAACTTAACAAGAATTTCTTCAATCCAAGTAATTTTTATTTCTTGTTCTCATTGTCTATGAATTATTTATATTGATTGAGTTGACGCCTTAATTCAATATTTATTTTTCTATCGCTAGTCTTGAGTTTGTGATCCGTAATTGTCATGAATGATTGAATTAAGTAGCAAGGAGTTGGCTCATGTGTGTGTATATTGATGGCCACAATTACATAGCTTGCATGATAGGCTCTAGGGAAATAAAAATACAAATTGATTGAATTGGAGTAATCTGAATTAATTAATCTTGTTTTAGTCATTCTCACTATTCTTAATGCTATCACTTAATTTGATATGGAACGATGATGCCCAGTTAAATTGGTGATAAGTTTGGATTTAGGCGATTGTTTGAGTCTATTTACATTAGAGAATAATTACTTTCATGGATTCCGATTAAGTAGACTAAGTTCTTGGATTGAGTAATTTATATTTTTGGCCTATGATCAAAAATTGCAATTGGATGGAATTTACACCCTTGGATTGGATGTTTGGTAAGATTAATTTCCTTGTTTAATTTTAAAGTCTTGTTATTTTTATTTTATTTATTTTAATTTCGTGTTAAAGAAAACAATTTGAAAACCCCAAAACCGGACAATGATTGCACAACATCCGCCAACCAATCAAACCAGAGAAGAAGACCCGCAAACGGCCATCGGATTTCTCACATCCGGATAGCCGGATCGTTCCGCATCAGGAGAAGTCGCAACCGGTCTTCCGGATTGCCTTAACCTGCTTATCCGCTTCAGCCTGCACTGCTACTTGCCACATTCGGCCATCCGCTTCCTCTCATCCGGCCATCCGCTTCCTTTCCGTAACCGATACAATCGCAACCGGCTTTCCGCTTTGTCCATATCCGCCACCAAAAGGTTCCGTAATCATCACAACCAAGATTCGGTCTTCCTGATTTCACAACCGTTATCCGAATCAACCCGTACATCACAAATCGAACCGGCTTCCTGGATCTCAAGATCCTGCTTGCTAACGCCCGTAATATTTCAAAGAATAAACGGCTTACCGTTTTGAAGAAACCGGTTATCCGGTTTTGGGCAGAATCTTGAAAATCTGATTTTTCTTGGAAAATTAATTTTATTTTAAACTTTGAGAGATTAAATACATAGTTCTCTTGGGATTCGACCTGGTTTCACTACTTCTACAAATTTATTTAGGTGAATCAGTATTTATTTTTGAGGAGCTTCGACAACTCCGTCATCGAGTTCCCCATATGATTTACTATGATAGTATGACATTGAATGATGCACAGTTGAATTATTCAACCACTAAAAAAGAAATGCTAGCTGTAGTGTTTGCATTAGCAATAAACTGGTTGGGGGGTGTGTTGAGTGTTAGAAAGTGCATATTTATAAAAGAGAAAATCGTCATTTTACACTTTAAGTCTCACTAACATTGCTACTTTTATTTATTTAAGTCTTTTGTTATTTAATTATGTGTGTTTTGTTATAATTATGTATTTTATGTATTTTAGGGGCGTCACGATCGTTTCACAATGAACGAGTGATCAGACAGCAAAACGGACGTCACATTTAAACTCAGAACGGTCGAAAATCTTAGGAGGAGCATAAAAGAAAAATATCACTATTCACATATACGGTATTGTTCATACGTACGGCACTGTTCATAGTACTACTTACAACACTGTTCATATATACGGTCCGATGATATGATGTTAACCGATGATGCGGCATTGACCGATGATGTGGCATCAATATATGACGTGACAGTATTTGATTGGACGAATTATGTGGCATTTACTGCTTATATGGCGTTGACCGATGATGTGTCACGATCTTATTGGGCTAAAAATCTTATGTACTGTTGATCGGTGACATGGCAGCATTTCAGTGGATCAAAAATCGTGTGTACAGTACATGCACATACATGGAATTATTGACTATTCAAACCGCGTTACTGTGCAGATAGTGTTACTGTGCAAACCGCGTTACTGTACAAACCGTGTTACTGTGCAAACCGTGTACTGTTCAAACCGCGTACTGTTCGCTGTTGACTGATGACGTGGCACAATCCTGAGCGTCCGAACTGTTTTTAATCTGATGGTCACGATTCACTCAATGTATCTATAAAAATGGGGTTCTCCCCCCCTATTTTGATACCCCTAAATCCATTTTTAAGCTTAGTTTTCTATAATTCCTTCTCCGTCTTGTATTTTTTTATGTATTTTAATAAATTTTCATTTTGACCCTTAGTTCCAAAATGAGTAGCTAATTTTCTTTTAAGCTTAGGTTGAAGGTGAAGTCTCAACATGTTCCATGGGCTTAATTTGGTAAATTTATTTTCTCTTCCCCTCTAATATTTGTGGATGTTTGTTGTGAAAATTTTAATATACTCGCAAGCGCACGAATCTAGAGATAGAGTAGTGGTAACGAGGTCGAACCCACAGGGATTGTTATAAATTGAAAAATCTAATTTAAATCTAAAATTAATATTAATTCTAACCTAGTTGAGCAAATTGAATTTTAAAAGAAATTAAACTAATTAAAATAAGAAAACAATTAAAGCAAATGAGAATTCAATAAGACAAAGATTACCAAGGTTTCAGAATCCACCACTATTCAACTAGTAACTATCTAATTATTAATTAATCCCCAAGTTAAGAGTGACAACTCGAAATCAATCTATGTCATCTCATGGATATAACAATTAAGTCCAAATAAAATTAATCTTGTATATGTTCTTTTTCTGCTTGATATTATGACATCTAAGAATCCCATGTAAACATATTGAATAACAAAGAGTCATAGGTTTCCTAAGTACTCTGTGTAAGCAATTTAATGAAAGACACAGAATCAAAGATAATCATGTATAAAATTCATAGATCCAAGCATAGATTTAATTGAATATTAATCCTAACAACCAACAATGCATGACAGAATTGGTAAAAAGATTTTAATAACACTCAATTAATCATGTGAAATAAAAATCATAAACATTAAAATACAAATATAGGGAATTAATTAAATAAAAAGATAATTATTTCATTAAATAGGATTTCATCCTTAATCTCAGTATAAAAAATTTAGGTAGACATACTTAAATAGAGAACAATAAAAGAGATAAAATCAGCCATGGAAGCCGAAGCTCTGCTGCCGCCGCTCCTGTCTTCTCCGCGAATCACCGCTGCTTTTTTTTCCTTCCTCTGGCCGCCTCCTCTCTTTAAAGCCGAAATTCAGCTTTTATATTATGCAAAAGTGGGCCACCGACCTAGTTACTTGTTAAGCCTAAAGGCTTAGCCTTTTTAATTGTTTTGTTCTCACTCACGTGGAGACCATTAATTTTGTTTGCACTTTGGAAATTGAAAGCTCATGCGGGCCCTCCTCTTAAGCTAAACTAAAACCAACGACTTAAATTGTTCTTCACGTGGCTCTCCTATCTTCCTGTGCATGGATGGATTAACTTCTTGAATTCGGTTTCCTTGGCTTGACAACACATGTAAATATGTTTAATTTCTTCTGAAATCAATTAGTTAATGCTTCCAGAATTTAGCTCTCTTGTGTCCTTTTTATCCACAATCTCTAATTAATTCCCTATTCAACAAAATAATTTAATTAATTAAAAATAATAAATAAAAATAACTAGCAATTAAATAATTAAGGATAAAATATGTTTGTAAATTATGCTCATCAATGTTTTGACTTTTCGTTGACAAATAATAATAATCTTGTCTAGATACTGTCCTGATTAAACCGGCACCCTAGTACAAGGTTATTATTATTTGGCACGATAAGCTCTTAGCGCCATATTTATTTGAGCGTGGTTCATGAGGTGTGGAATCCCCCCTCATGATTTAATTGGCATTAATAAGAAATATTTAGCCCATAGAGCATGTTGATGCAGATCCAGATACCCAAGTGCTTCAAGTATAATAGTTTCCATTTCAATTTACTCTCGCCATTTCAATTCAAATTTTAGGATAATCTAAATTCCTTCCACCACAAATCCAACCATCCATTTAAGAAAATTAATTCTGCACATAATTAAAATCAACCTCCTCGTGGGATCGACACTCGTTACCATTATTCTATTCTACAATAGATTCACGCGCTTGCGAGTTCAATAAAATTGCCCAAATTAAAGGTGGTTATATAAAAGGTGATATGACCAAGCATATTTCATTCAAATTCTTTTATACACATGAACTTTAAAAGAATGGTGTCATAGATATTCAGCAAATACACTTAAGTGATAATCTTGCTGATTTATTTACAAAATCCTTATCAACGGCGACATTTAAAAATTTGGTATACAAAATTGGGATACATCAGCTCAAAGATTTTTCTCTAAATCTTGAAGAATCTATGCCAAGATGAGGGGGAGTATACCTATTGGGGAACATAACTTATTTTGGAGGAAATTTTATAAGTTGTACTTTTTTTACTCACTAGGTTTTTATCCCATAGGGTTTTTCCTAGTAAGCTTTTAATGAGACAACTCTATATCTCCAAAATTATCCAAAGCATCAATGAATAATGTACTCTTTTTCCTTTACTAATTTTTCCCTAAGGGTTTTTTTTTAATAAAGGTTTTAATGAGGCATATTCTTTGTAATGAACATCCAAGGGGAGTGTTATGAATTTATTAAAATAAATGTGGATGTTCATAACATACATCCCTTAGCCTCTCTACTGTCTCTTATTAGCAACCTTTAGTTTCCTTATAACTCTCACTATCTCACAAGGAATTATGATCCATAATTCTTCATTAATTTTATGGGGTGTTTATGTAACTATAAAAGGAGAACTCATCTCTTTATTTTGTACACACAATTGGAATGAATAAAATCACTCTTTAATACATTGTTCTCTCATTTTTATTCTTTATCTTGTGTTGATTACTGTTACTTCTTTATTTGTGTTGCTGGCTAATAACTTTTCTAACAATTCTATGTTAATTTATAACATATTAAATCATATCATTCTATTTGGTATGACAAAAAAGTCAAGTCCATTCATATAGGCTTTGTCTTGGACCTTCCGCATGAAAGCCTAGACAAGGGCTTAGGAAAAAAAAGTTCAGGCTAGGCCCAAGTTTTTATATATATTTTTTAAATTATAAATTAGAATAATAAATTTATATTTAAAAAATAATTAAAGAAAAAGCTTGAATCCTAATTTATATATCAATAGTGAATCAAAATATTTAAAATTATAATACTAGATTCTCTTTTAAGTATTAATTAATTAATAGAGTCCATAAAATTAGAGAATTCGATATAAAAAAAAATCTCTAAATTTTTATTTACTTTATTTATTATTTTATTTTTGAAATACTTATTTTCTTTAATTCATTGTTGATTATAAAAAATTAATTATTGTTAACTCATTTTAAATTTACAACAACTTTTAAAAATTTTGAAAAAATAAGTAAAAGTTCAAGCTCAGCCCAAGCACAACTCTTACACTTTAATTCTAATTAACTTGGGCCTGAGTTTGAAAAAACTCAACCCAAAGCCCTTAAATTGTCAACCCTACATTCTATGTACATTTTGAAAGGATAAAAAAGTTGTAGATACACAAAAACTGAATTTCATATTAAATATGAAAAAAGAGTCACAATATATTTTTGAAACTTGAATCAATGTAAGTAGCTTAAAGTATTTCGTTTTATGGTGATTTATTGGAGTTTATTCAAGTAGCTTAAGTATTTCGTTTTATGATGATTTAATGGAGAGATAAAAAATTATGATACATAAATACAAAGCTTCATAAGAAATCTCAAATTTTTTTGCTTAAAAAATCCGTTTGGAACTTGAAATTGACTTGAATTGGATTGTACTGGACTAAACTATTGGTGTAAATATTTTCACAAAGAGTGTGACTCTTAGCACCCCTAGAATTTCCTTTTAAAACCTATTTTCTATCAAGGGCTACTTTAATTCAAAAAACGTCATTTTCTAAATTTTTATTTTCTTTCTCTCAAATCCAAATATCCAAATATGATTTTCTTCTACAAAATTTTGAATGATTAAATCACATATAGAGTCAACTTAAAAAAAGTGTGTGTGTTCTTTTTTTTTTTTTTTATTTTATGTAAACATATTTTTAAATCGTTGAATTAAAAATGGACTCAAATAGTCAATATCATTTTTTTTTATGGAAAAAAGAAGTTAAAATACGAGAAAATGATTTAAAAAATTATTCTTCAAAGTTTATACAAAAAGTTGAAAATAGTTGAAAAGATTAGTAAGAGTAAGAATATATCAATAGAATCACATTCATTAGAATGCCAAGTGTTTTTTAAGAAATAAGAATATATTGATAAGAGTAAGAATATATGATAGAATGCCAAGTGTTTTTGAAGGAATAAGAAAATATTGATAAGAGTAAGAATATATTGATAGAAACACATTGATTAGAATGCCAACTGTTAGAAAAGATTGGTAAGGATAATAATATATTGATAGAATGCCAAGTGTTTGTGAAGAAATAAAAAAGAAAAAGAAATTGTAAAAGCTGTTGTTGTGATTATATGCATGCAAGAGTTAGAGAAAGAAACTTACTCTCTCTTCTTAGCCTCTTTTTTCATCCATACTGACTGACCCCCTAAACGAAGCGTAAGTGTTGAAGGGGTCTACTGCCTTCAAATTTCGAAATCTTTTAAAAGCAAAAGAAGTTCTATCAGAAGACTACTCACACTACTCGAGTGTAATAGACTCGAAAGAGAAAATAGATGGGATTAATTAGATTTATCTGTCCATGATTGTGATAGGAGAGGGGCTTTATAAAAAATTATAGATTGCTAATAGTCTCATTCTTTCACGAATATGTCCGTGTATTATATATTGCATGACCTCAGCTCCGTAATTTTTCTCGACAAATGAATAGATCTGGTGCTTCACATACTTCAAGTGAGTGGCATGCATAGAAAATTTTAGCCAGAAAAAAGAAGCAAAAGGAAAATAAAGAACACTATGTCAATATTTGCACTGCCATGAATGTTGATCTGCATGCAAATGAGCATAAATATTGGGCAATGGGTTTATACTTTCAGCCGAAGAATCCAAAAAGAAAAAGAACCAACCTTTCTGGCACGAATTTAAAATAATTTCAGAGCCCAGCGTCTAAAAGATAAAATCTGAAATTGATATTCTAGAAGCAGAACATATTCATTGTGAAAAATCAATGCGTATGCTGCGGGACTTTTAATTAAAAAAAAAAAAAAAGACCTTCACTTCGACAAAATGAGTATCAAACCAAAAGACAACAGAAGTACAATCTGTCATTTATCCATTGAAAATCACTAAAAAAATTAATTCTGAATGTTGGATATATCCGGATTGAAAAGGCACGTAACAAAGCTGGTGCCCTTGAAAATCGGGAAACAAAATACTAAATAAAATGTAACAATTGGAGCCCAACTATTGGCTTTGTAAGATTAAAGAATCCTCATGGCAGAATTTTTTTTTTTTTTCAAAAAAGATATTTAGCTTGGTGGATGTCAAATCCGTTATTGGTTGTCTTGAATTTCACTCACTTCCAGTTCTTCTATATAAACCCTTGAGGAGTTCTTCATCTTTATCACAAACTCAAAAACTCACATTGATCATCTTTCTTTTCTTTAATTAATCTACATATACCTAACATGGGTGTCATTCGCGTCGAGAAAGAGGTGCCATCTGCTGTTGCACCATCAAGATTATTCAAGGCTTTAAATGACACTCACAATTTGCTGCCAAAGATCGCGCCTCAAACAATTAAGAGCGTCGATATTCTTCAAGGAGATGGAGGTGTTGGCACTATCAAGGTGTTGAACTTTGCTGATGGTAAGTGGCTAGTATACATAGCTTTAGTAATTGCTACATGCATCATGCATGTTTTGTTTAGTTTTCAACTCCAAAATCTCACAAAATTAATTGAAACGTAATTAAGAAAAGGTAATTAAAGAAGCTTGAATTAATATTGTGATTGACAGGTGGTCATTACAAGCAGACGAAGCAAAGAATTGATGCACTTGACGAGGACAATCTTACAAGCAAGTACACTACATATGAAGGAGATGGGGTTTTGAAATTGACTGAGAAAAGTGTGTACGATGTTAAGGTCGTGGATTCTGGCAACGGAGGAAGCATCTACAAGTTTGCTGCGGAGATCCATGTTAATGATGATAAATTGGTCAAAGAAGGGCACATAAAGGAATCTGACGAACAAGGATTGGAATTGTTCAAGCTCGTGGAAGCCTATCTCTTGAAGAACCCTAATCTCTATGCCTAAATTAATCATCCATATGCTTTGGCTTTGCCAATTGCGAAATTTCTAGCTGGCTAATTAAATAAGGCTTGTGTCATTGTACGTAATTAAGCTTTTGAAGCTGAATGTAAATATACGTAAGTACGTACGTAGTGTGTTCGTTAAATAAATGTCCAATCTGCTGGACATATATAAGATAAATATCGATCCTGTATGATCAGTTATATATACATGTTTGCAGTTTCAATTTCTAAACAATACAGTTTTGATTATCAAGTCATTTTGGGTGCTGATTTTACTTATTTATCTACTGGGGAAGAAATTTTTCAATACATCTGAGGTACCAAGTCAGTTATACAATAAAAAAATAATATCATGACATGTCTGCATTTATTTTTAAAAATCATCTTACAAGTGGTAGTTGTACTAAATTCAATTACACATATCATACATGCAGCAATTGGTTATAATACATATAATTTATTGTAGAATTTCTCCTACGGGAGACTTCAATAAGCTCAAGGATTCCCTAGAATATAGGGCAGCGCAGCTCTCCCAAACGGACTCTAAATCCAAACAATTAATGATATATTAGCACAGCGTGGGGGCCGGTGAGGGTTGGGTTGTGCCGAGTACGCCGAGGTGACCGAAATTCCTTTTTTTTGGGGGGGGGGAGTATTTTAACACACTGTTACACTGTTACAAGAACGGGAGATACAATGTTAGAATCGGCTCAAATATAATATTTATGACAACCTCAAATTCAAGCCCTCTATAAATTGTTCCTTTATACTCCAAATTAAAAGTAGTTTAACACATTAAGTCTCACGAGATATTAAGTAGTTTAACACATTAAAAGTAGTTTATACTCCAAATTAAAAGTAGTTTAACACATTAAGTCTCACGAGATATTGGACAAAATTTTACAAGTCTGATTACCTAACTTAGATTTGAAAAGTGAAATCACAATCCAAACAGATTAAAAAAAAAAAACCACTACAACAACACAATAGTCACTAGATTTGAACTGCATCAAATGACATTATTGCAACAACAAAAAACTAAAAAGAAAAATAAAGAATACGAGACCGATTTTGATTACGAAGACAAGGTGAAGGGTATACAATGAGTTAAGATAGATTTTGAAGTACTGATATAGGATTATCAATTGAATCAACTCAGCGGCTTTGTTCACTATAATTTAAGGGGTAAATAATTATTTAGTCCTTATATTATGAGTTAAATACCCGTTTAATATTTATATGTTAAAAAATACTTTTAAATACTTTATTGATAGTTATATTAGAATCCTACTTTTCAATCTACTGTCACTTTTTCTTTGATTTTACATTAATATATATTGCTGCAACAATATTCTTGAAGATATTAATGAGAAGGAAAAAATGTAAAAGTTTCAAATTAGCCTTAAAATTGATCATCAAAGAGAATAAATGTTGATTTTTTTGGGGGACTTACAAAAAAGGAAATCAGTACTGATGGATCTCCACCTATGTAGGATTAACAAGGAAGATGATGAGATTCCTTTGGTGCGTGGCTGTCCCAAATCAGAAGGAAGTAAAAAATAACGATCGATGTTGTTTTCTTGTGACATAAAAGTCATAAAGCTATATACTACTTTCAAAGTAGGGTTGGCAATGGGACGGGATGGGATGGGATTTACCAATCCCAGTCCCGTCCCGTATATGTAAATGGGATGAAAAAATGTCCCACTCCTGTCTCTATATTTTTTTTGGGACAAAAATGTGTCCCGATCCCTTCCCAAAAGAGATGGGATCCCACGGGATCCCATCCCAATTGGAAAAATTCTCATTTTTAGTAGCCAATGAAATGGGATGGGACGGAATTTTACAATCTCACTCCCGTCCCGTATATACAAATGGGATGAGAAAATGTCTCATTCCGATCCTTAAATTCTTTTTTGGGACAACAATATGTCCCAATCCCGTTCCAAATGGGATGGGATCCTGCAGGATCCCATCCCATTGGGAAAAATTGTCATCCCTATTTCAAAGCCATGTTACCCCATCGCACATATGCGATCTTTATTTTTCTTTATTATTTGTGGTCTGATAAAGATGTAAGTAGCTAGAAATATTAAAAGGCAACAAGTGATGGTAACAACATCTAAACTTTGCACGTTGTCTTTAGTTGTTTATGATAACAACTTTCAAATGCACATACTGCAGAAATAATTATGTAGATAACAACGTCCATAAGTTGCGTGATGATAAAAACTATTTTTAAGTTTGTAATATTTTTCGTTAACCCAATGTAATATGAAATTGGTGAAAACTAAGACATAAATAGGTGTTTATAAATTTATCAGTAAATATATTATAACGAATAAATTTTTATGAGTAAATCATTAAGCACAATATTTTTAAATAATAAAATAATAAAAAATCAAAAAATCAATTTTCATTCACCAGTTAAAGTACGGTAAAAGAAAACAGAAAAAAATCACTTAGGTCAAACTCTCAGTTTACACCTTTGCAAGAAAATGGTAAAATTTCTGGAATATCAATCATTGATTAAACCACAAATACTTGAAATAATTAGAATTAAAAGTGGACACAACAAGCTTAATTGCAAGAAAGTAGTAAGAAAATTTTAAATATAGGTCAGATTTGACACCCTTAAACAGAACATTTGATTAATTCTTAAATGAGTCTAGATCTACTCAGACAGCCAAGATAAGCAGACAAGGATGACGATAACCACCGTTATCTTCAGATTTTGGCCACCAAGGTTTCCGTTTAATTAGTTCCTATATTTTAGGTTAAGTATTTATTTGATCAACCCATATATTTTGAAAAATACTTCAAAATATCTCTGCTGTTAAATATGCAATTGACCTTAATTTTTCTTTACTTTTACAATAATAATAATACCCTTACAATAATCTTGGGGACATTGATGAAAAGTAAAACAAAAAAAAAAAAGATAATTTATTATATTGTAAAATAATCTTTTTTCTTATGTTATCTTTTCTTTTCGTTATTCCTTTTTTCCCCCCAAAAGTAATTCCTTTAAATTAAGCCATATTTTAGGTAAAAGATGAAGATATTCATTCCAAAATTTGCAAAGCACGAAAAACTGATAAGCAAGAATCAAGACCACGTCTTTGATGGATAGATTCTAAGGACATGCCAAATCTTAAACTTCAGCCGTAGGATCTACTATCTGTGCCAAGCACTAATATTGGCCGTCTCACACTCATGCACCGACTTGGTCTATATATATCAAACCAGAAATAAGAACTCGCTCAAGCTCTACTCACTTTTGATTACGGTTCTCCAGAATCCAGTCTTTCACTCTAACGTCTTACTAAACCTGAATCTGAATGTACTTAACCTCGGAATCGGAATGGGAATGAGTTAGAATCGAATATGGAATCTTAATCAAATTAAGTTGTTTACTTAAACTGTAGGAATCGGAATGAAATTTGGATTGAATAAATTACTAAAAAGTACTTAATGGATTATTGTCATAATTATTATTATTAACTAATATATTAATTAATTGTAAAATTTTATTAATTAATTATTATAATTATATTAACAATTATTATAAAATATATTAACTAATAATATTAATATTAATTAATTAATTATAATAATATATTAATTATTTTGATTATTCATTCAAAATTATAATTATTAATAATTATTGTTAAAATGTATTAATATATTAATTAGTAGTAATAATTATATTACTTAATTAATAATAATATATGAATTAATTATAATAATAATTATAATAATATATTAATTAATTAATTAAAATAACAATGTATTAATTATTATGATTATTTAATCGAGAACTATAATTATTAATATATTATTGTTAATAATATATTATTATATTATTTAATAGTAATAATTATATTAATTAATTATAATATATATATTAATTATAATAATTATATTAATAATTATTATAATAATATATAAATAAATAAATTAAAATAAAAATGAATTAATAATTGTGATTATTTAAACTAGAACTATAATAATTAATATAATAAAGTTAATAATATATTATTATAATATTTAATAGTAAAAATTATAATAATTAATAATAATATATGAATTAATTATAATAATTATATTAATAATTATTATGATAATATATTAATTAATTAAAATAATAATATATTAATTATTGTGATTATTTACTTGAGAACTATAATTATTAATATATTGTTGTTAAATAATATATTATTATATTATTTAATAGTAATAATTAAAGTATTTAATTAATTAGAATATATGAATTAATTATAATTATTATATTAGTAATTATTATAACAGTATATTAATTAATTATAATAACAATAACAATAAATTAATTATTGTGATTATTTATTCAAAAATTATAATTATTAATAATTATTGTTAATAATATGTTAATATATTAATTAAAAGTAATAATTATATTAATTAATTAATAATATATGAATTAATTATAATAATAATTATAATAATATATTAATTAATTAATTAAAATAATAATGTATTAATTATTGTAATAATATTAATAATATATTAATTATTATGATTATTTATTCAAGAACTATAATTATTAATAATTATAGTTAATAATATATTAATTAATCATAATAATTAATTAATTATAATAATATATTAATTAATTATAACTTAGGACAAAATGGGTATTTTTTGTTTTGGGGGAGGGCAAAATGGGTAGTTCAAGGAATGGGAACTTGATTCCCACCTCCCCCATGGGAATCAAGTTCCCATTCCCCATTCCCAAATATATGTGGGTCCCGCCATTCCGATTCCGATTCCCCTCTTATTTTTGCGAAGTAAACGCGTCAATCATTCCGATTCCGGATTCCGATTCCCCAATCCGGTAAGTAAACGCACCATAAATCCAAGCACATTGAATTAGATGTGCATTACATTAAAGATAAAGTTCTCAGCAAGGAATTGAAGATCCGATAAATTCCTACTGAAGAACAAGTAGCTGACATTTTAACCAAGCCTCTCTCCTTACCCAAGTTCAGCTATTTTAGATCCAAGCTCAATGTCACTAACAAACCATTAAGCTTGAGGGGGATGTTAAGGAAGCTCATCATGCTTGCTGTACATTAAGCAAAACAGAAGATTAAGCAGAGGATTGCAGCAGCTGTAGCTCACGGTTAAAGTTGATGACTTGGCAGTCCAGTTGGCACCTGGTGGTTATGTGATTACCACCACACGTGAAGAGTTAGCTTAGTTAGTTATAGATTACAAATATCCTTAGCTGTGTATATAAATAACAACATGTTTTCACACTTTGGTTGTTAAAGAAAATGAAATGATATTCTAGAATTATCTTAGCATCAGTTTTATTCTCTCAACTTTCTTCCATTTTCTTAGTAACCAAACATTAAACAAAACAAATTTTAACTTGGTATCAAAGCCAGATGGCTTCAGTACACCTTGCTTCATCTTCGAATGCAGTTCACAATGCCACAATTAACTCAAGCACAGTTACATTTACGTTTAACACTCCTGTCAAGTTAGATCAGTCAAATTACCTGATTTGGCGATCTGACGTTCTTGCTTCTATTCGTGGAAACAGACTTGAGAAATTCATTGATGACTTTGTAACTCCTCCACCTTCTCACAAATAAATTTTTATGAGTATATCATTAAGTACAATATTTTTAAATAATGAAGCGCGGCAAAAAAAAACCAAAAAAAATTTCACTTAGATGAAACTGTCAGTTTACTTTTGCATATCACTTCACTCTCTCTACCATTCAAACTAATTAACGAAGCCTCTCAATCGTCATTCTATTAACTACCACAATGGAAATGAGTGAATCAGGTACCTTTGTCTTTAATTTCATTGGTTTTAACTCTTAACGGAACCAATCAAGCAATAAACTATGCCATTGCCATATTTACATTGAAGTGGGAGAGATCATATGGAGTATTGTGGTCTTTATTTTCTGCATCATATATTCTCCTTAGAGAGGTGCCGGTTCGAACATTGAAATTTGACTTTATTTTATAATAGGTTATTTAAAACTTGACACAGTAGTTTGAACTATTTGATAAGTATTAAGGAAGCCTTACTAAATTTGAAGGAATTTCCGGGGATATATTTGTGTATTGATTTAATTAATTTGTAGGTATATATAGTAGAGCTGGAACAGATGACTGATGGGTCACGGGGCAAGTTCTTCAGAAGTTCAACTAATATAATAGCAGCATTCATTTATTCTTATAGTAGAAGTTCAAATTATATAATAAGTTGACAGTTGAAGAGGTATTAAAACTTAGGTCGATGAATCTATTAAGTCGGCATTAATGAATGTGAGACTTTGTGATATATATAATTGGCTCCAAAGATTTTCACCAATATGAGAATGTAAATACTCTTCATCAGTAAAAGAAGAGATTTATGGGGTCTTTTGAGCGAGAAAGTCTACAGTACTCCCATGTATTTTAGAATTTTCTTTTTCAACAATGACCATGAGGTGTAAAAGATAACCATTGCCCCCATGTCATATTATGATTATTAAGATTTTGTGGGCTGATGGCACTCAACTAATTAGGTGATCTTTTTATTTAATTAAAAATTTGTAAAATCTCTACTATTTTTATTAATATAATTATTTAAAAGTTATATTTACCGCACATTATTAATTTTTATATTATAGTTACATATATAAAGCAGTTGTCATTTGTTGGGGGTGCATAGCTACAATTATTAGTTTGTTATCCGTTAGCATTAAAAAGTTCGTCCAATTCCTTGGCTAATTTGTGAATAATCATGTGAAAGTCTAAATATTGGGATTTTATTTTTGTTATACATCGATCAAAATCTAACAGTTGGGAGTTAACAACTGTCTTTGAAGCATCTAATTTTGCAGCAATCAAATCTGGTGTTAATTTCTGCCGAGTTTGAAAAACATAATTCAGATTAATTTCCACGACTGTGGCCGACCCTTATTTATGGACCTCTAGATGTCAAATTTAATGCTTCCAAAGTATATATATACGCTTAGGCTGTTCTCCATTTACCCAAACTCTATCAAAATCATTTTTTATTTTGGCAATAAAGCAAGTTCTCTCTCTTAATTATTTTCAATTGCATTAAGAACATGGGTGTCGTGCGCTTTGAGAAAGAGGTATCAGCAGCTGTTGCGCCATCTAGGATGTTCAAAGCTTTCTTCCTTGACGCTCACAATTTTCTGCCAAAGTTGGTGCTCAAGCAATCAATAGCATTGAGATTCTTCAAGGAGATGGAGGTGCTGGCAGCATTAAAGCAACCAACTTTGCTGATGGTAAGTCTTATTCGATCGAGTTGTCACATAGGTGTAAACATATTTAACATTTAATCATACTTAACTATAATATAGTGCTTTCACACTTTCGAAATTATGAGTATCTTTGGAATTGATGTTGGACAGTAGTAAAGTGTTTAGTAAACACTAACTGCTGTATCTTAAAAGATATGTTTATATTATTTTTCAACAGATAACGTTAATCTATTATATCTTTAATAAAGATTCATATTACATTGATTTCATCCAACTATAAATATTTAAAAAATTATATTATTTTCACAATCGTTGGATTTTATCCAACGGCTATTACATCATCATGTATGTTACATGATGATGTAACTTAACAAAAGCCCTTTAATAATTTGAAATTGATGTCCACGTATTATTAACTTTTGTTTCATAGTTATAATTTTTTTTCACAGTAGCTATAGCTTAAAAGCTACAGTACCTCAATTTTAAATACACCATGTGTATCAATTTATTATCAATGAACAACCAATCTCATCTTATTTCAGTTTTAATAGATAATCAGATACAGACTTATTACAAACCCATATATGTAGGAAAAATTTTCAAAACCCCTTTTTGCTTGATAAAATTTTTTAATTTTCCTATTATTTTAAGATCCACTAATATTTGCTTTAATGGGGATTTGGTCATTTAGTAATAGAAAAATCTGATATTTGAATAACGAATAGAAAAATCTGATAGTCGAACAACGAATGGATTTTAAAACTTAATTTTGAAGTAAAAAGTACGTGATGGTGAAGAAAAAGCAATACCTTTGTTTTTATCACTAACGAACGGAGTTCTGCTAATGAAAGTTCGATGTAATTGGCAGGTGGTAATTTCAAGTACGCGAAGCATAGAATTGATGAACTTGACAAAGACAACTTTAGGTGCAAGTACACTTTTGTAATAACTCAGACTTGATTTTCTTTTATTTAATGTCTGAATTAATTTAAAAATTATGACGATGTCGAATTAAAATATATTGAGTGTAATTAGAAGTTCAAAAAATTGAATTTTATTTACGTCACAGGTCTGATATACGTTTAATTTGTATTTTGTAAAAGAAGAAAAAAAAAAAAAAAGGGGCTTCCGTTTTCTGATTTCTATTTATAGAAAGAGAAGGAGAGAGAGAGAAAGAGAAGGAGAGAGAGAGAGAGAATTCGGGTTTGACCCGTTTGACCGGATCCGACCCACGAGTTTGACCCGGCCGTATCTCCCTCTTCTGACCTCCGTTTTGGGCGAGCAAGGTACCGTTTCGAAGCTTGAGAGACGAGCTACGTATCCCTATGATTCTCGTCACCGTAAACTGACCGGAACACCGGCGAAAAGAGGCCGAAAGTTGCCGTTTTCGTCGCCGTTGATATTGCCGAAGCTAGGTGATGCCACCGCCTGGAAATTGTTCCTTAGCTTCCCAGCAACATTTTCCAACCAACCACGACCACCGGGGACGCCGGATTTGCCGTGAACGACCACCGGAAAAGTCACGGCTTTTGGAGCTTAGATCCGTCGCCATCGTCGCGCGTGGGAGGCCATCGCCGTCACCATTAGACTCAGCGTGGCCGGAACTAGTAGAGTTGAGCTTCCCGTCGCCGTTGATCGAAGTCCGGTCACCGTTGACTGGCGAAGGGCAATTCGGTAAATTCACAAGCTTTGGGGTAAATCTGTAATTTCTAGAAAATTATGGATAGTTTGGTAATTTGACAATTCTAGGGTGAATCGGTAATTGGAAATATTAAAGACATTTCGATAATTTCATACTTCGAGGGTAATTTCGGAAATATGGAACTTGTGATTAATTTTGTGATTCGGACTGAGGGCAAATTGGTAATTTATAATTTTTTGATGGATGATTTGATAAATTATGGTTCCGATCATAACTGTGGTAAATATTGATGTTGGGGGCATTTTAGTAATTTTGGCCCATAGGGGTATTTGAGTAATTTTATTCATACATGAATAGTTTATTGCGGATAAATATTCGTTCAGATTTATCACAGAAAATTACCAGATTTCATGTTACTAAAATAATTACGTCGTTTAATCTGAAATAGGAGGATCCACAAACTGAGAATCACCCTACGTGTTATCGACATCGATTGACATCACACGCGGTGGAATAATACGCAAAACTTATTTTCATGGTTAATTACGATAAGAAAGACGTATTTAAATAAGATATTAAATATTTGATTTAATGATTTTCTTGAAATGGATTTTATTCACACATTGGTATTATATTAAAATATTTGCTATCGAATTTCAGACGATTTTGAATAAATATGATGGTATTTTGAAGTTGAGAAAAGTGGATTTAAATGTGATTATGAAAAGAAATGTATTTTTGGAAGTATAAATTGATTTTATATAATTATGAGTATAGAGATTGTTTTTAAAATTATTAGACAAGACCTCCCTCCGTATACATAGATACAGATAAAACGAGATGAGATGAGTATGAGATGCCTTAGGACCCCCTGAACACACATAAACTTTACGTGTGTGTTGGCCAAGATTTTAAGATAGACGCAATGATGATTACAAATGATATATGTACAGATATGCCGAGATACGATAAGATTCCAAATTTATCGGTAGCTCGGGCTGGTGATACCCAAATAAGATGTCGTCCGCTGAGGTCCGGATAGATGAGATTATTCCCTTGGGTACTCGTTTAGTGATGATTTTTAGATTTGCGTATTCTATATGTTTTTGAGATATGATTTCCACAGATATTGTGTACGATATTATATATGTTTTCCATGGTTAGTAATCTGATTTAAATGTTAAATGATTTAGTACTGATTTTGTTTCGCATGTGATTTGGGGAAATTGTGTTTAGAAGTTGATGGTTTTCGTGATTCAGTATTTGATGTTATCAGAATTATTATTTCATTAATTTTATGCGGATTTAAGTAATTTTATTCTCCCAGTGTATAATTTGAATTAAACGAAATTATTAAAATTCTTTGGAGATTTTAATGAGATTGTTTAAAGAAAGATTAAATCATTTATTTTCGAAAACTACTATTCACTCACTGATCTCACTGAGTTTTATACTCACCCCGTTTTATTTATTATATTTTCCCCCACAGGAGACTTGCAGGTACATCAATCGACCCAATAGCAACTATTGTAGATTGGTTTTCGAGTTTTATAATGGTGATGGGAATTATAGATATTTTATTAAGATATTTTGGATTGTATAATTTATTTCATAAGTGCGATTAAGAATATTTTATTGTATTTGATATTATAATATTTGGAGGAGTTTTGATTTGTGGATTAAAGAAGTTGGTTATAGGTGTTGGTTGAATTTGGAAATTATATTGGGAGTGTTAATTTCATGGACTTGCAGGTTGGGTATATTATATTTATAGAGGAAGTTCTACCGAATTTTTGATAGAATTTTTCAGATATTATAATTTTTATTAAGTCAGTTAAGTGAGATTAGATAGATTCGCCCTGAGAATTCGGGGCGGGTCGTTTCACTGTGATTGAAGGAGATATGTTGGGGGCAATCCTGGAATCAATTGTGTACGATATTAAGTTCGAGGCTTCTGGCAATGGCGGATCCATTTGCAAGGTTGCTTCTGAGTTCCATACAAAGGGTGATCAAGAGATCAAAGAGGAGACACTCAAGCGAGATGAAGAGAAAGCAATGGGATTGCACAAGATTGTGGAGGCACATCTCTTGGCAAATCCTGATCTCTATGCTTGAGTTAAATTAATTATCTTTGGTTTCATTTTATTACTTAAATGTATGCATGTCTACCGGTGCTGAATAAGGGTTGTGTGACTACATAAATGATTTATGAGCTTTAATTATATATGTTTTTTAGTTTCTCTGAGTTTATCTGCAGTGGAAATGTTTACTTGAGCCTTCAATGTTGTACTTTTGTTCATTCAATAAAATGGCCGAAATTGTTGGATGTTTCGATTATATTTCCAGTTTGATTTCCTTCGAGGGAAAGGATGTCATAATTTAAATGTTGTATTAGACTTTGTGGGTTGACTGTCACACATGAAACTGATTCTGGTGGCAAAATCTGTTGTTAAAGATGCTGACGTGGACCTTCTCCACTAACAAAAGTTGTTCAGAGGGAGTTAGGATAGCTTTGTTGACCATACCTGGTTTCTAAAGCTGATTAACGCACCAACTCAGCAGCTTGTAACTAAAGTAATTCTAGGAAATAGAGAGCTTATGAAGCTTGTAGAAACATCTTGTAATCTGGGTTCCTTCTAGTTGATAAACAAAAGCCTGAAGCTCACTCTGGTGCGATGAGAATGGCTACCCTGTGGTGCGATAGTTCTCTGTTTTATCTCTGATTCTTGCTGGCGTTTTGTGATTCTTTTACTTGGGTGCTATCTTGATTAAGAATCGCCCAATTGTCTTATGGTTCATTCCATTGAGTCTAAGATTAGCCCAATTGTCTCCTGTTGGATTTAACTATTTTCAAATACAAAATGTCGGTATTTTCATATCCATTGGTTTATTCTGTCAGTAATTTCGATTTCAAATTAATAGCTAGGCAGCAGCACTAACCACCGCAAGTGGGTGAAACAAAGATTGACAGAGACAGCTTTAGATGAATGTGAGCTCATCCGTAATTAAGGTATATATGGAAATAAATGCACGATGTTATGAGAATTAACCAAAAGAAAAAAGAAAAATGGAAAGCTGAGATCTTGAGGTTTGAAAGTCAACAAACGGACACATTACTTAATGATGTGAGAGAAACACAGTCATATAGTAGGAGTATAAAATTTTTTAGTTTAATTAGGAATTGCTTATATTTTCTTAACCAAATCATATTTCTTTTCTTATAAGAAATTAAAACTTTATTAAGAATAGTATAATTATAATTAATAAAAATAAACTTATTATATTTATTTCTTTACACGAATTTTTTATTAATAATATTTAATTTTTTTTTGTTGTGTGTGGAATGCGAAATCAAGCGCACCAAATAATTAAAGAAAATAAAAGATACAAAATTTTACGTGGTTCGGCGGTATGCCTACGTCCACGGGAGCAAGAGAAAAATAATTGTATTATTAACAATTATTTGAGTACAATATTTGAGTAAGAAATCTCACTTCTTATAACCCAAATACACCTAGTACTCTCACACACTGCAAAAAATATAAATTCTCCAGACACACTTCTCTCACTTCTCTCAAAAGCTTAAAACTTATAAGCTTAACAAATTATGGGATGCATAACAAATGAAAAACTCCCTCTATTTATAAGAAGTTTTTGCACTATTACAATTTCGGCCCACCAACAATTTGCTAAATTGTCACATGTTTCACCAACTCATTTGGCTTAATTTTCCATGCTTCCATCCACATGCTTCTAATATTGCGGCTAGAAGATTATACATGTCAAAAAGCTATGTTGACTTTTCAACAATTCTCCACCTCGGCGAAAATTTGTCCAAATTTGAGCCGACTACCAACGGATCATCATCTCCAAAGTGGCTGCATCTTTATGACTGCCTACGTACCCAAAGTTTGGGATCAAATCAATCGTAGTTCCAAAAAAATTCTCCAAACTCAATGCATTCGAAGAATCTGAATTAATTTCAAGTATTGTTGAAACTTAACTCCAGCAATCACCTTTGTCGACATATCTGATGGGTTATCTTTGGTATCGATCTTTCTCAACAACACAACACCGCTCTCGATAATCTCTCGCACATAATGATATTTCACATCTATGTGTTTTGTCCGAGCGTGATATGTTTGATTTTTCGCAAGGAATATCGCACTTTGATTATCACAGAATGCTGTAATGTTCTTCTGGATTACTCCTAAATCTCCTAACAAGCCTTTCAACCAGATAGCTTCTTTTACAGCTTCAGTTGCTGCCATATACTCTGCTTCCGTAGTGGATAGAGCAATTGTCGATTGCAGAATCGACCTCCAGCTAATCGGACCTCCACCCAATGTGAATACGTAGCCCATTGTTGATCTTCGCTTGTCAATGTCTCCGGCGAAATCAGAATCACAATACCTAACACATTGTTGACCACAATCCTTCTTGAACAATAACCCAACATCAACTGTCCCATACAGATATTGGAGAATCCACTTTACCGCAAGCCAATGGTCTTTACCCGGATTATGCATGTATCGACTTACCATACTAATGGCTTGGGATATACCAGGCCTTGTGCATACCATAACATACATAAGACTACCCACAGCACTAGCATATGGAACATGAGCCATGTGATCATGCTCTTCTTGGGATGTAGGACATAAAGAAGAGCTTAATTTAAAGTGAGGAGCTAGAGGAGTACATACCGATTTAGTTTTGTCATCCATATCGAATGTTTCTAGCACCTTCTTTAAATAAGATTTTTGAGTCAACCATATGCTCTCATTCTTCTTGTCTCTACAAATCTCCATCCCAAGTATTTTCTGTGCATCACCCAAATCTTTCATCTCGAACTCAGAAGCCAGCTGCTTCTTTATTCTTTCAATCTCACCTCTGTTCTTCGAAGCTATAAGCATATCGTCGACATAGAGTAACAGATAGATGAAAGCTCCATCTTGTAGTCTTCTAAAGTACACACAGTGATCGTGTTCACTTCTGGAGAATTTCTGCCTTTGTATGAATTGATCAAATCTCTTGTACCACTATCTTGGTGACTGTTTCAGTCCGTACAAAGATTTAATCAATCTGCACACATGATTCTCCTTTCCAGCAACTTTGAAACCACAATGCTGAGTCATATAGATTTCTTCCTCCAAATCTCCATGCAAGAACGCCGTCTTAACATCTAATTGAGCCAATTCTAACTCATATTCAACTACTAAGGCAAGTAGGATACGAATGGAAGTATGCTTTACGACTGGAGAGAAAACTTCATTATAATCAATACCTTCCTTTTGAGCAAAACCTTTTGCAACGAGCCTTGCCTTGTATTGAGGAGTTGTTTGATTTGGAGATCCTTGCTTCTTGGTGTAGACCCATTTATTGCCAATAGCCCTTTTCCCTTTTAGTAACTTCATAAGTTTCCAAGTCTGATTTTGATGGAGAGATTTCATCTCTTCCTCCATGGCTAACTTCCACTGATTACTTTCACTGCTGCGTAATGCTTCACCGAAAGTGTTGGGGATGTCATCATCAATAACTGGAAGTGCATAGGCTACCACCATATCTTTAGTAAGCCATCCGAGTTTCTTTATCTCTCTTTTTGGCCTCCTTGTTGCTATAGAATCATCATTATCTACATCGTCGGTTGTTTCTTCATTTTGTGAGACATCAGAAAAAACAATCTCTTATTCAACTCTAGGTGTCTCCTCCATAGTTGAACTGTTCCCTGATGTAGAGCTAACTGGTACATATGGAGTTGTATCAAACTCCACCCACTGCGATACCTCTGTGGTCTTGTTCTCCACCTGCTGAGAACTTGAAGCTTTCATCATTGAAGCTTCATCAAATGTGATATCTCTACTACACACAAATTTTTTATCTTCGAGATCCCAAAGCTTAAAGCCTTTTACTCCACCTTTGAATCCCACAAAGATAGCTTTTCTAGCACGAGGATCCAGTTTACCATCTTTGACATGATAATAAGCTGGACACCCGAATATACGAAGGGAATCATAGTCTTGTGCATGCTTTCCAGACCATATTTCCATAGGAGTTTTACCTCCGATTGCAGCAGAAGGCAACCGGTTTATCAAGTGACTTGCGTAGCTTACAGCTTCAGCCCAAAATTCACAACACTTCTCTCACTTCTCTCAAAAACTTAAAACTTATAAGCTTAACAAATTATAGGATGCATAACAAATGAAAAACTCCCTCTATTTATAAGAAGTTTTTGCACTATTACAATTTCGGCCCACCAACAATTTGCCAAATTATCACATGCTTCACCAACTCATTTGGCTTAATTTTCCATGCTTCCATCCACATGCTTCCAATATTGCGGCTAGAAGATTATACATGTCAAAAAGCTATGTTGACTTTTCAAAAATGTATGTTAGAATAAAATTTATTATTGTTTCCGTATGGCGTCACTTAACGAAATGACGAGCTCGGTTATGTATATTATTAACGTTCTCTGTGCAAGATGCAGAGACAGAGGAAAAAAATGTTATTAATTATAACGGTAATGGGGTTTACTGATAAGTGGTCTTATATAATAATAGGAGATGTTTGTGAACCATAACACATTTCAGTCTTCATGCATGCTCCTCCTATTCATTAAATCCTTACTTATAATGTGCAAGAAGGAAGAGAACTTTCATTCTCCATGAAAGAGTATAACATTTCTATTCACATTGAAACGTTTCCTATTTATTTAGGGTGCGTTTGGAATTGAGGTGCTGGAGCTTTTAAGCTACAGCTGCTGTGAAAAAAAAATTATAACTATGAAACAAAAGCTAGTAATACATAATAAATATAAACTTTAAATAATAATTCTAACGAAATTATTAAAGATATAAAACATTTTCCATGATAGAAGCTACAACTGCCCAATCTCAATTCCAAACGCACTCTTAATTTAATCAATAATAATTTAATCTTCAAATTTAGTGAGTGAATTGAAAAGCTAGGTAGCTGGTCCTTATTGCTTTGTTGCTTTCGCAGATCATTTAGCATCCTTTTTTATTTTGTGTTGCTAATGACAGTAAACATTTTTGGTGACTGGATGATATGAAACACATTCACCTAATTGTAGCTTTCACGAATCCAAATGTACATGTACTGCAAAACACCAATCTGTATTTTTTCCAAGGCTGTAGCTGCTTTTCCTTATTTCAGAAGAAAAGTAAAATTTACAAGATGCAACAAATTTTTTATCTCTTTTCTAAAACCTAGCAACGCTTGCTGAATTTTTTTTAATATGGCCCAGTTGAAGAGTCAAGTTTAGAAGGGAGAGTTCATTACCATCTCAAGTTTGATGTATAGGGATCAGGTTGAACAAATACAACTTACCTAATCCAATTGGTGAACTTATTCAACCTGTGTGATTCTGTGTTTATGCTAGTCCGTCGTCCAATAAATTCTCTAAGTGGCAAAAACCTAAAGTTAATTTTGAACACACAGGGAGCCAAAATGTACACTGCGCTCAACTGCCTTTTACACTTGAATCAGCTACAAACAAATCAACAACATCAATGCACTACCTAGCACTGAGATGATCATAGCAATTATTGGTGAAATAAGATGCAGAAGAAAGCATATGCAATATGAGTCGGCACAAGCACCTTTTTCTAGCTTCTTATCTACATATATATATATATATATGTAGATATATAGATATATAGATATATTAATTGTTACTGTAATATATACTTCATACTTAATTTCATGGATATATTATTCAGCATAAGTACTTGTCTTCTGGGAATTATTGCTTCTCAATCTTTAACCTTAGTGGAACGATTAAAAAGAGAAAGTTACAGGTAATCAGGAACATTATGAGCCTTGCTCGATCCTCATAAAATGTATGGTGCTAACTAAAACCCAAAAAGAGCCTGAAGCTTGACAAAACCAAAATAAAATGCAAGTTGCAATCCATATGCAAAAAAGAGAAGACTTGTAAATCGGCGTCTTGTGTTCTGGGAATGGCTTGTCTACCTTGGAAGTCTTTGGTGGATTCCCCGGAGTCGGAAAGATTGATCCTTTTCCGATAGCTGGTTTCAGAAAGATAATGGGCTTTTTGTCCTTATAATTCCGGGGTCTGGATTCTGGGTGAGGCTTGTAACTACAAAAGGATTGCTCGCGGATAGGCATAACAGAGAGAGAAGGAGAGGAGCAGAGAACCACTAGCCCAAGGAGAAACAGTAGCAAGTGTTTGAGTGTGAGAACCATTTTAGTATTTTGTTTATGGTATGATTTCAGAATTTGGTGCCTATATATAGTTGTTATGCTTTAAGCTTAGCCATCAAAATGTGATAGGTAAACACTTGCTACTGTGCCATATTTGAGTTGGCAAGGTATGGAAAGTTCGGGCACTGCCTTTAGATGAATGGAATTTCATTAACTAAAACTTAATGATAGGCGTTGTCTTAACTAAAACTTAGTGTTAGGCGTTGATCTAAGTGTATTTGAGTGTATTATAGCTTTTGATGTAATTTGATCAATTTGACCCTTTTAATAAAATTTACTAATTTTTTCAAAAGAAAATGACGTGTGAAAGTCAACAAACGCATACATTACTTTTATAAAAAATAAAGAGGTGGGTTGTGTAATGTCATCAGGTATTACATCAACTAAATATAAATTATAAATACTAACTTGCTATCCCTTGCATGTTCAACAAATTAAAAAGAAAAATATAATTGTATGAAATTATGTGACAAATTTGTTATCACACAAAATGAGTCTTATGGTTAGTTTTAAAAATAAAATTGTGTGAATCCATTGGTTGTTTTTAGAGCAAATTAGCTCCGAAATAAATTTGATGCACAGAGCCACAGACTTTCCTATTAATTATACCAGCATATTCAGACTATTATTCTTGAATTTGGACATTTTAGAAATATCCCTAATGTTTAGACACATCTCACTTAGGGAAACAGTTTTTGCAAGTTCATCAATTGTATCCCCTCACGACTCACGGATTATCTGATTAATGTCCCCAGATGCGGTTTCTGCAGTTAACCACAGCCCACAGGCGTTTGCAAATCATACAAACACTAAATACCCCATGGCGGCCATGGACCACCTTAATTTTATTGAAGTGTTATTTATTTATTTTTTTTCACTTGAGTTAATTTTAACTAAGTCCACATAAATTTGTATCTTGCTTTTTTCATGAGAGGAACATATTATTACCATCGTCAATAATAGATTTATGACTATTTTTTGGGCAAATTGGAGGAAATGGAATTCGGGGATATAAATGGAATTTTCACAGACATGAAGGAAATAAGTAATGTATTAATAAAAATTGTTTCCTCAAGTAATATTTTGACAAACGTCAGGGACATCGCCAAAATTTTCCCTTAGTTCCAAGTCTATATCTATATATATACATATATAAGTATATACTCCCTCAAGTAGTTCTCTTCTCCATCATCTCTACATACACAAAACTATAATTCAAGTAAATTCATATATTACTTCTTTCAAAATTTCTTTATCTCCAAGCTATACATAATGGGTGTCCATCGGTTCGATAAAGATAGCTCAGCTGCAGTTGCTCCATCAAGGATGTTCAAGGCTTTCATTCTTGACTCTCACAATCTCTTCCCAAAGTTGTTTCCACAAGCGTTCAAGAGCGTCGTTTACGAACAAGGTGATGGAGAGGCTGGCAGCGTTAGAATTATGTACTTCGCTGAAGGTAATTAAGTATTCAGTTAATCACATCATCACATTATTCACGACCAAGCTCTTAATCAATAATTAACTAGTGCTTTTTTCGTTCACAACTGTATTTGTTAATTGATTAACTCTAGTGACAAACTTAATGCATGTGATCGATTGAAAGGTAATAAGCACACGTACGCAAAGCAAAGAATCGATGTACTTGACAAAGAGAAGTTTTATTGTAAGTACACTATACTTGAAGAGGACAATATGTTGGACATACTTGAATCCATTGTGTATGAAATTAAGTTTGAGGCTTCTGGCGATGGCGGATCGAATTGCAAAACTGCTTTTGAATTCCATATAAAGGGTGATGGAGATAGTAAATTGGAAGAGGAACTCAAGGGCTCCGTAGAGCAAGGAATGGCATTATTCAAGGCTGTGGAAGCACATCTCTTGGCAAATCCTGATCTCTATGCTTGAATCATTTTCCAATTCCAAGTGGGCTTCTAATAAATAAGAATTAAATAATCTGAACTTTGTTTGCTTATTTATGGTTTTAAACCTTGAATAATGTACTCCATATAATAATATCAATAAATTATGAAGCGTTGCAAAAGTCCACAAACTCACCCATTAAATATTACAGTTTAATTACTCTAATACACATTAGATTCAGGGATGTCTGTTATTACCCTAATTTCAAATTAATTATATACATCACACGATCACAATTCCCCCCCCCCCCAATCTTAGATAACAATGTCGAAAGAATCTGTTTAAAACAAGGGAGTGTGATCTTTTATTTGCACTTCAAAAATATTAAGCCTCAATTTCCTAGTGTTACTTCCCTTATGAAATAGAAATTTTTAAGTTGAATTTAGTAAAAATGACTTCTAAAAATAATAAAGTTAGTTAATATAGTTTAATCATCACATAACTCTCAAACACCTAGTGGTGAGCCACTCATGCTAGACTATAAGACAAACAATAATTAATACAACAAATAAGGAGCTGTTTGGAAGTGCTACATTGTGTAACAGCCAAGCAACTGCGCAGCCGCAGAATAAGAATTTCTACCATATTTCCTGTTGCGGCAGTTGCTACAGTGCAGCACTCCCAAACGAAGCCCGAGATCAGGCACCAAAAATATAAGTTGTAGGATCACGTGGACGAATCAAATTTTCTCATGAATTATATGACTTCGTTCTCAAATTTTGTCCTCTAGAGCTTCTTTCGCTAAGAAAAATATTAAAAAAATTAAAGGAAAATGTGGAAAGTGGTTTAGTCAACAATAGAAGGCTTTAAATGTAACGATGAGAACATATTTTAAATGACAAGATAAAAAGTAACGTTTCTTTTTGGGAAATTTACACTGTTAATCAAAAAACTTTATCAATTTTCACAATTAACCTCACTAATTTTTTTCTATCAACATTAGCCAAAATTAATATTTTTTTCCTAAATTACCCTCAAAAGTTTGTTCTCCCCTTTTTTTGAGACCAATCAAAGTAAGCATGCACTCTTAATCTACTGGCGACGGCAAAAGCGGCAAATACCGGAAAAAATAAACTTCGAGCATAATCCATTCATCCATCCAGATCTAACAGCGTCTGCATTACTGCATTAGTGGTAAGAATTATTTTATCATTCACTGCACTGCACTGCACGAAAATGCCACGGGAGGAAAAATTGGTGCGACGGGCAGCCTGTGGCACCAAGCCCAGGTGCGACGGGAGCCTGTCGCACCAAAAGTCAGAGTGCGACGGGTTGGTGTCGCACCAAGCCCAGATGCGACGGGCTGCCCGTTGCACCACCCATCACACAAAAATTTGTGCGACAGGCTGCTTGACGCACTAAATTTTGTGCGACAGATAGCCCGTCGCACCGATAAGCAGGTTCATTGAAATTGATTTTTTGTAATTCGTAATTAATTTTTTTTTATTTCAGGTATGGATTCAGTTGTGCTTCAATTGTGTTATGATGGTTGGTGGCAGATATTGGAAGATGGGCGTATGGAGTATGTGAATGGTAAAAATAGAGCCTTTTTAGTTGAGAAAAATTGTCTGTTTGATCAATTTTTTATAAGAGTATGTGAGGTATTACAAATAAATCCACATGAATATAGTATTATAATGAAGACAACTTTGAGGTCGGTAAACACATTGTATCATATATGTACATTGCCCATGGATATATCTGATGATGAAATGGTGAAGGTTGTGTTGCACGTGGCATCCAATATGGGCAACTAAGAACTTATTCCTATATTTGTTACCACAACACTTCGAGTTCCGGCTGAAGATGTTAAGCCACCCGTTGAAACAGAAACTTCTTTTAGAGCAAATATGTCTGGCCCCAATAATGAAGAGGAGGTGTTGCCAAGGGCATCGTTGCACCAATATTACTCTTCCTTCAACGATAATAATGACAACATTGATGATAACGGCATTACGTTACAGGATGTTGGAGAATATATATTACCACTAACGACATCGTTGGAGCGACAATATTCTCCGTATCACAGTAATGATTTCTGTGAGAGTGATGATCATGTTGATAACACAGAGAGAAATAATGTTTGTGCAGAACCTTTTGATATTGTGGGAGGCACTTATTTCAATAATGCTGGTGATGATGGCGGAGCCGGTCCTTCCAACATTCTATCGTTTGCACAACAAGAGGATGAGTGTGAAAGCGACATTTCTGTGAATAATAGAGACACTCGATCTATTCCTCCAATAGATGGATCGAGAAGGAGGATTGACCCCCTGATAAACCTTGCTCCAATTTTACCTTCGAACATGGTTGCTCCAAGCTTGCATAGCAGTTGTGCCTCGGATAATATCAGTGTGGGTAGACTATTTACTGAGAAGAATTAGTTAATATTACAACTGCGTAAGGTTGCCCTCAGAGATAAGTTTGATTTCAAGATTCAACGGTCAACAACCACACGTTTTGAAGCTCACTGTAGTTCGGAATTATGTAAATGGCGCCTTCGCGCAATTAGAAGTTCTAATGAGCATAATGTACCTTGGGTGGTGAAGAGAATAGATAATGTACATAGTTGCCATAATGAGGTATTTTCTGATGGTCGTCATCAAGTAAGGAGTCGAGTTGTTGGTCATATTATCGCAGATAAATATATTCAAGATAAAAGAATTTACACTCCAAAATGACATCAGAGCGGATATACAGCAGGAGTACGGTGTTCAATTAACATACCAGCAAGCATATCAGGCTAGAGAAGTTGGTCTTGAAATAGTTCGAGGTAACCCTGCAGAGTCATACAATTTACTACCTAAATACTCTCATGTCCTCACCAAAGCGAATGAGGGTACAGTGACTCACCTCAAGCTGGATGGAGATGGTCATTTCTTGTACTACTTTGTAGCACTTGGAGTCAAATGCTCACCAATTTGAAACCATAAATGATCATCTACTCTGTATTGTCCATGGTCCATTTGCCTAAGCAAAATATTATGCAACAGAACACCACTGAATGGAAAGCTTCGACAATCTAAAAAATGTCCAAATATATTTTTCTTAAACAGATTCAGCTGCCTTTTCGTTAATTTTCTCTCAATGGCTTTTATAACTGAAGATAAATTACACATGCTCGATATTCGTCTCGGAAAGTGATCCGAATAAGCTAACATCATCTTCCCCGGTCCATTATCCGATTCTTCTGATTCCGCCATATTTCTACATTATTACATTATTACTACTCGTTAATATTAATATTGATGTATAACAGGAAAAAAAAAAAATTTATAGTAAACTATGAAAATTAAATAATTAAAATCAGATCGGGGGGGTGGGCGCAGCAGAGCGCGTTACGAGCGCTCTCGGCAGGCGCTCGCGTCTTGTTGACGGAGCTGTGGCAGGCATGAGATGACGCCAAAACCTTCCAAATTTTGAACACCAATACACATCATACACACCAACATCTTCACAACACAACATCATCCATACAAAACACCAACAACTTCACCAATACAGCAACACAAAACAAAAATCATGCAATAAAAATACAAAATCAAAATTTAAGGGTTGTTGTCCTAACCTCTAATTTGAGCGCTTGATTTGATTGAAAATTTGGTGAAGTGTGATGCTAAAAATGACTCCAGGAAGTTGCCGGCATCGAGTTATGGGACGGATTTCACGGGTGAGAGAAACCGAGAGAGAGAGGAAGGAGAGGAAGGAGAGGAAGGAGAGGGAGGAGGGGGAGGAGAAATGGGAGGGGTAGTTTCGGTAAGAAGAGAGTAATTAGGCTAATGTTGATAGAAAAAAGTTAGTGAGGTTAATTGTGAAAATTGATAAAGTTTTTTTGTTAATAGTGTAAATTTCCCTTTCTTTTTGCATATTTGACTCCAAAATATGATTTATTTCCTTTTGGCCCTAATGAGTTCTCATTTAGACACTTACTACAAGATAACCTCCATAAAATCTTTAATGATCAGTTACCCTTTCTTATAATTTAATCCAAATTGGTTGTTATTATTTAAAACATAATGCCCCACGATTAAAATAATGGTCCCACCATTGCTTCACGCAATAGGCAAGTATTTTGAATTAAATACTAGTTTGGATCTTATATCCGAACCAGTAATATGAAAGCATGCAGACACTTGGATGTGGTTGTGTTGAGCTGCATGTGGCAAAATGATACTCTCTGTTTGGTAGAGCAATTTAATCAAACCCATGCATGGTTCCCTTATTCATTGCACAAATTGAGGCTCCCTCTACAAAGGCACAAACAATAAGAGAAATTTGATCAATAGCTCTCGCTTTTTTTCTTTTGGGCATTCATTTGTGTGTACAACTATTTTTATCTGGCGGGTGCCGGCCGGCACATGAAGTCATCAATTCAAAGACAACTATCGGTTTTAGTTGTCTAAAAAATTTAAGTTTTCTGCTAATATTGTAATGATTTGAGCCACATATATAATTTTCCATTTACTGACCCTAACTTATATGATGATAGCATTTGCTTGGTTGTCAAAAAATTTGAATGAATCTAAATGTTATGGAAATCCAAATCCATATGTTTAAGTAATATGTTTGTTTTTCATTCTTTTATTTATAAGTGGTAAGTTGTTTGTTTTTATAAACTAAAAACATTTTAAATCTAGTTTTCTTAACACTTATGTCCTCAAAAGTGTTAATAGGTATATATTAATTTACGATGTTATCTAGTATAATACTATTTATATGTTATAAATTTATATAAGGTAAGCATTTGATATATAATTTGTGGAAAATAGTTTTGATAACATTACTTTTTATTGTTATCTAATAATAAAAGTATATGCCTAAATTCAAATTGAATGTATGTTTGGTACTTAATACTAAGTAAAATTGAGATCAAGAGAAATTCTAATACGATATCTAAAAAAATCTTTTGATTAGAGAACAAATAAATGATTATTGGGTTTTACATAATAGGTATGAAATAAATATATTTAAATGACAATATTTCTGGAAAATAGTTTTGATAACATTACTTTTTATTGTTATCTAATAATAAAAGTATATGCCTAAATTCAAATTGAATGTATGTTTGGTACTTAATACTAAGTAATATTGAGATCAAGAGAAATTATAATACGATATCTAAAAGAATCTTTTGATTAGAGAACAAATAAAGGATTATTGGGTTTTACATAATAGGTATGAAATAAATATATTTAAATGACAATATTTGTGAAAAAAAATTAATTTTTCATTTAGACATTTTATCATTCAAATAAAAGTTAAGAAATTTTAATTTTTTCATTTAGATGAAAATGTCTTACAATAAGAATTCAGATACAAAAAAAATAAGCCAAAATTTAAAAGTATCTTAAATGAAGCTAAATTAAAACTTCCGGCATAAAAACAAACAAACTCGTAATTTGGAATTCACTATGTTTATAAATTTTTTTCCTTTTTCTATTTCATTTTATTATTTTACATTTTCACGCTCTTCAAGATAATTTAAGGCCTCAAGTAAATTTTCAAAATTAAGTTTTTTAATTTAAATTAAGATATTAATGATAAACATTTTATTTTTAGATTAATTCTTTTTAGATAGAAAATCATTAATAAATTTGGTACATCAATTCGTGTGCCAAAATTTTCGAAGTGTATATATATAAATGTTTCAATTTAGATCATGGACTTTAACAAAATTCAAAAAAATTATAACAGTGTGGTTTGATAAAGTAATGGCTTTAGTTTAATAGTTTTTTGGACTTCAATAAAATAAGAGATTTTAGACCAGATCAACACACACGCGCGCGCGTACGCATTGAACATGAATTTCATTTGGTGGGAAATGATAAGAAATTATGTTAAACAACTTCAGTGAAAAATAGAAGCCACACGCGCGCGCACGATGAGCGGTAGCAGACCTGCGACGAGGCTAGACCGGGCTACAGCCTGGTCAAACTTAGGAAAAAATCATTCATACCCCTTATTGTACCATCAATTATATACAATAAATAGATTTTATTTTATTTTCATACATGTCCCTAATACAATTATCCTTATGTTCATTAATTTATACTATAATAGAGTTTTTATTTTATTTTTAAATATGTCCTTCATTCAATTATATATTTTTTCCAATTGAAATTAGTGACTTATTTTATAAAATGAGTAAATTATATATTTATTATATAGATTAAAAACATTAGGGGTAAAGTGTTATTACTTTAATTTATTTATAAAAAATTCTAATTAAAAAAAGTATGTCAATCTAATATAAAATTGTCACTAGTATTAAACTACTTAAAAAAAACAACATATAGTAACAATTATCAACATTTTCATAAATTTTTTATGTGAATTTTGAGATTTTATTTATTAGTTACATTAACTAAAATAAAATTTGAATATTTTGAGGAGCTTTAATTTGATAGGAAAATCATCAACAACTGATTCTTTAAAGTGAGTCAGAGCACTTGGCAAAAACACAACGACACTCAAATATATTTTTGTTGGGTTGAATTTAGTTTATTATTGAAACTTTTGACTAAGAATATGTTTATAATTTAAAAATATGAATAAATATGAATTGTTTAATTTATTGAAACCTGGTAATTAAGTGCTTGACTTCAAACACTAAAGTTTTACTAGCAATTTTTAATTGATTGTAATTACATGTATTCATTCATTTCAGCTTAAAATCCTTAATTAATATATTAATCCTTATATAATCCTTGTATAATTACATTTTATTAGAGTCAGATTCCATAATTGTAAAATAGTGTTTTTATTTTTTAATTGCCTTTGTTTTCTACCTTTTTTATATAATTATTTTTGTATAAAGTACATACTTTTAGGGATAAGATTTTTCATGTCCCTCTTATTTATTTTTTTACTTATGAATTTTTATGCTCACTTTAAAATATAAAATTTTTAATTTAGCCATGAGTAATACAAATTCTTGGGTCTGCCCCTGGCGTTGAACATGAATTTCGTTTGGTTGGAAATAATAAGAAATTATGATAAACAACTTTAGTGAAAAATAGAAGCCACGCGCGCGTGTGTTGAACCTGAATTTCATTTGTTGAGAAAGAAAAAGAAATTATGTTAAACAACTTTAGGGAAAAATGAACGACACACACACGTGCGCGCTGGACATGAATTTCATTTGGTGGGAAAGAAAAAGAAATTATGTTAAACAACTTTAGTGAAAAATAGAAGCCATTACAGAAATGAATATAGAAATTCAAAATTTAAATATAGAGAGTTTAATATTAATTAATTTGTTAATAACCTTTTCCATGTCGTCCTATATTAATTTTTAAATTAATACAATTGAAAAAGATAGTGAAGCAAAAAATATATTAGATGAAATAGGTTAAATGCAATCTCTATAACAAATTATGTAGTTCAGAACTATCACACAAACACTATTATGTTCATAGTAGAAAGAAAATTAGGACTAGTGGCATCCCTCTAATTTCCTTTCAGCACCGCCATTTAACGTCAAGTCCGAGTTTAATTCCAAAATCATCCTTTTCCTCAATAAACATTTACATTTTTCATGATAAATTCAAATTTCTCAGTTTCTTCCTCGTTTTTTACACGTCTACTAGGCCCAGTACCATTGCTGCCCGTCATCAACATGGACAACATTTTTCATGATAAATTTCTGGAATATCAGTCATTTACGCATTTATTAAACCACATATAATTGAAATAACTATGGTTAAAAGAGGACAAAGCAAGCTTAATTTCAGGAAAATGGTAAGAAAATTTAAAATATAGTTCAGACCTGACACCCTTAACCACAACATTTGATTAATTCCTAAACAAGTCTAATTCTACTCAGATAGCGAAGACAAGTAGGCCAAAATGATTACAACTGCTGTTATCTAGAGACTTTGGCCACCAAGCTTCCGTTTAATTAGTCTCTATATTTTGGATTCAAGTCTCTGTTTAATCAATCCATATATTTTGAAAAAAAGATAAGACTATTTGAATTTACTAATTTCTTCTTTATATCTTTGTTTTAGTTAAGAATTTTATTTTCTGAATAATTGTTTTAAAGATTACTTAATTAACTGTTTCTCTCTGGCTTCTCAATTTCATATATTCTCATAAGTTCATTCAAGTATATTATTTTAGATGTAAATAACTAGTATTGCTAACTAAGAGGAACGAAACCCGTTATTGAAAGATAGACATCAACAAGTTTTTATCGGACATTAAATTAAGTTAATGAATATCAAGAAATTAATTTTTACCAAAGATTTTCCTTTATATATATATATATAGCATGAAATAAGAATCATGATATAATAAGAAAGGCCAAAAAATGAATTCAAATTAGAGTAAAATTGAGTATTTAATTTGTAAAATGTGAGAGCAGTGAGAGCACATGCAATTGTAAGAGAGAAGAAGATTAGTGAAAAATGATTTTGAGATTTGTAAATTTTTAATTGCTTAATAATGAAATTATTTTTTTTAAATAGGTATAGAAAGAAATTTGATGGGTTCAAATAGTCTCATGAGAAATGCTTTAGAATACTTATATTGTTAATTATGTACACAATTGTTATTAATCTTTTCTTTACTTTTACAATAATAATATCCTGACGTTGATTTGGAAAAGTAAAAAAAGAAGAACTTAATTTTCTATATTCTAAGAAAATCTTTATTCTTATCTTATCATTTCTTTTCGTTTTTCTTCTTTTAAAAGTAAATTCCTTCAGATTAAACCAAATTAAAAAAATATTTTAGCTACAAGATACTGATGCTCATTCCAAACTTTTAAAAGCACGATAAAAATTGATAAGCGAGAGTCTAGTCCAAGTGTCCAACCACGTCTTTGATGGATAAATTCTACTTGATTTAGTCCTTAATAGTGTGGGCCATGCCAAATTTTAAACTTCAGCCGTAGATTTGTTATCTTCACCAAGCACTAATATTGGCTGCCTCACATCCATGCACCCACTGGATCTATATATATCACATTAAACCAGAAATAAGGACTCACTCAAGCTCACCTGCTCACTTTTGATTACGGTTCTCCAGAAGCTAACAGAGATCGTTTCTGCTTTGAAGAATATGGAAACTCCTTACACAGGTTAATTGTTAGGCCATGTTCAATTGAATGTCATTTATAATTCTAATTTTAATAAATGTGTTTTTGAGTAAGTTTTCTATTATCAACTTTTCAGGTAAGAAAGAATGGTCAGAGGGTGGACTATTTATTCTAATAATTATAATGAGTATGTTTGATGATGAGAAAATAAATAAAAATGATCTGGATCTTCTTGCTGTCCCTCAATACGGGAGGTACCCTGACTACACCGGTTAGGTGTTATAATGTTATACTTTTATGTTATGCTTAATAAAATAAAAGGATGGATAATATTATTATCCAGCAATGATGTGAATACAAGTGTGGTTTAGTCAACTACTAAGATCTTGAGGGATATACAAAAAATTTCTTTCTTTGGCCTATGTATTTTGTCGTCCTTAATTAATAAATAAAATTATTGTGTTTATGTGAGTTGACTGAATTATTTTGGCAATAGATATAAAATTATTTTATATATCTCTATTTGATTAATTGTGCTCTTTTTCTTCTTGAATATTTTTGTTAATCAAACTCGACATATGAGTTAGCTAATTCTTGCAGCTCCGACGGGGCCAAAATCTTTATAATTAATTAATAATACTATTATGTTTGTTATTTGTTAATTAACTGGCATATATCATCAGGATGATAAAATCTTACCATAGCTATATTAAGGGTTCTCTTACTTTAATATGATAAAGGACAAGTTAAAAAATAAACAAATTATATATTTCAATATATTAGATTAAAGATGGCTACACCCCATGATTTATAAAAATAATCACGAGACCCTCAAGTTTTTAACAAGAAACACTAAGACCCTCTTCCATTACTTGCTACAATTAATTTCGATGGAAAATATAAAATTTACTAATATGTTTTTCTGATGCACTTACTACCTTCCGGAATTTAAAATTAAATAAATAAATATATGAAAAATGTGGCTAACTCATTAGCATTAATTAACAATTTTGCCGCCACTGACACCATCAGTTAAAGCATGCAAAATACTGGTTAAAAATGATTACGAAAATTAAAAAAGAAAAAGGGAGAAAAAAACCCACAAATATCTGCCAGAGCCCTTGAAAACCCAGGACCCACTGACTATGAAGATGAAGAATAGTAGAATGTAAAACATTCTTGATTAGTATTTTTTAAACTTCAACAATTCACTGGTTATTGTAAATCATCCTCCATAACCAGTTAACCACGGATTATTAACATTTTAGATTGATTGTAGTTCAGCAACGGGAGAAAAATATTTAATAAAATAAGTTTTCTTTTTTTTTTTTAATTTATTCATAGTGTGGAGGATAGAAGATGAAGAATAGTAGAGCGCGAAACGTGTATTTAATTGGTGTAGGCACGAATAAAATTTTTGGCTGGTTAAATTATGGCCTTAAGTCCGAATCTTTAAATTCTAAGTTAATACGAGGCAAAAGTATCAAAATGTCTTTTTTGTAAAATGTAATATGTAATGAAGAAGGATTAATATCCCTTATTGAAAATTTAAAAGTACTCGTACTATTTTCTTAAATCATGGAGGTGTAATTATCCTTTCTATAAGTCACATGCAAATCCACTCATGAATATAAAATCCTTAGCCACCTATATTACTACCTTTGGGAGCCTCTGGGACTATTTTCCTAACTGTAGCTATCTTTTTTATCACATAATGCAAAATCAATTCATCACATGGAGAAAATCCCTAGCCCCCAGAATTATCGATTAGCAACATTACTACTTTCCTATAAATGAGTACAAATCATGATTCCTCAAGTTAACAGTACCTCCTCCAAGGCTCCAACAATCATTCCTCTAAAATCTCTGCCATAGCTGCTGTCCGTAATAATATAATTTAGTTAGGAAACATGTAATTATACAAAAGTATTCTCAAGTTTCAGTCAATTATTTTTATTTTTATGGTATGAGAGAGCTATGGCTTCAAGTTCAAGATCTGAGCTATCTCTTTCACTACAATACCTTCATCGGTGTGCGAGTTTAATTTCCTTCATCTGAAAACTATTTCGTATGGAGTTCTCAAGTTCAACCACTTGTTTACCGTCTTTGCCTCGAACACCACTTGGCGAACACCACTTGGCCGATGTTGAGCCTCCATCTAAAACCATTAGAGAAGATGGAAAGGAAAATATTAATCCAGACCTAATCGTTTAGAAGCACAATGATGGCTTGCTTGCAACTTGGTTGAGGAGCATGATGAATGAAGATATTTTGGGTATAAAAGTCGGGTTGCAAACAGCCCGTGATATCTGGCTCACAATTCCGAAGTGCAAGAAGCACGGCTAAAAGATAGCCCATATTCTCTGAAGAAAAGTTCATCTAAACTAGATGACTTTCTCAAGAAATTCAGAATCACGTGTGACAAGCTTGTCGCTATTGGAAAACCACTCAGTGACAATGACAAAGTTTTCCAACTCGCTCGTGCGCTTGGATCAAGATATTCCGATTTCAAAACAACCATGTTAACGAAGGCACCATATCTGAGCTACAAACAGTTTGTCAACGCTCTCTTGAATCATGAACAAACCGTGATTGTACGCAAGATGAAGAGTCAAGTCAATCACAGTCAAGGGGGCATGGCAGGCAGAAAACACGAGGCAGACGACCTTCACAAAATTGTGGACACAGAGGCAATGCAAACTATCATAACGAAAAACCACACAATAATGGCCATTACGGTGGCAGAAGCAATGGAAACTACCAGAACCAACAGCCGTACAATAATGGCCAAAATTCACCAGACCCACCGAAAAAGAATAATCAAGAATATGCTTTTTTTTTGGTCAAATATGTGGGGGAAATTTACAAAAATAACTAAATTTTTTTTATTATTTTCATAATTAATCCTCGTAATTTTTTTCTATCAAGATTAGCCCAACACAAAATTTTATCCCTGCATTACCCTTGTTTACAAACGAAAAACAATTTCTCTTCTCCTCTTTTATCAAACCAAAAGCAATTTGCACTCTTGAATCATCGCCGGCGACAGCAAAAGATAACGACAGCAGACGCTAAAAGTAAACTCCAAACATAATCCATCTACATGCAACATAACACGAATCTGCATTATCTCACGACACGAATCCGCATTACGTGGTAAGAATTATTTTTTCAACTTCTAGCGATTCATCTGAGTGCGAGAGGCAGCCCGTCGCAAAAAATTTTGTGCGACAGGCTGCCTGTCGCACCGGGAGCATGTCGCATGAGGCCTCGTGCGACAAGCTGCCTATCGCACCAGGCCAAGACAGATTCAATGAATACGTCTTGGCACAATGCAATCGCGACTGCACTGGCGAATCCAAGACTTAATATTATCTCGGGCTAAATTTAAAAATTTTATATTTTTAAGTGAACATAAAAATTTATAAGTAAAAAAAGTATATTAAATAAGGAAGGATACCGAGAACTTTATCCCTCTAAATATTTACTATATAAAAAAATAATTATAAAAAAGAGTAGAAAATAAAAAGTAACTCAAATATGAAAATACTATTTTTTAATTATATAATCTAATATTGCAACTTATAATAACATGTAATTATATGAGGATTAAAAAATCAATTAAGAATTTCAAATTAAAATAGACCAATATATGTAATTACAATCAATTAAAAATTGTAAGTAAAACTTTTATGTTTGAAGTGAAATACTAAATTACTAGACTTAATAAATTAAACAATTAAAATGTATTAATCCTTTCAAATTGTAAAAGTATTATTAGTTAAAAGTTTCAATAATAAACTAAACTCAATTCAACAAAAAAGGTATTTTTGTGAAATTTTTTCTTTATCAAGCGTTCTGCCGCTCTTTAAAAAACTAGATGTTAATTATTCTTCTATCAAAAGTTCCTTAAAATACTCAAATTCCATTTTCTAACTTGTTCTCTTAGTTTTTTTTTTTAAACTAATAAATAAAATCTGAAAATTCACATAAAGTTTTTTTGAAAATATTGATAATTGTTACTATATGTTGTTTCTATAAATACTTTAATACTAATAACGATGTTATATTATATTGATCCTTTTTTTTCAATTAGAAGTTTTTTAAAATAAATTAAAGTAATAATAAAATTTTAACTGCCTAATTTTTCAATCTATTCAATAAATATGTAATTTAATCATTTTATAAAATAAGTCACTAATTGCAATTGAAAATAATATAATTGAATTAGGGCATATTTATAAATTAAATAAAAACTCTATTGTTATATAAAATTGATGTAATTGAGTTAGGGACATATTTGAACATAATGTAAAAACTCTATTATTGTACTAAATTGATGAAAACATAAGGGTAATTGAGTTAGGAACATATTTGAATATAAAATAAAAACTCTATTGTTATACCAAATTGATGAAAATATA
Organism: Citropsis articulata; assembly: GCA_030449925.1. Taxonomy (NCBI): domain Eukaryota; kingdom Viridiplantae; phylum Streptophyta; class Magnoliopsida; order Sapindales; family Rutaceae; genus Citropsis; species Citropsis articulata. Next base: position 1,582,103 of record JASUUH010000077.1, read on the forward strand.
AGGGCAATTAAGCTAGGGACATATATGAAAATAAAATAAAAACTCTATTCTTTTACTAAATTAATCTATACGTCCAGTAACTGGGCCAGACAGATTCATTGCAATTGCGTTTTGCAGCTATGCATGTGACATCTGTCGCAAAAAACAGATTCATTATCGAATTTATTATTCGTAATTTATTTTTTTTATTTTTTTATTTTAGATTTAATGGATTCAGTTGTGCTTGAATTGTGTTATGATGGTTGGTGGGAGACATTAGAAGATGGTCGTATGGAGTATGTAAATGGAAAAAATAGAGCGTTTTTAGTTGAAAAAAATTACATGTTTGATCAATTATTGGCAAGAGTATACGATGTGTTACAAATAAATCCTAATGAATATAGTATCACAATGAAGATACATTTGAGGTCTAGTAACACGTTATATCGTGTATGTGCATTGCCTATGGATATATTTGACGATGAAATAGTAAGAGTTGTGTTGCCTATGACATCAAATGTGGCTAGCTTTGGATGTATTCCTATATTCGTTACCACATCACCTCGAGTCCCGAGCGAAGATGTTGAGCCACCTATTGAAATAGAAACTTCCTTTAGAGTAAACATTTTTGGTCTTGATAATGAAGAAGAGGTGTTGCCAAGAACACTATCATTGCAACAATATTACTCTCCAATCCACGACAATAATGACAATATTGATGACAACGAAATTACGTTAGAGGAAGTTGGAGAAGATGTATTTCCACTAACGACGTCGTTGGAGCAACGATATTCTCCGTATTACAACAATGATTTTCATGACAATGATGATCCTGTTGATGGCACAGAGGGGGATAATGTTTGTGCAAAACTTTTTAATAGTATAAGGGGTACTCATTTCAATAATGCTGGCAATGATGGAGGAGTTGGTCCTTCTAATATTTCATCGTTTCAGCACGAGGATGAGTGTAAAGATGATATTCCTGTGAATAACAGAGACAATCGACATATTCTTCCAATGGCCGGATCGAGAAGGAGGATTGACCCCCTCACAAGTCTTGCTCCAATTTTCCTTCGAATATGGTTGCTCCAAGCTTTATTAGCAGTTGTGGATCAGATGATATCAGTGTGAGTAAGCTATTCACTGAGAAGAATGAATTAATATTACAACTGTGTAAGATTGGCTTTAAGGAGAAGTTTGATTTCAAGATTGCACGGTCTACAACGACACGTTTCGAGGCTCACTATTCTTCAGAATCATGTAAATGGCGCATTCGAGCAATTAGAAGTTCGAATGAGCAAAATGTTCCTTGGGTGGTGAGGAGAATTGACAATGTACACACTTGTCATAATAAGGTATTGGTTGATGCTCGTCATCAAGTAAGGAGTCGAGTTGTCGGTCATATTATCGCAGATAAATATGTTCAAGACAAAAGGATTTACACTCCGAATGACATCAGAGCAGATATGCAGCAGCAGTACGGTGTTCAGTTAACATACCAGCAAGCATATCGGGCCAGAGAAGTTGGTCGTGAAATAGTTCGAGGCAATCCTGCAGAGTCGTACAACTTGCTCCCTAAATACTCTCACGTGCTCACTAAAATGAATGATGGTATAATTACTCACCTCGAGCGAGATGGAGATGGTAATTTCTTATACTATTTTGTAGCACTTGGATCTTCCATCAAGGGTTTTATGCAGTACATTCGGCCTATAATTGCTGTAGATAGTACGCATCTAAAGGGGCTATATCGTGGCAGTATGTTCGTAGCAACATGTCTGGATGGTAATAACCAATTGTATCCGTTAGCCATTGGGGTCATGGATTCATAAAATAATGATGCTTGAGAGTGGTTTATGACGAAGTTACATGGAGTGATTGGCGATATGCCAGAGTTGGTATTTATCTCTGATCGATGCACTGCCATAAGGAGAGCAATTCATAAAGTATTTCACAATGCAACTCATGGCATTGTTTTTACCATGTCAAAGGTAATATTAAGTCAAAGTTTAAGATGTCCAGAGCTCTTTGTGATGAATTTGGGCCGACCTTTATTAATACAGCAAAAGCATATAGACACGAAGAATTTAAAAGACAACTTGAAGGGTTGTGGATGCTCCACTCGGGTGGGGCTGATTACTTAGAAAATATTGTGGGTACTTGTAACTGGGCAAGATCTCAGTTTAAAGGTAGGATGTACAGCATATTTACTACTAACATCGCAGAAAGTGTTAATTCTTTCATGAGTGAACTGCGAAAATTTCCTATTACTCATCTTGTTGATTATTTTAGAAAAACATTGCAACACTGATTTTATGATAGAAAATTTATGGCTAAATCAATAAGTACTCGGCTAACAACATGCGCGGATGAAATAGTCACTGAGAGAAAAACTATAGCTGAAAGAATGATCGTTCACCCAGTGTCTCCGCATCGATTTCAGGTTGTTGGCGGTGGGATTAAGGAAGGCTTAGTTGACCTACAAAAGAGAACTTGCTCCTGTAGAGTATTTCAGCTTGATCAGCTTGTATGTGCTCATGCAATTGCGACATGTCTAACTGTCCGAGTGGATTTTATAAACCTTTGTTCAGACTTTTACACCAAGGAATTGTTAGTGATGACTTATGCACAACTAGTGGAGCCAGTTGGTGACGTGGCTGATTGGGAAGTTCCACATGTAATTCAAGAGATGCACGTTTTTTCACTGGTTGAGGCACCACCAGCTGGTCGTCGTAAAGAGCTCAGAATACCCTCGGTCGGCGAGGATGTTAACCGAAGGACTGTTAGGTGTGGATGGTGTAATGTATCGGGACATAATCGTAAGCGATGTAAAAATCTCATTGCTTCGAGTCGAAGTTAGTTGAATTGTTTCAATGATTCCTTATGTAAAAACAGTTGTTGTTTTTTTGTATTGTGCACTTATTTATCATTAAGTCATGAAATTTTATTTTATTTCATTTTTTAATATTAAAAATCAGCATTACACTAAACATGAGTACGCAAATTAGAATAAAAATCCATGTTTCAACATTCTTAACACTACAACAGTTTATAGTGTAATATCATTATTAAATATATCAACTGCAATCTTCTTTCTAAAGTACTTCCCATGACTACCGTCAAACTATAATTTCAGTCCAAACATCAAATACATCATAAACATTAACAAAAAAAAAAACACCGCAATCACTTGTTCCAGGCTCTTATTGCGGCACACTCTTAACTGCAATAACTTTCCAGGGGTTGGCACTTCGCAACTCAAGTCGGATGTTGTACTCATGTCAATCGTATGGTCCATGATTTGAGGCGGAGGTAAAGGCCGGATGTTATTTCCTTGCCTGAATGGAGGGATCATGTAAGGACTGTTAAATACATATGACGGTCTGTACGCTCGACCGAACTTACTAATGCATGGAGACACCTCAGTGAAGACCTGTACGCTCTCCCCACTAACATCTCCGTAAAAACTATATAATGACGTGGGAGTAGAAAAATTTTGATTGCCCACATCAGTATACAATTCGTAGTCATCCGGGGCATATCCAATCGACAGAATAAATATATTAACCAACTATAAAATTAAACGCTAAACGAACACAATTGTTAAATTTAAATTAACTCACCGCATATTAGCGTCCAGTCGGAGAATCTTTGTTTCGACGTTTAGACATTAAATCAATAAATCCCACAATATTTTCTTTAAAATCTTTAAATTCTGACTTAAATTCATAAACGTTACGATCAATCTTGTCCAGCCGTCGTCTCATGTAATCATTAAACTGCTTTGTCCTTGTCTATAACAAAAAAATTCTTTATAATAACAACTTATTATAACAATTTATATATAAGGAAAAGTAATTATTTATAACCTCCGAATCACGTGCATCATCAAAGTCGTCTGTCTGCTCCTGATGGTCATTCACGGGCACCTCCTCTTCGGATGCAGTGTCACACTACTGTGGTGTTGGACTAGGTATGTCGTCATGCTCGTCTGATTGCGTTATCACAGGCGGTGGCACGTTGATTTAAGGTTGGTGTTGTATAAAGTTATATTTAAAACAAGTGAATGAAACGTGAAGATTTTTTAGTAAATAAATAATATTACTTATAGGATGCCGACCTTATGAGCCCAACTTGGAATACATGGCATGTAATCCTTCACAGTGAGCCAATATTTTTTATGACTCTCCTTTGCATCTGGCTGAAGGGTTTGTAAAACGTTCCCTTAATATGAATTCAACCCAAAATTTTAAGTAAGTGTACAGAACTCGAACTTAATAATATAAAAAAAGGTACTTTAAGTCTTGCAATGCATATTACTTACAAGACGAGATTCGTCATTTAAGAACGAATAAACCTCAGCAAAATTTATTTTAGAAGAAGCCATAGGCTTCCATTGCACGATGCGGGGAAGCTTCTTCTTCGTTTTTACGACCCATGCTGGCGGCAGACCTCCGATCGCTTCGTAAATCCAAACCTGCAACAACCCAAGTAAGAAAGTTTTAAAAACAACCATTAAATATTTAATGTTACAAAACTTATTAAAGAAAAAAAAACAACACACCTGAACCCCGGACGTAAAGCCGTAAACATTGTACTTTTCTATTTTATGATTAGGCTTAGACAACCGAGTCGCCTTATATTTCTCATCTTTTTCGTACAGTGCATTGTCAAGACTGTCATATATCGTTTCCCACAATATTCGACCCCATGGATGATTTCGGAAGTAATGTATGTCATTTACTTCGTTAAGCCATGAGAAATTAAGTTAACAGTGGCCTTTTCTTCCATTTAGAACTCTATCTGTAAAATAAAATAACGCGATCTGTAATGCATCAATATCGTCCATAGCCTGAAAATCCAACTTCTCAAACAATGTATCGAATTGCTTAAGATTGATGTTGCGAAACAAACTATTAAAATACGTATTTAGTAGCCTATGCCTTGCTTTATTAGCTGTTAAAGCGGTATTTTCACCATAACAAAGTCCAGTAACTAGGCACCATTTTCTCATTGACAAGCGTATCAAATGCTCACCAATTTCAAACCATAACTGATCATCCTCCTCGTTTTCTCCATGATCCACTTGCCTAAGGAAAACATTGTGTAAAATGACACTACTAAACGGAAAGCTTCGACAGTCCAAGAAATGACCAAATATATCTTTCTTGAACATATGCAGCTGCCGTTTTGTTAATTTCTCTCAATGGCTTTCATGACGGCAGAAAAATTACACATGCTTGAAATTCGGCCCGGAAAATGATCGGCATAAGCTAATTGCATCATGCCCAATTCATTTCTCGATATTTCTGATTCCGTCATGTTTCTATAATATTTATAATATTATTAGTATACATATATTAAAAAAAATTGACTTAGCGACAAAAAAACACACATGCTATCATTTCTCGTAATCAACATCCTTCCATCTTCATTCAAGATAACCAACACAACAAGATAACATAGAACAACAAAAGAAAATATAAAATCAGGGTTTTTTAGCTAACCTTTAATTTGAATTGCTATCCTGCCGAGGATGAACTCCGAGAAGCTGCCGACGATGAGTGGAAACCGTGGCAGCGTAATCATCGGTGATGGAGTGAGAGATCGAGCGAGAGAGAGTAAGGTGAGAGAGGAAATGAGAGGGGCAGTTTCGGTAGTTAGAGTATTTTTTGGCTAATCTTGATAGAAAAACATTGTAAGGGTTATTTTCAAAATTAGTCAAAAATTTTGGGTTGTTCTTGTAAATTTCCCCAATATGTGGCAAAGAGAGGCCACAATGCAGCAATCTGTAAAAACGGGTACGATCAAGATTATGATGAGAAGGAAGTGACAACATATATCAAGGCATAAATTATGTATCATAGCTGTATATATATTGTAATTAGGAGTATCTGCAATTTCCTTGTTTAGATAGATCTAATTACTAGAAATTAGCCTAGATTTGGTTGATGTAATAGCTGAAAATCAGCCTTGTAAATTTCTACAGTTTCTATTTAATGAGAGGAACTTTCACAATGAGGGACATTCAATCCAATTGATATGGTATCAGAGCCATAATTCAAAATTTTAGAAAATCTTCTTGTAAGTCTAAGATCTTGGTTTTGGGTAGATTTCTAGTTTTTTTTTTTTTTGAACTCTTAGGTTAGTTGATTTGCTTTACTTCTTGTTACATTTGGTGAGTTGTGGTAACATGTCAACTAGCAACGGGGAAAATTTTGGTATGCGTTTCACGGGTAAGAATTATTCTACCTGGGAATTTCAGTTTCGATTATTTGTCATGGGAAAGGAACTCTGGGGTCAATAGTGATCCAGCTCCTACTGATCCTCCTAAATTGGCTCAGTGGCAAGTCAAAGATGCTAGAGTCATGACGTGGATTGTGGGATCAGTTGATTCGTCACTTGTTCCCAATCTGAAGCAACATAAGACAGCTAAAGACATGTGGGAGTATTTGAAAAAAGATTTATAATCAGGACAATACAGCCAAACATTTTCAGTTAGAGTACGAGATTGCTAGGTACTCTCAAGGTGATCTCTCCATTTAAGAATATTTCTCCGGATTTCAGAACTTATGGGCAGAATATATTGACATGATTTATGTCCAAGTACCAATTGAATCTCTGGCTAATGTTAAAAAAGTGCATGAACAGAGTAAGCGAGATCAGTTTTTGATGAAACTACGTCCTGAATATAAGGCAGCCCACTCCAATATGATGAATCGTGATCCTTCTCCTTCTTTGAATGTGTGCTTTAAAGAATTACTTCGTGAAGAGCAACGTCTTGCAACACAAACTATTTTCCAGTAAAATAAAATGCATGACAATGCAATGGCTTATGCTGCAGCTCATAGGAGAAGCAAGGGGAGAGACATGGGACAAGTTCAATGCTTTAGCTGTAAGGAATACGAACATATTGCTGTTAACTGTGCAAAGAAATTTTGCAACTATTGTAAGACGCTTGGGCATATTATCAAAGAATGTCCTACTCGCACCCAAAATGATCAAGCTAGTCAGGTTGCTGTTGCTAATCAGGCTGTTGATGGTTTAACAACTGTTGATAAATCAGCTCTTACTCTAGAAATGGTTCAGCAAATAATTATTACAGCCCTTTCAGCCTTAAGGCCTCAAGATAAACGCACTCTACCATCTTTCTCTTGGCTTGTTGACTCGGGCGCATCCAATCATATGACCAATTCTAGTGACACTCTTACCAATGTTCAAAAATATTATAGAGACATTCAGATTGCTAATGGTAGTAAGTTACCTATTCATGCTATTGGGGACATTAATTCTTCAATTAAAGATGTTTTTGTGTCTCCTCAGCTTTCGACTAATCTTATTTCAGTAGGACAATTGGTTGATAATAACTGTGATGTTTGATTTTTCCGTGATGGTTGTATTGTGTAGGACCAGGTGTCGGGGAAGATACTAGCGAAGGGGCCTAAAGTTAGACGCTTGTTTCCTTTGCACTTTTCTGTTTCTAAGTTTGTTTCTTTGGCTAGTATTGCTGTAAACCAAAAGAGTGAAGTATGGCACAAACGTTTAGGCCATCCTAGTCCTATTTCATTTAATAAATTTAGGTTTATTGGGTAATAAAGATCATTTTTCCTCTCAATTTTCTTTTGATTGCTCTGCTTGTAAATTAGGTAAAAGCAATTCTCTTTCTTTTCGTTCTCATGGTAGTCGTGCAGAAAATTATTTTGATATAATTCATAGTGACGTGTGGGGCATTACTCTTGTTATATCTCATGTCAATTATAAGTACTTTGTCACATTCATTGATGATTACAGTAAGTATACTTGGATTTATTTTCTTCGTTCTAAATCTGAGGTATTTTCTGTCTTCAAAACATTTGTAGCCTATATTAAGACTTAATTTTCTTCAAATATTAAAGTGCTCAGATCAGATTTTGGTGGCGAATATATGTCCCATGAATTTCATGATTTTCTTCAGCAAAAGGGAATTGTTTCCCAACGCTCCTGTCCTTATACACCTCAGTAAAATGGTGTCGCTGAACGTAAGAACCGTCATTTATTAGATGTTGTTCGAACTTTATTACTTGAATCTTTTGTTCCATCTAAATTTTGGGTTGAAGCCTTAAGTACAACAGTTTATCTAATTAATCGTTTGCCTTCAAGCGTCTTGAACTTTGAATCTCTCTATTATCGTCTTTATCAGAAGCATCCCAACTATATTGACATGCATACTTTTGGCTGTATTTGTTTTGTTCATTTGCCACCTCATGAGCGTCATAAGCTTTCTGCTCAATCTATTAAATGTGGTTTTATGGGTTATAGTGCTTCACACAAAGGTTATGTTTGCTACGATTCATGTTCTAACAGATTTCGTATTTCTCATCATGTTATTTTCTTTGAAAATCAATTCTTCTTTTCTACACATGTTGAGTCTTCACCAGAGTCACTTGTTCTTTCTAATTTTGATGAGATAAATACTACTATTGAGAGATTCAAGCCTGGATTTGTTTATACACGACAACATCCAACTTTGCAATCTTCTGAGCTTGATCTGACATCTAAACCCATTCAAACTGTTTTTTCCACGGACAATCAGCCCTCAAACACTACTGTTCACGGCTCTTCCAGAATCATCCGACCACTTAATCGGTATGGATTTCACACATCTCTTCATACTACTTTGACCAGTGTTTCTATTCCTTCATGTTATTTAGACGCTGCTAAATATAATTGTTGGCGTAAGGCTATGAAAGAATAACTTCAAGCTCTTGAGGACAATCACATATGTGATATTGTTCATTGTCCGCCTAATGTTAAACCTATTGGTTGTAAATGGGTCTACTTAATCAAGCTTCGTTCAGATGATACTCTAGATCGCTATAAGGCACGGCTAGTTGCCCTTGGTAACAAACAAGAGTATGGGGTTAATTATGAAGAGACTTTTGCTCCGGTTGCCAAAATGACTACAGTCCGTACGGTTATTTCGATTGCTGCCTCACAAGGCTGGCCACTTCATCAAATGGATGTTTAAAACGATTTCCTTCATGGTGATCTCGCCGAGGAGATTTACATGGTTTTTCCACATGGCTTGCCTTCCTCCTCTCCTTTAAATGTCTGTAAGTTGAAGTGATCGCTCTATGGGTTGAAGCAAGCTCCTCGGGCTTTTGATAAATTCTGATCCACCTTGCTTCAATTCTCGTTTAAGCAAAGCCAATATGACTCATCATTGTTTTTTTACAAGACATCTACTGGTATTGTTCTTCTCCTAGTTTATGTTGATGATATTGTTATTACTGGGACAGATTCTGCCTTAATTAGTCGGTTGCAACAACATCTTCAAGCTTCATTTCATATGAAGGATCTTGGTCCTCTTACTTATTTCTTGGGTTTTGAAGTTTATTATGATTATTCTGGGATTTTTTTGAATCAACATAAATACACACATGATTTGCTTAAATTAGTTGGTCTTCATGATGCCTCTCATGTGGATACTCCACTAGAAGTCAACACAAAGTATCGTAGTGAAGAAGGTAAACTCATTTCTGATCCTACTACCTATCGACAATTGGTGGGAAGCTTGAATTATTTGACTATTACGAGGCTGGATATTTCCTTTGCTGTCCAGCAAGTAAGTCAATTCATGCAACATCCCCGTCATTTACATTTAGCTGCTGTTCATCGTATCCTTCGATACCTTCGTGGGACTCCTAGCCGTGGATTGTTCTTTCCCGTTGGTTCTCCTCCTCATCTTGTTGCCTATAGTGACGCTGATTGGGCTGGCTGTCCAGACACTCGACGATCTGTCACGGGCTGGTGCATGTTTCTTGGGAATTCCTTAATTTCTTAGAAGAGTAAGAAGCAAGATCGTGTTTCTAAATCTTCAACTAAATCTAAATACCGTGCTATGTCTGCTGCTTGTTCAGAGATTGTTTGGCTTCGTGGACTTATAGCCAAGCTTGGTTTCTCTCAATCTAATCCTACTCCACTCCATGCTGATAACACTAGTGCTATTCAGATTGCTGCAAACCCGGTTTTCCATGAACGCACTAAGCATATTGAGGTGGATTGCCATTTTATTTGCGAAGCTTTGAACACTCCTATTATTTCTCCTTCTCATATTTCCATTACTCTCCAGAGAGCTGATGTATTTACTAAGGTTATGACACGAAAGCGTCATCAGTTTCTTGTGAGCAAATTGATGCTTCTTGATCGACCAGCATCAATTTGAGGGGGGATGACAACATATTGTAATAGCTGTATATATATTGTAATTAGGAGTATCTGCAATTTCCTTGTTTAGATAGATCTAATTACTAGAAATTAGCCTAGATTTGGTTGATGTAATAGCTTAAAATCAGCCTTGTAAATCTCTACAGTTTCTATTTAATGAGAGGAACTCTCACAATGAGGGACGTTCAATCCAATTGATAGGAAGCACCACATGCATGCCTTAGCTACAATGAACATCAACGTAAATGAAGATCATCAGTTCTAAGCAGATTCTGGTGCTACCACTCACAAGACAAATGATCCAGGTATCTTGATTGTATTAAAACTTATAAAAGTTATAAAGGACGTGATCAAATATTTGTGGGGAATGGTAACAGTTTGCATATCACTCATATTGGTAATATTTTGTCTTAAAACAAGTCACAGTAATTTGAGTCTAAATAAAGTCCTATTTTTCCTTGCTTAAAAAAGAATCTCGTATTATTAGCCAGCTTATCGATGATTTAAAATGTTTTTTAATGAAAGTGGGTTTTTTGTTAGAGCAAGGAGGACATGATCTCGGAAAAAGGACACAGATGCGGCAAGATGTATGCCTTCGGCGAAAATCAACGAATGGCACTTAATGTAATGAAAGGAAACGCTCAAGACTTCATTCTCTGGCAGAAGAGACTTGGACATGCAAGCTCTAGAGCACGGGAAACTTTGAAGGAAAATAAGGCCATTAGTCTTTCCAGTTGGATTCAGAAGCCAAGTTTATATGTTTCTTGCCAATTAGGAAAAAACTGTAAATGCCCTTTAATTATCGACTAAAATTTTAGAGTTTCCCAAAAAATACATTGTGATGATCTATGAGGACTATTATTTCTAATTAAAAATATCGATTTTATGCTTCATTTACGGATGATTCCTCGTTTTTCTTGGTAATCCCACGAAACAATAAATTTGACTTTTTTGGTTATTTTGTGAAATTTCAGAAATAGGTTGAAAATCTATTGGACAGAAAAAACATTTTTTTCCAATGCAATGGAGGAGGCGAAGTCAACTCTCTACCCTTGAATAATACGGGATTACTATTTAAATTTCTTGTCTATACACTCTTGAATAAAATGGGGTTGCCGAGAGAAAGCGTAAACACATGGTAGAGACAGCTTTAGTACGATCTTTCATGCTTATCTGCCCCTTTAGTGTTGGGCAGATGGATTTTTAGCATCCGAGCGTTTATGTTAAGAATAGAATATAATGCCTTTGTCCGCTGTTAGTAGTATGCGAATCCCATATAAAAAATTATTTTAAAAAATTCCGGACTATTGTGGATTAAGGACTTTAGGATGCCGTTGTTTCCCTTATAAGAGATTAGTGAAAACATAAATTTGATAAAAAAATCTTATCCTGTTATGAAATTGGAGATAATAGATATTATTATGTAAGTAATTATTTGATAATGATTTCTAAGTAAGAAATACTCAAATGGAGAATGAAGAAAACAAGCAAAATAGCTTGAGCAAGAAATTTAAAGTGTAGAGATTTTCAAAGGAAATTAATAGCAAAGGAAAATAAGTTCATTTCCAAGTATCTTCATTCATTAGCAAATGAATGCTATTTATAGGCATTACAAGGTGGAATAATTCACCATTATTAATTATAAAATTAATAATGGGAAGAGCAATAAGAGAAAATGGAGAGAGCATTAAGAGAAAATGGAGAGAGCATTAAGAGAAAATGGGGAGAGCACCATTTGGTGGAATTCATCATGATTTACAATACTCCTCCTTGGATTCACCAATTATTTACTAGATATGCTCCTCCTGATCACATTGGATGTGATTTTAAATCGCTCATTAAAAACCTTTGCCAGTAAAAACCCAGTGGGAAAACCTGGTCAAAAGGAAAAAAGAGTACAGTGTATGTATGTCCAAATTCCACTCCTCCTTATGAGTGCTCCTCCTGATGGCAACATGTATTATTCTGATAGTTTATTGAAGCGACGCATGCCAATGCCATATATTATTTTCTCAAATGTAGATGTAGGTAGAGCTTTCGTAAATAGGTCAGCTAAATTATCAGTGGAGCGTATCTGCTTGATATCAATCTTCTTATTCTGTTGGAGCTCATGAGTGTAGAAGAATTTCGGTGAAATATGCTTTGTTCTGTCCCCTTTAATGTATCCTCCTCTAAGTTGAGCTATACATGCAGCATTATCTTCATATATCACTGTTGGGATATCTGAACTTGAAGATATTCTACACGTACTTTGAATATGATGGATTACAGATCTCAACCATATGCATTCTCGATCGCTTCATGAGTGCAAGAATTTCGAATGGTTGGAGGATGTTGCAACGAGAGTCTGCTTTTGTAGACTTCAAGAAATTGCGCACCATTGAAAGTAAAACATATCCCGCTTTGTGAACGAGCTTTATGGGGATCGATAAATAACCCGCATCAAGATAACCAATAAGACCGGATTTTCGTTAGTTCATTGTAATAAAATAAACCTAAATCAATTGTTCTCAAGATAACGAAAATGTGTTTTACACCATTCCAATGTCTTCTAGTTGGTTCAGAGCTGAATCGAGCCAACAGACAATGTAAAATGCAATGTCCGGTCTAGTACATTGTGCTAAATACATCGAGCACCAATTGCATTTAGATATGGTACTTCGTGACCAAGTATCTGCTCATCATCTTCTTTAGACGAAATGGATCCTTTTAGGATCAAGAGACCGAACTACCATAGGGTACAAATGGGTAAGCTTTATCCATGTTGAAACGTTTCAAAATTTTCTCAAGATAAGTTGATTGATGGATAACATACCATTAGTTTGTGCTCGTCCGAGACAATACCTAGTTTTCCCCAAATCTTCATTTCAAATTCATTTTCAAGAATCATGGTCTTTGGAGCTTTTCAGGAGTTCTTATTAAATTCAACTCGTCAACATAAACTGCGACAATAGCAATTCCGGATTTTGATTGCTTGATAAAAACACATGGACATATAGGATCATTAACGTATCCTATTTTTATCAAGTATTCTCTGAGGCGATTATACCACATGCGTCCATATTATTTTAATCTATATAAAGATTTTTGTAGCTTTATTGAATACAAGCCACGATGTGATGATTAACAAGATTCTGGCATTTTAAATCCTTCAGGGATTTTCATATATATATCCGTGTTAAGTGACCCATACAAATAATCTGTCACTACATCCATGAGACACATATCAAGTTTTTCCGATACAGCCAAACTAATTAAAAACTGAAACTTTATTGCACACATTACTGAAGAGTATGTCTCGTTATAATCAATACCAGGTCTCTGTGAGAAGTCTTGTGCAACAAGTCGCGCTGTATATCTTACAACTTCATCATTTTCATTACGTTTCCGTACAAATACCCATTTGTACCCAACATGTTTGACATCCTTAGGTGTTTGGACTACAGGTCCGAATACTTTACGTTTGGCTAAAGAGGTCAACTATGTCTGGATTGCTTCTTTCCATTTAAGCCAATCATGCCTCGCCCACATTCATCAATGGATTGCGATCATGATCATTTATAATATCGAGCTACAGAACGCAAACACATCATTGATGACAATATTACCATCGGTATGGTCAATGTAAATCTCATGAGTATGATCAATGAAATCTCATGAGTATGATCAATGTAAATCTCACTATTTCGGATTCATGTGCCTTTTCAAGGCTTTGTTCTTCATGAAGAGTTTGTGTATTATCGTGCCTTCTAGTCTTTTCGAGACTAATTGCTTTTCAAGCAATTTGTTCTTTTAGATTATTATCATCATTTGCGCAGAACTGTTAATCATTCTTCTTTTCTAACACTATCTTTGAACCAATTGGTCTACCACGCTACGGCGTGACACGAGATAATTCCTCACCGCACTTTTCATTAATTGTTCTTTAGTACAATGACCCTACCGTATATTTGCAGCTGGTATATATGATTTGGTTACTTTTGCCGCATCTGTAAATGCATCTGGCAATTGTTCCGCAATTTGTTGTAAATGAACTATCCTTCGCACTTCATATTCACTTTGAGATGTGCGAGGATCTAAATGAGATAGATGGGTCACTTTCCATTGAGGATCATGCCATTGAGGATCATGCCTAACCTCATGAACATTTTTTCTTTCTCCTAATGGAGGAAAATTTGTCTCGTCAAAATGACAATCCGCAAATCGTGCGGTAAATACATCACCAGTCAATGGTTCAAGATATCTGATAATGGATGGTGAGTCAAATCCCACATAAATTCCCAAACGTCGTTGGGGTCCCATTTTAGTACGTTGTGGGGGCGCAATTGGCACTTGTACTGCGCAACCAAAAATGCGTAAATGGGATAAATCTGGTTGATGTCCCAATACCAATTGTAATGGGGAATATTTATGATAGGCCGTACGCCTCAAGCGGATTAATGCCGCAGCATGCAAAATAGCATGTCCCCATGTCGAAATAGGTAATTGACTTCGTAATAATAAAGTTCTGGCAATTACCTGAAGACGTTTGATAAGAGATTCTGCTAATCCATTCTGAGTATGTACATGTGGTACTGGGTGCTCTACATCAATCCCAACTGTCATGCAGTAATCATCAAATATTTTAGAAGTAAACTCACCAGCATTATCTAGACGTATGGTCTTGATTGGATAATCTGGAAATTATGCACGTAACCTGATTATCTGCGCAAGCAATCTTGCAAATGCAACGTTACGTGTAGATAATAAACAAACATGTGACCATCGTGCAGATGCATCAATCAAAACCATGAAATAACGAAATGGTCCACTTGGTGGGTGAATAGGCCCACAGATATCTCCTTGAATTCTTTGTAAAAATGATGGAGATTCAGAATTAATTTTACTGGGTGATGGTCTAACTACCATTGAAGTGAACAGGCAGTGCAACTATTCTCATTTGACAATAAAATTTTTAAATCTTTCAATGGATGTCCATGAGAATTTTCAATAATTCTACGCATCATTGTTGATCCAGGGTGACCAAGACGGTCATGCCAAAGTATAAAAGATTTTGGATCATGTATTTTATATTTTATGACTGCGTAACTTTCCATTGATTTTATCGTCGTATAATATAAGCCAGATGAGAAAGTTGGAAGCTTTTCTAATATCTCTTTCTTTCCAGACATATTAGAAGTAATGCATAGATATTCTACATTATTCTCATCCTTTGTTTCTATATGAAAATTATTACGACGAATGTCTTTAAAACCAAGTAAATTTCTTTTTTATTTAGGTGAATACAGAGCATTATGAATATCTAATTTCGTACCTTTTGCTAATATGATTATTGCTCTTCCGATACCTTCAATAAGATCTACTGGACCTGATATTGTATTCACATTTGCCTTAATTGGATTTAGATTTAAAAAATACCTTTTGTTTCGAAGAATCGTATGCGTAGTTGCACTATCAGCCAAACATATTTCTCCATCAAACATTTTATTGAAATCCATATCCTTAGATAAAAATAAAAGAAAAGGAAAATACATATTAGATAACATGAAAATAAAAATAAAAATTACATGAGAAAACATAAAGCACAAGTAGAATTTTAAATGTGATGAACATTTCCATCACCAATCAAGTGATCAATTTTTCCATCTTTATCTTCAAAGAAATCCGAAACATCAAGATGTGTAATATCCACTGGATCCGAGTCATCAACATAATTTGTTTCAATATTCTTTCCTTTCGATTTTAAGGATGCCTGAAACATATCCACACGATGTCTGGGAGTACGACATTGTCTCCAAAAATGACCAGACATTCCACATCTATCACAAGTGTTTTCTTGAGTAATATGTTGATTCTCATTTTTCCCTTTTTTGTGGTTCTTATATCCACCACGAGGTCGATAATAATGATTATGTCCTCGACCTCGATAATAGCCACGACCACGGCCACGACTATTTCTACGACCACGATTATACCCACGACCACGCCCATTTTCATAATTGTCTTCACGATCATGTGAGACAGAATTTGTTTCAAAAATTGGTTTTGCACCAGTAGGATGGGCTTGATGATTTTTCATTAATAACTCATTATTCTTTTCTGCCACAAGAAGGCATGCAATCAAGTCAGAATATTTTGTATACTGACGAGCTCTATATTGTTGTTGTAAAACCATGTTGGAAGCATGAAATGTTGTAAATGTTTTTTCCAACATATCCTCATCAGTAATATTTTCTCCACACAATTTTAATTGTGAGGTAATTCTGTATAGTGCAGAATTATATTCATGTACTGACTGAAAGTCTTGTAGCCTGAGAGCATTCCATTCACTACGAGCATTAGGAAGAATAACTGACCTTAAATGACCATATCTTTCATACAAACTGCTCCATAGAACAAATGGATCTTTTATAGTGAGATATTCCATTTTAAGTGATTGGTGGAGATGATGCCGTAGAAAAATCATGGCTTTAGCTCGATCTTGAGTGGATGAGTCATTATTATTTTTTATCGTGTCACTAAGCCCCATAGCATCAAGATGAATTTCAGCATCTAGGATCCAGGATAAATAATTATCGCCAGATATATCCAAAGCATTAAACTCCAATTTTGTCAAGTGAGACATTATCACAAACAAATAAAAGAGATTAGTATAATAAATATTGAAAGAAAAAATATAAATAATAAGTATTACTTATAGGAATTTTTTTTTCTTAAAATAAATGCGTAGAAAAATAAAAGCATAAATGGATAGAATACTTCCTGTACCCGAGCGAACTTCGTGCTGATAACGTGTTATGAAATTGGAGATAATAGATATTATTATGTAAGTAATTATTTGATAATGATTTCTAAGTAAGAAATACTCAAATGGAGAATGAAGAAAACAAGCAAAATAGCTTGAGCAAGAAATTCAAAGTGTAGAGATTTTCAAAGGAAATTAATAGCAAAGGAAAATAAGTTCATTTCCAAGTATCTTCATTCATTAGCAAATGAATGCTATTTATAGGCATTACAAGGTGGAATAATTCACCATTATTAATTATAAAATTAATAATGGGAAGAGCAATAAGAGAAAATGGAGAGAGCATTAAGAGAAAATGGAGAGAGCATTAAGAGAAAATGGGGAGAGCACCCTTTGGTGGAATTCATCATGATTTACAATATATCCTTGTATTTATTATAGGCTATAATCCCTTACATATATAAAGGATACGAATGCCTACAACACGATACCAACCGTGTCTACATATCTAGGCATTTTTTTTTTTTAATGAAAATACCTTTCCTTGTTCTGACGAATAAAATTCTTCTCTTACGCAGGATTCAAATGAATTCGCAACTTTTCCATCTCTAAATGAATGGATGCCTAATTCAGCCACATGCAGTAGCTAGTGACTCTTCAACTTCTAGTAACCATGCAAATCAAGTGCTTCACCCTGCGCAAACTTGTTGCAGCCCCGAGCACCTCTTGTACATCATCCTGCCATTCAAGAAGTGCAAAGCAACATAAATATTGCCGCTCCCACAAATATTTTTTGAAGTACAAATATATTAACACGAAGACAATTTTAGGTTTTAGGATTTATCTAATACATAGAAGTATATGTGAAAATATTTTCTAAATTTAAACTTTTAACTGTCCATCTAGAAGTTCAGGGTTAAGACAAAAATAAGAATATTTCATTGTTTTTTCCGCCCTATCCAAACAGAAGTATCTTTACAAGTGATTACAAACCACTGGAAAACATTTTATAAGACAAGAAGTCACGTTCACCCAAACAAACACCCCTTTGTATTCTATTTATCTAGTCTATGAAAAGTTTAAATATACTTTCCTTGTTAAAAGAAAAAAAAAATCATTTATTTTATGTATATAAGCAATTCAGAGAGCTCCGCCCAATCTATAAATACACCCTTGCTTACATCTCCTCATCACCTCGAAAGCTTCTTGCTTATTGAAAATCACTCTATCAGTCTATATATCCTTGTCCTCTTCATTTATATATATTTACTTCCTTTCACCATTTACTTTCTCAATTAAGATTATCATGGGTGTCATCACTTTTGAATCAAACGACACTTATGCAGTTCCTCCAGCCAGGATGTTCAAGGCCTTGGTCCTTGAATCTGACCACCTCTTCCCCAAGATTTTCCCAGATGCCATTAAGAACATTGATGTCGTAGAAGGCGATGGAGGAGCTGGAAGCATTAAGAAGATCACTTTTGCTGAAGGTTAATTAATTATTAATAAACATATTTTCTTGCATTGATTGAATTGAAGTGTTGTTTAGAATATGCATGTTTATCATTGTGTTTCTACCCAATTTTAAAGCTTAGAAGTTATCATTGTATTTCTACTTAATTTTAAAAGTTTGGAAGTTAAGATATTTAGTAAACATCCAAACTTATTTCTTTGACAGATAACATTCACTAACCATCCACTTACCTGACAGTAAATAATTTATTCTACAGCAGGCTGTGGATTACACTCCAGGATCCTTCTTTACTCATCTTAGCTTTCACCTGAGGACATAAATGGATGTGATTGGTGGTGGATAAAACCAAAAATAACAAAAGAATGCATCAAAATCATATATAACCAATAATAGTATACATGTGGCTCAAGATTTAAAGCTACGGATAGCTAAAATGAGCAGAGAATGCAAGTTCGTGGATTATAAGCTAGAAGTGTATAAATCATGTAATAGATTCCTGCAAGTGCTAATCATTGTACATAAATTAATTTCCAAATGTAGGCGGACAGGTTAATGATGTGAAGCACAAGATTGAAGAAGTAGACAAAGTGAATCTCAAGACAAGCTACAGCATTATTGAAGGCGCCATTTTGGCAGACAAGTTAGAGAAAATCTCATACGATAACCAATGGGTTTCATCTCCTGATGGAGGATCAATCTGCAAGACCATTTGCAAGCTCTACACCAAAGGTGAGTTGGAGGTCACAGAAGAGCAATTCAATGCCGGCAAAGAAAAATCAGTAGCAATGGTCAAGGCTCTCGAAGCCTATCTCCTGGCAAACCCTGATGTCTGCAACTAAGTTATATGTTTTCTTCTGCAATCTGCTTGCTTTATGTGTGCTTTGCACTATTATCAAAATAAGCTGGATGTTTTATATTTTGTTTGGCCTATATAATTAAACTTCCTTTGTCTTGTTAATAAGAGCCTGGAAAGTTGATTATAAGAGCTTATGGATCAATGTTTTCAGGTTTTTTATGGAGTGAACTTCTTTTGAGATTATAAGGCTAAATCCGTTTCCTAATCAATGTACTTTCTGAACCCAATAAAGAAAAAAAAGTTTGTAATTTATTGGAACTGAGAACTTGATGTTGTTTTGTTTTCATGGACTTATTGGTATATTTCAATTTGATGTTCGTAAAACTACGACTCCAAAGTTTTATACATTAATATGGCATTCATCAATAATTTCATGTAATAGCATCACAAAAATTCTTCAAATAAGATTTTATTTTTTATTTAAAAAGTCACATTACTATTAAAAGGTCTAAAAAAAAAATTCAATTAGAATTTTTTAAATAAAATATACTTCTCACTCTTCATTATTGCGAGGTAAGTTTCTTCCTCTTCTATTAATATTTTATTATTTTTTATTGGAGAGAAAACAACTATAATTATTATTTATTTTTCTTTACAAAAAAAATAGCTATATAACAATATTTTTTTACCATGTTAAATATTATTAAACTCATACACATCTCACAGAAAATATTTTTTCCTCCAAATTGTTTTATGTTTTCAAGTAATTTTATAATATTATATGTTTAATTTATTAATTACTAGTTGTTTCTTAAGTAGCATGCATTAAATTAAATTGGACAAACATAATGGGAAAAACATATAAAGAGCACATAAATATATTTAAAACATAACAATAACAATAACAATAATGATGATGATGAAGATGACGATATTTAAAATCAACACAAAATTAGTTAGCAATAAAGATTTAACCAAAATAGTTGGAATGATAAAACGGAGCGTAATTAAATTTAAAAAAATGAAAATTTTAATTAAAATAATATTTATTTGTCTTATTTGAAGAATCTTTAGTGATGCTTCAACTCTCTAGTATGCGATAAAAAAATATTATTTGACATGGTCGTAGAATAGTCATTTAGATCTCTAACATTTTAATCATACAAAATTATATGAGAAGATTTAAATCCTCCCCTTAAAAAAAAAAGGAAAGGAAAAGGTGCCACTCTATTTAATTAAAAAATTGTCAATCTTTTGATAAACATTTTTAGTATACATCGATAAAGAAAATATTAAAAAAAAATCATTTTATCCTTAACTGCTAAATTTATGTTAAATATCTTATATGAAAACCACGTTACCCTCGAACCAAGGAAGCAGCCATAGAGTTTTATCTCAGTTGGTGTGAACTAATTTATTAAGTATTTAAATATTATTAACAATACATATAACAAGGAAGCAGCCATAGGATTTTGTCTCGGTGGGTGTGAACTAATTTATTAAGTGTGTATATATATATATATAGTCTTTTAATAAGAGTATCTTATTTTATTAAAGTGTGAGTGTTATATTATTATATTAAAAATATATATTTTAATATATTAAAGATTATATTTTTTATTTGTTATTGTTAGAGTGCAATTTATGCACTAATTTTGTATTGTTTACTCCCTTTAATATTAATGTTTTGCACTTAATAATAGTGATTTATTTGTGTTTTATTTTGTAGGTGCAATTCTATTGATTGGTGCTAAAATTGAGCTAGAAGATGATGTTTGAGGATGATTATTTGCATGGAGAATTATGAATTTCAGAAGAACTTTGTTGATAAGGCGTGGGCGCGTGCTGTCAACAAAGAACTTGCATTTTTTATTTTAACGTGTTTCACCTTTTTGGGCTATTTTTGTAATTTCGAATTTAGAGAATATTTTAGATTTTAGTATTCGATTTTTAGAAAAACTCTAGAATACAAAAGGGATTAAAACACAAAGAGAAGAGGGGGATCAAGTAAGGAAAAGAAAGAAACCCTAGACCTAGATTTTTCTCTTCTCTCTATGAGGAACTAAATTTATTTTTCTGGTTGGAGGTTAATAAAGCTTTGATTCATTATTACTGTGAGATCTTTCTTATGCTTTAATTGTTTTATTGCTTGTTGGGTATTTGTTTATTCTCTGAATTATTATCATGATTATGTTTGTTAATTAGATAATTGGCCACTATTTAATTATCAACCTAATCTCTCATCAATTAGAAGATTCATCGTATGAAGATTTTAATGTTTGTGACAAATAGCACATCATGCATATTGTGTTATGAGAATAAACAATCTAATTTAAATGAACCATCGTATGCGTTTGTTGATTAAGATTTGGGTCTCTCTGGTTTTTCAGGCTGTCAATTGATTAAATCCGATGATCGTATCTAGGGTTGTCTATTGATTAGGGAAATAACCAATGGTCGTACCTTGGTTATCGACTAGTTAAGGAGAGATTGGCTATTAGAGCGTCTCAGTAGCTATAACCAGTCTATTCATGAGTAATAATTATTTATATTTAGATCAATGATCAGTAGTTTAATCAAGCTGAGTTAATTCCTTCAACCAGAGCTTTTTTCCAATTTGAATTACAATTTTAATTTACGTTCTTGTTATTTTTATTTGATTTTGATTATTGTCAACAATTCCCCCCATTTTGCATTTTACATTTTAAAGGATTTAAATAATTACCAATCTCTGTGGACACGACCCTACTCAATCCCTATACACAAATTTATTAGAGTAGGTATTTATTTTTGTTGGCTTCGACAACCATCAAATTTTGGCGCCGTTGCCGGGGATTGGTGTCATTTATTTAATCCTTTTTACATTTTACTTAGTTTATGGTTCGTTCTTCTCGTACAGGTACACTTTTGTTTGATCCTGAAATTGAGAAGACAGCTCGCCAGCTGAGACAGCAGACGAAGCGAGCTAAGCAACAATCCTCGTTGCCTTTGCTTCCTGAAACAAATACAGTGCTGGATTTGGTTGAATCATCTAGCGATTCAGAAGAACAGGTGATGGATAGAGCTGCACCTGTAGAAAGAACTCTTAGAGAGTTAGCTGAACTAGACCTGAATCAGCAACCACTCTGCATTCAATATGTAGATTTGGAGGTAAATTTTGAATTAAAATCTGGTCTTATTCATTTATTACCCAAATTTCACGGTTTTGCAGGTGAAGATCCTCATAAACATCTCAAGGAGTTTCATGTGGTGTGTTCGAGTATGAGGCCACAAGGCGTGACTGAAGAGCAGATTAAGCTGCGTGCTTTTCCTTTCTCTTTAGATGGGTTAGCTAAAGACTGGTTATACTACTTGCCTCCTGGATCTATTACAACGTGGAATGGTTTGAAGAAGCAATTCCTCGAGAAATACTTTCCTGCTTCAAGAGCTGCCAACATTAGAAAAGACATTTGTGGGATCAGACAACTTCCTGGAGAGACTTTGTGCAGTCTTGGAGGCGATTCAACGATTGTGTGCCGGTGCCCTCGGCGTCAAATTTACGATCGCAACTTATTCAATATTTTTACGAAGGATTGTCATTGATGGATAGAAGTATGATAGATGCTGCTAGTGGAGGTGTGTTGGTGAACAAGACCCCTACTCAAGCAAGAGAGTTGATCTCAAATATGGCTGCCAATGCACAACAGTTTTGCAGCAGGCAAGATCACACTTCAAGAAAAGTGAATGAGGTAAATATCTCTTCTATTGATCAACGTCTTGATAAACTTACTTCGCTTGTGGAAAAGTTTGTTGTAGGCAATGTGCAACAGGTGAAGATTTGTGGCATTTGTTCCAATATGGGTCATTCAACTGATATGTGTCCTACACTTCAAGAAGAACCCGTTGAACAAGCCAATGCAGTTGGAGGATTTCCAGGCATGCCTCAGAGGAGGTATGATCCTTATGCACAGACTTACAATCCGGGATGGAGGGATCATCCAAACTTCAGCTATGGAGCTAGGCCATCAGGATTTCCACAACAATACCCACCAAGACAACCAGCTCCTCCACAGTCAGACTCCAAGTCAGGTATATCTCTTGAAGAAATTGTTAAATCACTTGTGACTAACACTCAACAATTTCAGCAGGCAACCACAACGAGCATTCAGAATTTGGAGAACCAAGTGAGTCAATTGGCGACTACAGTGAGCCGCCTAGAATCTCAAGTATCAGGGAGATTGCCTTCACAATCTGAGGTGAATCCAAAGCAAAACGTTAGTGCTGTCACCCTTAGAAGTGGGAAGGAGTTGCAAGAGCCTACTAAGAAAGTGACAAAGCAAGTGGAAGATGAGCTTGAGAAGGATGAATTGATGCCTAATTCTCAAAATGCGCAACCCACCAGAGTGAAACCCCTACCTGTGGTGATACCTCCTCCTTTTCCAAGCCGGTTTGCAAAACCCAAGAAGGAGGAACAAGAGAAAGACATCCTTGAGACATTTCGCAAGGTTGAGGTAAATATTCCTTTATTAGATGCTATAAAACAAATACCTCGATATGCTAAATTCCTTAAGGGCATGCACCTCTAAAAGAAAATTAAGAGGAGATGAAAGAGTTCACATGGGGAGAATGTTTCATAGTTCTCCAAAAGAAACTACCTCACAAGTGCAAGGATCCGGTATGTTTACTATCCTTGCAAAATTGGTAGTGTTAAAGTTAAGAAAGGCTATGTTAGATCTAGGAGCTTATTAATGTCATGCCTCGTTTATTTATTCATCTTTGAATGTTGGTCCATTAAAAAGCGGTGTGATAATTCAACTAGCGATAGGTCTAATGCATATCCTGATGGGGTATTAGAAGACGTCTTAGTACAAGTTAATGAGTTGGTTTTTCCTGCTGATTTTTATGTACTTGATATGGATGATGATCACTCTTCTAATTCTGTCCCAATTTTGCTAGGAAGACCTTTTCTTAAGACTGCTAGAACTAAATTGGATATACATAAAGGGATTCTCACTATGGAATTTGATGGAGAGGTTATAGAGTTCAATATGAATGATGCCATGAAATATCTTAGTGAGGAACATTCGGTATTTTCTGTGGATGCTATTAACCCTATAGTGCAGGAAGTTTTTTCTATGGATGAAGAGGGAATACAGAGGAAGTTGCAGCTGCAAGAGTTAGAGAAGATTAGAAATGAATCCTATGAGAGTTCGCAATTCTACAAGGAAAAGACGAAGACATTTCATGACAAATTGGTTTTGAGAAAAGAGTTCTCTGTTGGTCAAAAAGTTCTTCTTTTTCATTCTAAGCTTAAACTTTTTCCTAGTAAATTACGTTCTCACTGGATTGGACCCTTTATTGTTACTAATGTTTTTCCTTATGGTGCAGTTGAGATTCGGAGTCCGACCTCTGAGAAAGTTTTGAAGGTTAATGGTCACCGCTTAAAACCTTTTTATGAAGGTTTGTCGGTGAATATTGTGAAGGAAGTGGCTCTCGAGTCCATGTATGGAGATTGATGCATGAATATGTCTAGCCAAAGACATAAAACAAAGCGCTTTTGGAGAGGCAACCCAAAGTTTATTTATATTGATTTTTGTTATATCTATTGCTTTTAATTTTGATTTAGAGTGTTTAAATAATGCTTTTGATTATTTTGGCTGAAGTAAATTTTGATAAAGGCGTTACTTGCTTAACTAATAATATACGTGATTTTAAATAGCAAAATGGTTTTAAAAAGCGTCTTGCGCCTGCATAACTAAAAAAATATACAGCAATTTTAGGCGAAATAGTTTTAAGGGCGTACGCCATCATGCTTTATTAAAAAGTATTTACAAAGTAAAATTTTAATTGTTTAATGTTCTCTTTAGTTTTATTTTGTAAAAAAAAAAAAAAAAAAAAATTTGAAAAAAAAAAATTTTTACTATTCATCCACAACCGTTCCTCTTCCGGCTTCTCTTTCTCCGGCCAGAACTCATTCTGCGCAATCGGTCTCCAAGCAACCGCGGCTCAGAAGCTCCTCCCTCGCGTAAAACAAAGCCCTAATCCCTTTCGCGTCATCACGGCGTTTCAGTAGCGTGAGTAGCGCGACTCGGTGACGCATTGCAGCGATCTCTCTACGCGCCCAGCGCGGCGTGGCGTCTCCGACTGTCGGCCAGCGCAGCGTGCCGCCACCGTCGACGGTAACATGTGCGGCTCCAGCGCTCTTCCACAACCCGTGCTGACAAGCATCCATGTGCGTTTCAGTGATGACCAACTCTCGCATCACGCCCTTGCGTGTAGACGCTTACACAATACATCGCTTGATCCGTGCGGCCCATTATGTGGATCAACTCACGAATTGAGGACGTTTTTCTTTGCCTTTAATGAACAATGACCGGTTAAAGCTCGTAATTGAGGCGTTTTTCTTTACCTTTAATCTTACATGTGCAGCGCGATACCAGCCCACCCAGCGTGAACCTGGCGCATTTTGCCGGCGATCAAGTGCCGGCCATTGTATGGATAAGCTCCTGGTCAGGGCGTTTATGT
This sequence comes from Citropsis articulata, assembly GCA_030449925.1. Lineage (NCBI taxonomy): Eukaryota > Viridiplantae > Streptophyta > Magnoliopsida > Sapindales > Rutaceae > Citropsis > Citropsis articulata. The sequence continues at coordinate 1,607,807 of JASUUH010000077.1, forward strand.
GAGCTTTGATTATCATACATTGAGGACAATGTAAATTCTTGGTGTGGGGGAAGGATTTTGGTAATATTGATATCTGCAAGTGTTATTTTCACTCTGCTCATCCTTAAATGATTTTGGAGTTAGTATGCTTCATATATTAAGTTCAATTTTTCTTTTCTTTTCTTTCTCAATACTCTTTTCCCATCCATCTCAAATCATTTACATCTATTTCTATTTCATCATACTCTTTCATTTTTTTTTTCTTTCTTCTTTCTTTCTTCTTTCTATCTTATTTTATCTTTCACTTTTTATATCACTACATACATCTTTCTCGCTTCTTACCCTTTTTTTACCTTTCCCTTGATATATCACTCATACCTTTTTCTCATTCTACGCCACTTTTGATAGTTGATTCATTTGAAGAGTGCACATGATTTGATGGCAAATTTACCAACTTTGTGAGGATTTGAGCCTATGAGCAACCACTTTGCTCTAATTATTTTTGTTGTGTGAATATCAATCTTAGTTTGTTTATTCTAGAACTTGCTATGTTATGCATGTTGAAGCCGCATTACAGGATTTTATGCATTAAAATGATAAGGGCAAACCACTTTTCATTTCTTTATTTCTGCATTTTTCTTTTTTTTCTCCACCCTAAGACCTTTATTTATTATATTTGTTTGAGCCTTAACCATTCTTTTCTAATTCTCTCCATCTACTTACCCATTTTCCTTCTATTTGAGCCTAAATTTAAGGAGATTTTTGGACTCATTGTTTGGATATATTTTGCTGCTTTTGCTATCTTGAATTAAAGTCCCTCAATTAGATCAACAAGCATTATGCTTGAATTAAATTGTGCGAGGATCATTCCTTTTGTTTGATTCACAAAAAAAAATAAAAATAAAAATTGAAAAAATAAAAAATAAAAAAAAAAGAAAAAAAAATGTCTACATTCTTGGCGACTTGAGTATAAATAAGCATTTTGATATCATAAGGTTCATTCAATGAGTTCATTCTTCTCTTTTTGATCCATTTTTTGTTTCATAGACCTTTCTTTTTCATTTAACCAATTTAGCCCCGTTACAACCTTTTTAAGACCCTTAGATTTTTGCATTTAATTCATGTTTTGTGGATTGAGATGTGATATATGAGCAAGCTTATGGTAATAGCATTCTTTGATTTGATTTGAGTGCATAAATGATACCCTAAACACTTTGAGTGCATGGAGTGAAGTCAATGAGAGGGCTATTTAATCTTGTTGTACTTGAATTTTGAATAGACTTTCTTGGTGGTTGAATGTCTTTATATTAGCTTATGAGATCCTATGCCTTAAAATCTTTGTCTCTCGAATATTTATTGACTTAATTTCTTGAGGTGTGCTTGCTTCAGATTGTTTTTGGATGAGTTGATATGAGAATTGAGTGGAGATTTAGGATTAGTCTCGAGTTATATGCTTGAGGACAAGCATTATCTTGGTGTGGGGGAATTTGTTAGAGTGCAATTTATGCACTAATTTTGTATTGTTTACTCCCTTTAATATTAATGTTTTGCACTTAATAATAGTGATTTATTTGTGTTTTATTTTGTAGGTGCAATTTTATTGATTGGTGCTAAAATTGAGCTAGAAGATGATGTTTGAGGATGATTATTTGCATGGAGAATTATGAATTTCAGAAGAACTTTGTTGATAAGGCGTGGGCGCGTGCTGTCAACAAAGAACTTGCAGTTTTTATTTTAACGTGTTTCACCTTTTTGGGCTATTTTTGTAATTTCGAATTTAGAGAATATTTTAGATTTTAGTATTCTATTTTTAGAAAAACTCTAGAATACAAAAGGGATTAAAACACAAAGAGAAGAGGGGGATCAAGTAAGGAAAAGAAAGAAATCCTAGACCTAGATTTTTCTCTTCTCTCTATGAGGAACTAAATTTATTTTTCTGGTTGGAGGTTAATAAAGCTTTGATTCATTATTACTGTGAGATCTTTCTTATGCTTTAATTGTTTTATTGCTTGTTGGGTATTTGTTTATTTTCTGAATTATTATCATGATTATGTTTGTTAATTAGATAATTGGCCACTATTTAATTATCAACCTAATTTACTGTCAATTAGAAGATTCATCGTATGAAGATTTTAATGTTTGTGACAAATAACACATCATGTATATTGTGTTATGAGAATAAACAATCTAATTTAAATGAACCATCGTATGCGTTTGTTGATTAGAATTTGGGTCTCTCTGGTTTTTCAGGCTGTCAATTGATTAAATTCTATGATCGTATCTAGGGTTGTCTATTGATTAGGGAAATAACCAATGGTCGTACCTTGGTTATCGACTAGTTAAGGAGAGATTGGCTATTAGAGCGTCTCAGTAGCTATAACCAGTTTATTCATCAGCAATAATGATTTATATTTAGATCAATGATCAGTAGTCGAATCGTGAGTTAATTCCTTGACGAGCCTTTCCCAATTTGATTTACAATTTTAATTTGCAATCTTGTTATTTTTATTTGATTTTGATTATTGTCAACAATTCCCCCCATTTTGCATTTTACATTTTAAAGGATTTAAATAATTATCAATCTCTGTGGACACGACCCTACTCAATCCCTATACACAAATTTATTAGAGTAGGTATTTATTTTTGCTGGCTTCGACAACCATCAGTTATTAACATTTTTACCTAGTTAAAATGAAAACATCTCATTAGAAAATCATCATCGTTATTATATACTTAAAAAAATTTAAGTTAATGCAATTTTTTTAATTTATATCTTTTGAAGAAAAAGAACGAAACTGAAAAATATATGAGGCATGTATATAGTGTTATGATAGCACTGTATATATAGTTAATTACTTAAATTAATTATTAATTAATTACTTAAATTATTAATTATTAATTACTTAAATTATTATTAATTTATTTATATCTTTCAAACAAATATATTCTTATAATGCTTTACATATTAAAAATTGACAAGTCTTGTCATTTTACTGTCGCACAGTAAATTTGTCACTTCATTTGAAGAGAATCTTATGAATAAATTTGAGATCCATGAATAACATTACTCTTTTTTTAGAGAATATTGTCATTCTGATATAATCATATCTTGAGACAGATTTACATCGTGATTACGATATAATGACATTCGGATTTTAAACTCTCAAATATTCGGGGATGTCGGACTCTAAGCTACCTTTCTGAGAACGATGAAGGAATTATAAATTAAGACTCCCGCATTATGGAGCTCGACTTCATAGCGAGGGTGTACGACCGGCCTTCACCAGCTCCATATTCACAAGACAAGTTGTGGCTAATTTAGCGGTAGTTATGAACTCTAAATCTTATCTTATCATTTGTGATCCATGTGAAGAAGTCATTATTTGTAATCCAATGAAATCATTATTGGTAATATAACGATTTGCTTAACATTACTCTAAATCTTATCAACACTTTCAACATCTTTTTCCCCAGCAAATCCTTAGATTACAAATAACGGCTATCTTTTTCACCCTCTTTGAAAGAAGCCTTCAAAAAGATATTGATTTACAAATTAATTAATTACTTATATATATATATATAATTTTTCTAATGAGGACATATTTATTTGAACAAAGTGAGGATTCTACTAACAAACAAAAAATATAAATTTCAATGCACTAATTTTAATAGATAAAAAAACTTCCATCTTTTATGTATTGAAAATATGTATTTTTTTATTTTAATGACATCCTTAACTTAGTAAAATTAGGATGTCTTCATTAGAGAAGAACTAATATATATTTTTTCTCTAATGAAGACATTTTTATTTTAAAAAAGTGAAGCTACTACTAACAAATAATATATATATATATATATATATATTTAAATATATATTTTTTAAATTTTAATAATATTCTTAATTTATTAAAATGAGGATACGGAGAAAAAAATATACACACACATATTCATGTGTATACTTTTAAAATCCATGAAGACCGGTTCAACTTTTAACAATATTATCCAAAGCCCATTCAAAGAGTAAACATTCAACACTAATTGCATTGTTGAAGTGGAGAGTAAAATAATTGCGAGTCTGAAAATGTTGACTGCAGGCAGCCCCCAGACTTGAACAGCTAGCGACTAGTTGAACAAGTCAAGGTTTTTGCGTGTGTGAACAAAAAATTCAGCTCTCACTTGTTTGTGACTAATTCTCCTTCGGATACGGACCGGCAGATGAAATCAAGACTTCATAGACAACTTTCTGTTTTAGTTGACTAAGAATTTGATCTTATCAGCTATAGACAACAATATTTTAGAACCATTTATAAGCGGCTAAAAATGTATTTAGTTCCTCTATTTTGAGATTAGTATTTGTCTAATCTGTATATTTTATCTCAAAATATTTATGCCATTAAACTATTGACACTACTATCATTATTTTTGGTTCCTTTTATAATATTATTCTTTTATAATAGTATTTTTTTTATAAATAAAAAAATTAAATTATCAATTTAACCCTTAAAAATAAAATAAAAACAAAAGAAAATATATATTAATTTTTGTGGAAGCTCACATATGTCCAAGAAAATAATATTGTAAAAAAATTAATTTATCAATTTTTTTGGACATTAAAAAAATTAATATATTAACTCCTCATGAGAGTGTTCCACAAAAATTAATATATATTCATTTTATTTCTGTTTTTTTTCATTAAATTGGTAATTTTGTTTTTTTATTTTATTAATTCAAAAAAATTATTGTAAAATGTTAATATTATAAAATCAAGCTAAAAGAAATAAAAAGTAACCGCATTTGTGTCAATAATTTAGCAGTAGGAATATTTTGAGGTATTTTTGAAAATATGAAGATTAAACAAATACAAATCTTAAAATATAGAGACTAAACAAGTTTTTATCCTTTATAAATTTTACTATTTGTTCACTATTCATTCGACTTATATATAATTAGTTATCTATCTTATAAAATAATTTTTTTCCAGTATTTAGAAGATTTTTTAGCCCACTGTTTAGCCCATTGTTTGTTAATGAGTACATTTAGGCTTTGCAAGAACTATATTTTCTTCCACGGTCTAAAACCTAATAGGTATGAATTTTATTTTATTTTTTAAAAATATCTTTAAAAATGTTAGCTTGTTTACTTATACAAATCATAAACATTTATAATTTTATTTTCCCATATTCATGCACTTTAAAGTGTTAAATATTCTTGTATATTATAGAAATTTTGTGACATCAATAATTTGACAATATCTATCCAAAACTAATCACTTCAGAATTTGTTAAATAATTATTTAAAATAAAAAAAATGTGTTAATAAGGCATGAAATAGAATACACACACATAAAAATACTATAATATATACCCACTTCAATGAAAAACTACCAATTTCTTCCCTATTGAAACCAATATATATATCTTTTATCCTCCTAATATTTTCATAATAGTCAATAATTTTCTAGCATTATAATTTTAAAGTATTGTCCTTATATTAGAATACACTTTTATTTATGTTTATTATTAATTAAATAAAACATATAAACAAAAATAAAAAATGACAATCCCCATACTTTGTTAGTCAAAAATGTCAACTAGCTCTTATATTAATATACATGAGCAAATTCTAGAAGCTCCAATCCAGCCTATAAATAGCACCCCCAGCTTCGTACATCTCCTCACCTCAGACTCAAAGCAGCTTCCTTCTAATTACTGACACTCCACTTATCTTCATCATTTTTCGAACTTTTTAATTTCGTTGTAGTATCATGGGTGTTGTCACTTATGAATCGGAGGAGACTTATGCAGTTCCCCCAGCCAGGATGTTCAATGCCTTGGCTTCTGACGACCTCCCCTCCAAGATTTTCCCAGATGTCGTTAAGAAGGTTGAGGTCCTTGAAGGCAATGGGGGTCCTGGAAGCATCAAGAAATTTACCATTGTTGAAGGTTAATTAATTAATATATAATAATTATTTTATATCCGGCATTGAATTGAGCATGCATGTTCCTAATTGTTGCGCTTCTAACTACTAACTACTTAATTTTAAATTTAAGCACCCACTTTTGCATGACGCATAACACAGCAGCAGCCGTGGATTACGGGCCAGAACTGTATCGTAAATATAAGTTGCCGGCTGAAGGCACTAATTATATATATTTATATATTAACGTTAAATATATTCCATATGCAGGAGGACAGGTCAAATACGCGAAGCACAAGATTGAAGAAGAAGACAAAGTGAATCTTAAATCAAAGTACAGCGTGATTGAAGGGAATGATTTGGCGGATTATAAGTTGGAAAAAATATCCTATGAGCACCAATGGAGGGCATCTCCTAATGGAGGATCAATCTGCAAGACCATATGCAAGCTCCACTCCAAAGGTGAGGTGGAGGTCACAGAAGAGCAAGCCAAAGCTGGCAAAGAAAAAGTTCTCGGAGTCGTCAAGGGTGTCGAAGCCTATCTCCAGGCAAATCCTGATGTCTGCAACTAAGATATATGTTTTCTGCAATACATTCAGCTGCTTCTTGCTTTATGTATGTGCGCGCGCTTGCTTTCTTTAATAAGCCGTGTGTTGTTGCATATTGTTCGGCCAAATTAAAGTACTTCGTTAATTTGAACTTGATAATAAGAGCTAGCTAGCCTGGAAGATTGATTATATAAGTGGCTTGTAATAAGAGCTTATTTCTGATCAATGCTTGCAGGTTTTTCTGAGTGAACTTTCTCCAAGACTACTAGGTCTCGGGTTTCTTTTTTTTTTTTTATGTGGTCAATGTACTCTCAGAATGGTTCGTGCTTTGTAATGTCTTATGAATTGAAAAGTTGAATGTTGTTACTTTTCTTTGAATTATGAAATATTTGATGTCTAGCTGGTTTATCTTATTATTTGCCGTTTTTAAATATTTTAGATATATGTAACGAGCAATATTAATTACACATTTCAGGTGTTGTGATATTTATTTACTAAATGATAAATTTTGTAATTTGTAAAATTATTTATTACACTATTTCACAATCCAAAAAATGAATAGCCAAATTAAAAAAGACAAAAAGAATCAAGATTCAACACTTTTGAGGTCATCATAAAATATCATAGAGCATTAAATCGATTAATTAAATGAGAGAGAGGTGGAGTGGAGACAAACAATGACATCCCACTTTGTCCGATTAGAAAAATTATTTCATTATAAAATTTAAAATTCACTAATAAGTAAAGTTTTTGGGTGATTTGAAAATAATTATGTATCTTCTAAGACATACGGTAGTAATTCAATGAAGTATTAAATTTGATGTGTATACATGATTCATTACTTTATTTATTTCAAAATAACACTGACTTGAAAATTCACTCTCATTGGTCTTTATATTATCCTTTAGTTCTCCATATCCACAAAACTTAAGCACCATCTACGTTCAAGCAAATTAATTTATCCTTTCAAGTTCCATCAAGCAATGCGAAGGTGTTTGATGAATGATCTAAGTGCTCGACGTATTGCCTCAATGAGCGATCCATCACAAGCACCCCCATCAAGGACGTTTGAATCAGGTGCTGGCTTGGCATGACTAAGAAAATGGCAGATGAAATGTCAAAAAGCTGTTCAGTCATCAAAAGCATTCAACTAGCTTATCCTCTCATTTATCATTTTTACCGTAACTTTGACCGCATTGACATATAACTCCACTGATTCAAACAAAAATAAGATCATCATAAGCACAACAATTAAATGATGGCCATGAACATGAATGAACTGCTTCAAGTTTTGATGCAAAGCAAAAGCAAGCTCGCTTCAATTTGGTCATCGTTTATAAAATCAAGACTGATTTTAATTCCAATCTGAAATTGGCTGCAACATGAATAATGATTCTGTCAAATTTGAGGTAAATTTACGTTCTTAAATGTTAATATGCACTCGCGAGCTGCTGTAGGTGTACCGGTAGTGGGTGGTGCTTGGCCTACATATATTAATGGCCACATATAGGCATCTCTTTAGTGGCCAGAAACTTACCCACCAAATTAATACTGGCATATCGACATGACAGACAATTTTAATAGTGCATTAATAAATTGTTTGGGTTTGCTTTTTAATTATATCCGCCAAATAAGATAACTAACAAGTAAATACAAATTTCATAGTTGTAATGCACGTTACACACACACACACACATCTAAGAGTAGAATTGTTAATTAAGAACTAGGAGTTGTGGTGGACCTAAAGCAATGGGTCAAATGTTGGAGGATATTTCAAAAGGCCGTTAAGAGAACTACAAATAAAGCAATGACATTTGCTCTTGTTTGATGGCAAGGATTTCATGTGTGTCATCTTGACCATTCTAAAAGAAGAACACATGTTAATACATATCTTCTTGTATTTAAAGCTGACTGTATTAAACCAACAAATCGTTTAGTTACTTATTTATTGGACGACAACACGGTCATCTTTAATTATTTTAGACGACTTGAACGTTTAAGTACACATCGTAGAGGAGTAAAATTTAAACGATTGTCGTTTGTTAGATGAGAACAAAGCTGACACAGCGTCTGTCATAGAAATTTGAGAATGAAAAACCTTGAAAACTAGTGAGTTTGTGAGGCCCAAACAGAAAAATAAGCATAAAATAGGTTAAAGTTGTGTAGTTAGGGCCTGGGGATGAAAGTCATAGTTCCACCACCAGTGGCACGTTCTCACCCCCTGTTTTATCTTCTGAGACCCTGATATACCTGTATTTTAATTACTAATTTATTTTGAATTGAATTATATATACATACGGACAAAAAGATATGAGAAATTAAGGATTAATATTCTCTCTTAATCTAATTATGTATTGAGTAAATAATTCAATTGTTAATTAACAGTTAATAAATAAAAAATAAAAAGTTAATCTTATTCATATACTATTACTAAAATATATATGGTTGAAAATTTTTAAAGACGTCATAGAGCTCAAATCATAAAGGTTCCCATTCCTATAATTAATGACAATATTGCTTATATTCTTAATCATATATATACTTAAGTTTACTAGTAGCTATGCAAGCTTAGGTAGTGTTGAGCTTGTGAACTTATATTTCCGAGGAAAGTAATTTCCAAATAATTAACCAAGACTTATACATAGGCAGTACTCTAATTTTCTTTGAAGCATATTTTTCTAAGCGGTGGTTTTACAACCACATTGATCAAATAAATAAGTTACAAAATTTAGTACAAAGGTAACTAATCGTGGGAAAAAAAAAAATGGAAGCAAGGGATTATTGAATGGTCTACGATTAATGGGTCGATATGAAATGATCTATTAAGATGAGATCTTTTTTGCACAGATCTAAAAATATAAAAAGCCCGGCACAATCTTTAATCATATGTTATTGCGGTGGTGTCTTGTGACAGAAAGTGGAGTTATGGCGTAACTCCAATTTTCAAATTAATACGATAAATAAGAATAAATTTAAAAAAATCATTACTTCTGTTACTGGTTAACCCATTTCAATTTTCCTTTAACCCATTGGATTAGGCATCAATCTCAGTTGATTATTGTTTAAAAAAAAAAAACTCATTACTTCTGTTACTGTTTAATAAAATGCAAGGATGAGTGACTAAATTAAAGCAAAATCTACTCAAGGTAAGAAGAATGTACACAGTTAAAAAGAACAATAATAAAAAGTTTAAGTGCAGGTAAACTGAGAAGATAAGATCTTAAATAGGAGCCGGCTAAAGTAAACATTGAACATCAATTTTATTTGTTGGAAATTTTACAATTTTTATAAAGTAAATAAATCTTAATTTGCATAAACTTTAATCTCTAAAATCATATGATATCATGATTTTTACATCATCATAATTGAGAGAAGAAATAATTTGATCCATAGTAATTTTTTCTTGATCAAATCTCACTACAAAGAATTAAAAATTAGTATAATTAATTTCTCTCTTTTGACCTCTTTAGATTAACTCACTTTCTTGATAAATAAAAAATTAACATAATATCCGTTTTATATTTAGTGGAGAGATGATCAATTTTAATAAAACCCTTATTCTCACTTTTTATTAAAGTGGATAATTAGTTTTTTTTTTCTAAATGATTAATGAGATTTCAGCCCATAAGCTATTTTATTATTTAATTCCCAATTATGACTTATGTGGCACGCCAACATTATTCCCTTTTCTTTTGGGTTCCTTTTCCCATCAATTTCAATTGTTAAAAGATCATTAAAAGAAAAAAAAAATGCGACATAGACAAATGCTTACGGCAGTCACCGCTGTTGAACAACGGTGAATGGACACTCGGAATTTTTACTCCGGATTTTGTTTCTTTGTTTGTTTTGATTGATCAATGTTCTCAGGGTTTTCTTCGACAATGTACACTTTGAATCTATTTTAAAAAAATGGTTTGTGATGTATACGTTGAATTGAGCAGTCTAACGCTGTATCGTTTTCTTTGAATTTTGAATCTATTTTCGATGTCTTGGTTTAAGATCTTATTTGCAATTTTCAAATATTTCAATTTTTTAAGGGATGTTAATACTAAAGTGTTATATCAATTTTCTTTATTGCTGGTGTAATATTTATCCACATATGATAAATTTTTAAAATTTTACAGTGTTGCAAAACTCTTTAACATTTTAAAGAGTAGAATATACACTTAATTGATAAGTAATTTATTGATGTGAGATTCGGCGTCTGCTCATTCTTGACCAGGATCTCTTCTCAATGCTCAAGTTCGCAGTTAACCGAATATAACTTCACTCTACCCTTCTTGACGAGCAGGGCTATGACGCTTGTGGCTTCTCTTTCAACAGACTCCTGTGCATACAAAAATTGGTCAGAGCACGTCGGGAGTTTTCCCAACATAAACCCTCCGACGCTTAAGTCAGAAATTTGGGCTTACTTTTTGGAAAAACTCTGCCATTGATTTTGTGGCTCTATAGTAATTTCTTAGGTACTGAAATCCCTATAAACTTTTCCCAAGGTTCTAACTAGAATTCCTTCTAAAGTTTCTTTTAGCTTGTTTTTTAGTGTAATAGTATCCAACCTTTTCACCTTCTTTGGTTGCCCCTTTTATAGCCTTCCTCAGAATTTTGCCTCTCTCGTTCACGTTAGCTACCCCCTAGCTCTCGGTCATGAATGCTTAAATGTTGTGGTTGCGGTTGAGTGGACCTCGTGCCTGGATTTTTAGAAAGTGGTGACTGTGGTTGAGTGGATCTCGCTCCTAGTTTTTCAGAGAATGGCACATGTTTTGACAACTACCACAGGCTTAGTTTATCGACCTTGGCTTCAGCAGGAAATATCTTTGGTGCTGAGCAGAGAATTCCTGCTCATACCATGATCCTCGTATATGAGCAGGACAGGTCCTCGTCTAGTGTAGCTAGTCTCGTCGTCACATGCCCCTAAACATAATTTACTAATTTTTTTCGTTATTTCTGTGAACATTAATTATGAAAAAAAAAATTATTTTCGAAGACGGTAGTAATTTTAGATTGAGCGAAAGTTAAAAAAAAAAAGGAAAAAAATATAACGGTGGTAAATCCATGCGATGGAGCTTCTTTACTCTCGAAATATTTACATTCGATGGGTACAAGATTCTCTATATAATTACTTATTTCAAAATGCTGTTGACTTGTTGACTTTGTTTTTTTTGAGGAGGCTGTTGACTTGTTGACTTGAAAGTTCATTCCAAGTCTATATATTAAGTTCTTTAATTGCTCTGCATTTCCACAGAAAAATTTATCATTTTTAAACTTAAAAATGGGTATCCTTCCCTTTGATAAAGATGGCTCAGTTGCCGTTGCTCCATCCAGAATGTTCAAAGCTTTTGTTATTGACTCTCACAATCTTTTCCCAGAGCTGTTGCCACAAGCATTCAAGAGCATCGTAAATGAACAAGGATACAGAGAAGTTGGCAGCATTGAATTAGTAGTCTAAAATTTCTCTGTGAATCTTTGCTTTATCTATCTGCTTATATATATAATTTTGCGGTAACCATCATAATAGAACAAAATTACTTCTGATTTAATACTATTCATTGTTTTTCATCAGCCATGTACGGGAGGACTAGAGCTTGATTAAAATAGAAAGGAAATTATTATGCACAAAGCTGCTAGTTAGGGGCACATAGTGAGTTTTACCCATCTAAATATTCACTAATAAATGCACCACAAAGATTAGAGCGTGTGTATATTAGATTCAGAACATCTAATGACAATTTGATAATGTGACTCAAAGGTAATAATCATAAGTATGCAAAGCAAAGAGTTGATGCACCTGACGCGATCTTTAATCATTTGTTACTGTAGCGGTGTCTAATGGCAAAAAAAGAAAATGATTGTTATCCCACGTCAAATCTCGAAATTTAAATAAAACGGCGCCATTTCGGCTTTATTATTATTATTTTTAATTGTTTCTAAATAAAATGTTACCGTTTGAAGTAAGAAAAAAATGATGAAGACGATTGCTGCTCTCTCTTCCTCTTCATTAATCAATCAACATTAACTAGATAGCATACACAAAAGAGAACAAGAGAGGGAAAAAAAAAAAAAGGTAAGGAGAGAAATAATGATTGAATTATTTTGAATTAGTAGTCTTCTTACAGCTATAAGTCATTTACATACAGTAAATCTATATCTGTGAGAAACAAATGAAGATGATAACTCCAACAGATAAGAAAAGAGAAGAGAAATAATATTTATTATGAATAATCACAAGTTATGTGAACATGAGACAATTACAAATTGTCCAACTTATTCTATACTCACAAAGTTGACAGTGAAGAATTACAGAAGATACAAGAGGCCAACATTAAATGATTGACAATGCTCCCATCTTCAACTTTAAGCAATTTACTTTGTCTGTTCCACAAATGCATATTGAAATCTGCCTATTAATAAGCTTGAGCTTTTTATGCAATAATTTTGAATGCAGCTCATTTCTAGGCCGCAGGAAAATACTTTGAACTCTTCTCCAATCAATCGGATAAAATGCAGAAGGTAGCAGCAGGGTGAAGTTGAATCCAGGTCTCCCGTTCACTCTAGCAACAACTCTTGACACCAACTAAGGACCATTGTGACCCCACTTATTGCCATCAAATGTGAGTGTAAATTATTGTATGACCTTGTGCAGCAAAGGATGAGTCTGATCAAAAATCAACACAACATTATTCAATAAATAATAATAATAATATTTTGTTTCCAATTGTAAGCTCACCTTTAAGCAACTTCCTATTCATGATCAGGAGTTATAAACTTTTTTCTATACTGAAATCATTATATACCAATCATCCCCAACTATTTTCATAATACTCAATAATTTCTATGGCACTATAATTTTACAGTATCATCCTTATTTTTAAATATATTTTTATTTATATTAATTATAAATTAAATAAATCATATAAATTAAAATTAAAATAAAAGATTTAAATCTGATTCTTTGTTCAGAATCCACCGTTTGAGCTCCGATTGTGTTTCTTAATTTTGATAAATTCTTTAAGACTATAACATCTGAGTCCAAATATATACCACCAAACTTGTATAACAAAGCAAGCCTAAGTAAATTTGACAAGTTTTAACCCAAAGAAATTAACTCAGGATCAACATTCGCTTTCTTCAATCTATTAAAGAAAAGAGGAGGAAGAGAAAAGCAGTTGCCTTCTATCTTGCTTTTGCCTAAGTCAAACGGCAAACGTCACTGTTTTATGGAGAAGAAAAAAAAAACAAACAAACGGCATCGTTTGCTTAAGTTTCGGGTTTTAACTCGGGGCAAACATCAGCGCTGGACGAAAAATAGGGACTTTGAATAGCGTCACTCAAAATTTCAAATTAAAATGGTAAACAAGGGTAAATTACAATTTAGCCCATTGGATTAGGCGTTTATTCTTCATTGGGTTTCTTTAGTGTTTAATATTACTTTTTGATGGATATGTAAGTAAATCAAATGAATTTTTCCACATATTTTTAACGGTTGGAGCATGAACTGGGAACTGATTTCTCATCCTAATGAATAAACTAAAAAGGGAATATACTCAAGATAAGAATGTTTCGTGTAAAAAAAAGTAATAAATAAAAGATTTAAGCCCAAGTAAACTGAGAAGATAAGATTTTAAGGTTATGTCTTGGGGTTAGGACTAAATATGGGATTAGGCTAACTTTGAGATTAAATATTTATCTTATTTTTGGCAACTTTCCTTAAATTGGATTAGGAAGACTATGATCAAATTTAGTCCTTAAATCATGGGATTAACAATCCCAATTTATAAGTGGGTTTAGATAGGATTAGAATAAGAAAAAAATATTATTTATTTGTAGTATTTTTTTTCATATATAACATTATTTTTTATTTATTATTCAAAATTTATTTATTCAATTAAATATTTTTTTCATAATTTGTTCGCAATTTTTTTATAGTCTATTTAAATTGGTACTTTTACTTCAATAAAATTAATCATTTAATAATTTATTACAATAACTTATTGTATTAAATTTAATGATCACTAGTATAAAATTAAAAATAATCATGAAAATTAATAATACCAGTAGTTAATTATTTTGTATATATTATTTGCTAACTTTTTGATAAAATAAAATATATCCAAAATATTTGATAAACAAAAGTTAAATAATTGAATTAGTTTTATTAATTTATATTTGTTTATTATAATTATAACTACTCAATAAGTAATTTACTATATATTTAATATTTTATTAATTACCTTTAAATTAATTCTAATTATTACTTTTAGATATTCGTAAATATTTTTTTATATTTAAATATAATTTAATTTTATCAAATCTAATATGATATTAAACATAAGATAGTATTATATAATGTAATTTAATTGAATCCAATCCAGGTGGAATGTAAAGTGACTAAGCTTACAGATTGGATCGAGGTCAAGGTTCAATGTGTTGTGAACTTTTACCCGGCATGCGTGCTCCTCATCTTGTGATATTATGACAAAGCAGACGGCTAACGGGCTAAGGTACAGACGCTGTACCTAACAGTGCACCTTAGCCAGCTTCACAGAGGGTGCATTTGGTAAGTAATTTCTCTCTCCTGTTTATGTGTGTCCCTGCACCCTTGGGTGTGTTCGTAACACAAAATGTACCGTAGCAAGCTGCTGGTTTCATGATTCCTTAAATTCGGTCATACCGACTAACAGAGTAAACATTCAACATCAATGAAAGGTGACAGCAGCCACCATTGTTGAACGACCTAGTCGTGAGCTATAAAGTCTGGCTTGCGCATTTGTGGCTTCATTTCCAAAGCTAGGCCCCACTATGAAGAGAAAATATCGGTCTTTATGAGCTTTCAGGCGTCTGTAATTCTGTATTTAATTAATCTCCCTTCGGATAAGGACCGGCCTATAATAAGCCAAAGAAGTCATGATAGGCAATTATCGGTTTACTTGACTAAACAATTTGAAGTATTCTGCTAACAAATGTACTGGCTATCATGTTAGGCCCCCTAGACTAGATTGCCATTTCCTTGACTTATATGTGATTAGCAATTTTTTTTTTCTTATTATGGATTTAAAATCTAATGTTAATTGACCTTATACCGAGCATGTATATGTAATACAAATACTGTAACTGGTGGTCGATGAATAAGAACGTACAATTAATTAATTACTACTTATATGTGCGGGTGTGTGCTGTGAGACAAGATTTTCACCACTCGCCACAACTCACCGTGGGATTCAAATTCATTTTCATTTATAAAATATTTTCTTTCTTGTTAATTTGTATCTACGTTTAGATAGTTTTCGTTTATTTTCATTGCTCTAAATAGCTTTGAATATTTATTTTTAATTTGAATATATAATTATAAGCATCAAGTTATCTATTTGTAAACACCAAAATCATCTGAAGATAAGTGTTTTGACACATTTATTTAAAATATCATCTGATTTTTTTCTTTAATATATTAGGTAGCGTTTTTTAATCTGAATTTATAGCATAATTTATCTGAAACATAAATCCGAATGATTTATTTGTTTTTATTTCTTTTTCCATATGTGAACCATAGAACTTATGTATAGAAATAGTTTGTAACATTTGTGGAAATCAGAAGTTGGTGTTGTATCATCTTTCACTTTTTATTTTTTTAAAGATAAGGAAAAAGCAAAGTCAAATTAATTTTTTTAAATTCCTACCTCCTTAGTCCTTAGGATGCTTAATCATCTTTACTAAACATATTCTTCATGTCTTTGTTTACTTTTGTTTTTGTATTTGAAGCTTCTAGATAATTTAGATATTTCAGAACTACAGGAAAATATTGATTTTATCCTCGGTGAATGTTTATATAAACAAGTATTTTAAAGAAAAGATTGGATACCACTTCCATTAGATCGTTGCAGTGTGACATCTGTACTTCTAAAATAATTATTACATAAATGAATATGGCAAGAATCTAATGCAAGGAAGTGATACAATGAAAGTATTTTGCACTTATTTTCTCCGGCTCTTGAGATAGATTTGATGGTTTTTTTTTTGATGTACTACACCGAGTTATTGATATTTACAATCAGTGTTTGTACTTGGGCCTTATTCAGATAATTCTATTTCAGTAACGCCCATATATTTTTCCCTCACTTAACTGGAGGGATATTTAATAACAAGCAGAAGATTACAAAATTGTAAGACGAAGTCACGGTTATTAACAAGAAGTAAACCAACTTGGAAAAGAAATTTATCGTATTTTATGTGTTTGATTCGGTTGGTATGACCAATGGATTCATGGCCATTGGTAATCGAGTCCCAGCAATACTTTCAATGGGAATTTATTCAACTCCCTACATTTAAAATAAGGTAGTTTGGATCTGAATCTCCCTTCTAAGTATTAAAAGATGAAGGATTATTTTTCGGACTGTTCTATAACAGAATAATATAAAAGAATCTCAATTAATTTCTTATTATAAAATATTAATAAAATTTTGATCGAAATATATTTAAAAAAAAATTCGGTTGGTATGAGGAATTTGTTATTTAGTGAATATTATTTGATTTCTCTCATTATCAAAGTAACATCATCACGATGTAAGATATTATAATGACGAAAGGGCAAGATTAGAATATTGCTAAATTGAACACTTGAAGTCAAGTTATGCGACTAATTAAAGAATTCTTCTGCTCCCGCTCTTGCTTTTCTAAAGCAATGCTTGCAATTCGTCAAAGATTTTGTGCATTGTTTTTTTTTATTTTGACGGACTTTGTGCATTTTTCAAACGCAAGCGAAAAAAGTATTCTCCCCCTATTGCACGCCTTTGAACAGATCATTTTCGTTAAAATAAATTAACAGGTGTAGAGATTTAATTTATGGTAGATAGATAACAATAATTAATAAGTAGAGCGGCATTAATATTTATTTAATCCAAGTAGTTGAAAGCCATGCATAGTTGTAGAGCTTGTCTTCTGAGTCTATAAATACCATTGCATCTTTGGCATCCACCATCACAATTCACTCAGAATATTTGCCAGTTTAAGTTGATCGATAGTTTTCATCTTCTTTCTTTGTTGAATTCTTAGACAATCATGGGCGTTCTCACGGTGAATGTAGAGGAAACAAGCACTCTCCCCCCAGAAAAGTTGTTCAAACTTTTTGTCCTTAAGTTCGACACCCTTGTGCCCAAAGCCCTGCCTCAGGTTATAAAAAACGTTGAATTGATTTCAGGGGATGGAGGCCCTGGAAGCATCAAGAAGTATAACTTTGTTGAAGGTTAGATATACTTTTATAACTTTTAAGATAAAACAACGGTGAACTTAAATACTTTATAGCTATAGCTTAAATCTACAACTGCTAGATGGAAATACCAAATAGAGCCTCATTTCATATATACAATTATAAGTTGTAAACTAACTTTTTTTTTTAATTTTTTCAATGCAGGTGCTGACTGGAAGTACTTTAAGTATAGGGTTGATGCATTGGACAAAGAGAACAAGATATACAATTACACGGCAATTGAAGGTGAGGGCGATGCTAGCATCCCTACTATTGATCATGTTTCTTATGAGTCTAAGGTTGAGGCCACCCCTGATGGAGGAAGCAAGAGCGCCGTTGTCATCAAGTTCTATCCCAAACCGGGTGCCGAGATTAAGGAAGAGCAGGTTAAGGGAGGCTTGGAAAAGGAGAAAGGAATTTTTAAGGCTCTGGAAGCTTATGCCTTGGCAAACCCCAATGCCGTATAAGCTCTTACATCAACACTTTACCGCACTTGCGTCGCCTTTGTTGCAACATTATGAATAATCATGTTTATGGCTTCCGTATGTCGTGTGTCTTTGGTTTCAAATGTGCCAATATATATAATTGGCTTTTGGCTAAATAAAAAAAAAAAAGAAAAAAAGAGTTTGCTTTTGTTCATCATTATAAATTAATGTGGTGGCAAAGAATCACGATCTTAAAACCAACCTGCAGATGAAATGCTGGACTTAATTACAAACTAAATTTGGATTTGTATCTTCAGTTATGTAGTACTTGATGGATGATTCATCCATTGTTAAAATAATTATCACATTAATGACAATATAAAATTAAAATTAAATTAGACACGTCATTTCGAACATAGGTTGAGTATAACTTATACGCTTAGAGTCACTCTTTTAAATATTTCAAATATTGCAGAAATTATGGGTCATATCTCCAAGAGTTTTGTTTTTTCTGGTAAAAAGAACATCATGGATAAAAAAATAACCGCACGTTATATACTAAATTTATGGTGTTTCACAGCGTCTCTTTGTCTTTTCTATTAAAAACTCGTTTGGTCTCGTTGTAAATAATATTTTTTATCCCAATAGTAATTCATTAATGATCAAATAATCTCACATTAATTAGTTAAAAAGAAATCGTGATACATTTGGGATGACCTGCTATACATGAATTATTTTTATTAAGTGGAACAAACTCATGTACAAGCCAATATTATTTTTTTGGCTTTGATTACACGAAAAATTAATCCAATATGTGACAGAAGTGTTAAAATAATTTCACCCCCCACATTAGTTTAAAATAAATTTTGATAGTCACGGATCCCTATTAATTTATAGGGTATGTTTATAATTATCAAAATCTCAAAATTTTTATATATGCTCCCAACACAAAGTACTGAACTGTGATTTAATTCTGAACTCTCAACTATCGACTCCACTCTTGCTGAGAATTTTAGATGCATTCAAGACATCATAAATGAAGGGAGCGCTTCAAGCCCACGGCTCCATTAATTACAGTTCAATACTTAACTTTCCCCATCCTGTAGAGCCCATACCAATAATTCTCATATGGTCATCATATTTATTGCCGACTGTAATTGCTTTTATAGCAAAACAAATTAAAAACAGCCACTTGTAAGTTGTAATAGCGTTTGCTAAAATTTTGAAGTGATAACGGGGTGACAAGGGAAAATTCATGGTATTTTGGACCACTGCTTTTTTCTCATCCGTTATGTGTATGCTTCAGCTAAATATAATAAATTGCATATATGCATGTAACAAATAATAAAGACAAGGAACAATGATCCAAAAGCATCGAAGACCTTTTCATAGCAGCCTTTAATAAAGCTAAAAACTTAACGGAAAGTAGCAGTCTTAGATAGTCAAGGCCCCAACTTTGAAACAGATCAACGTCAAACATTATGAGTGCCTTAAGTATTCACTATATAAGGAACTTAATTAGCAAGTTCATAACTTCTAATTTATCTAAAAGACTAAAACCACAAGTTATTATTCAACCTGGTCACAAACTAGAAAACTATCTCTAGTACAGCAATTTATTGATCATTTTCATTTATTATTATTATTTATCTTTAAGCTAATTAAAATGGGTGCTATTCAATTCGTTTTGAGAAAGATGTCCCAGCGGCCGTTGCTCCATCAAGAATGTTCAAGGCTTTCATTCTTAACTGTCACAATCCTTTCCCAAAGCTGGCTCCACAAGCGTTTAAGAGCATAGACATTCTTGAAGGAGATGGAGGCGTCGGCACCTTGAAACTATATGACTTTGGTAATGCTAAGTCCTCTTGTTATAAGACTACTCCTTTTTGAACTCTTGAATTTGTTTATTGCTTTTATTTCTTTTTCTTTTTCAAACACCAATTAGTATATTGCGGTCAGATATTTATTAGAAAAACTTAAATTAAGTCTACTATGACATAGTCCAAATTTCTATCCTTACAAGTTTTGGGGGAAAAATGTATTCCACCTACATTAGTGACGGAGATAACTGCCCTAAAATTGGGAGAGAATAAAGTTCCAACAAATGCTGGGACTTAAGCAAATTTATCTATTAGTAAAATAATAAATTGTCCCTCTTTATAATTAAAGTGTATGAAATATTTAATATAGTAAAATCAAAGAGGTGCTGCTAAATTTTAAGACAGGTACTCATCTAAAATGCTGCACTTGTAAATAAACTTAACATCAATTTCTTGCCTAAGAAAGAATTCATTCACTGTGAATGTCAGCTAGCGATGGACAGCACATGAAGCAAAAAATCGATGCACTTGACAAGGATAATTTTTCGGTCAAATACACAATCTATGATCGAGATGGGGGTTGGGGAATCTTTGAGAAGGTTCAAGGTTGTGTACGATATTAAGTTCGTGGCATCCGGCGACGGTGGATGCATTTACAAGGTTGCTGCTGAGTGCTATTTTAAAGGCAGGTGACGAGAGCAAAGAAGAGTTCGTCAAGGACTCACAAGAAAAGGGAACTTCATTGTACAGGGCTGTGGAATCACAACTCCTGGCTAACCCTCATCTCTATGCCTAATTTAAATTAATCATGCATCTTGCTATGATAATTATTGAATAAGGTGTTTTGTCATTGTGAGCTTTCAATTTTATTCTTTAATTTTCAATGGGAAGTTA
Source organism: Citropsis articulata (assembly GCA_030449925.1). Lineage (NCBI taxonomy): Eukaryota > Viridiplantae > Streptophyta > Magnoliopsida > Sapindales > Rutaceae > Citropsis > Citropsis articulata. The sequence goes on from JASUUH010000077.1 coordinate 1,628,626, forward strand.
TAATTTATTCCTTGTGACCAAGCCCGACAACTTTGAATTAACTACTCAAGGAAGGCAATACTAAATTTAATTTTTAACGCTCAATATCTTGCGTATGCATATATTGACATAAAAAAAAAGAAAATTAAATTTATAGCTAACCAATTAACTGATAATATTGATATCCACCGTTGACTTCAAGTGCCGATCCGAATTAATTGTCGGTCGCTCAGCGCTCTAAAGGCATCACAAAACTTTTTTTTTTTTTTGAATAATCCATCTTATAGAAGTTTCATAGGTTTTATTCATACTCAATTATTTAACTCTAGATTGCCTTAAACTTATATGTATTATTTACTTGATTTCTATTCGCAGCAGATGTGGAATATTTTTCTATCACATCTCACTTCACAAAATCATCCTTTTGAAATTAAATCTTTGATCAATGCTTTCACAAGTAATCAACCAACTAATCATTTTTTGTTAATTGATGTTGAACGTTAAAGGAAACAATGCAACATGAAAAATAAATACAGAAATAGAGGCAGATTTCAATATATCTGCCAATCAAATTCAAATACTTATTGTTAATTAATCAAAATTTTAAAATCATTTTGCAATATTTTCTTTTATTTTTTTAAATATCCACTTAAATTGAGCTTAGTGCTTATGTATGAATAAGAGTATATCTTTTCTAGAGTGTTCTCAAAATTCATCAATTCATCATCATTTTATAATAAAAAAATTGTAAGGAATTGTGACACCAACAAATTTGATTACAAATCCAAACATAATGGTTCACTTTTACCAATAGAATTCAATACATGTGTCTTAACTAAAATACAATCATCAATGTTTAGGATTAGAATCCTCTTATAATAGTGTCATGTAATAATAGTATAAAAATATGGTTTGACTTTTTTTTTAATTAATCATCACTTAACATGTGAATTTCTGCTTAGGAAAAGTTCAGATCATCAATAGATCTTACGGCCATTTGAGATTACTTTTAGAAAACTTAAAAGTGATTTTGAAAGCTAAACATTAATTTTAGTATTTGGTAAATTTTTTTAAAAATCACTTTTGATAAAAATTACCCTATTTTACAGCAAATTTTAAAAAGCAAATGAGTAGCTTTTCATAATTTGATTTTGAGAACTACTTTTATATTTAATACAGTTCTATATATATCCTCATATATATTATAAAAATTCAAAATTATCTTTATTAATTAGAAAACAAAAACATTGGCTTTAAAGTGATTATTACTATTATCAATTATATTGAGATAACAAAATAATAAAAAAATAATAATATAGAATATACACAATTATATTTATTTTAGTTATCAATTATTATATATACACAATAAAAATATTTTATATACATGTCTATAAATGTTTAAATAAATTTTATTTAACATTATATCTAATTCAGTTATTCATATTCTTATAGGAGTTCAACAAAAAGATTTACCAAATACATATGACTGTTTTTAAAACTCACAACATTTTAAAAATAAATTTAATTAAACATTTAATTGGTTCTCTTTCATAGTCGATTATTTATACAGCACAGTTAACTGTAAGTATTTTAAAAATTACAGTATTACCAAGCCCGCGCTTAATCCCAATATTTTTTAGTGGTACTGAGTGTTTAACTAGTGGCCAAATCTTTATTGAATGCCTTAAATATTAAATTTAAAGTTTAATTTAAATATAATGTTCGACAAAACATTATACGATTGGACCCTTCTGGCAATGGAGGATGCATTTTCAAGGTTGTTACGGAGTGCCATATAAAGGATGATCATCAAGAGGTCAATAAAGAGTTCATTACGGACAACGAAGAAAAAGGAATGGAATTGCACAAGGTTGTGGGAGCACATCTCTTGGCTAACCCTCATCTCTTTGCCTAAATAATTAACCAATTATTTCGACATATGTTGCTAATTGATTTGGGTTCGTGTCTGTTGTGAGTTACTAATTTGTTGACTTGCTCGGCTTCGGTTGAAATGTCAATTTGTTCGAAGCTTGAATGTACTCGTGAGTGTTGAAAGTTCATTTCCATATACCAATCAAACGGCCGTATGACGACATATAATTAATTGCTTAGTTATATTAAATCATTATTATCACAGGCAAGGGTCCATTTACAGAAATATGAATTAATTGATTGATTTGCTACATACCATTATACCAAACGCCAGAGTTTTCTTTTTGGATATAATCTATTGATGAGTGAAGTGAATGATTGATAATAAAATTGTCGAAGCATTGATGTAGCCAAAATATTGCTAAATATATGATACAAAGATGCCTTAACCTTCCAATTATGATCCGCATATGCTCTAGGAAAGAACAAAAATGTCCAACTCGCTTTCTCGTAAAATTCGAATAGAAAGCTACCCGTGCCGCCATATGTTATATATTAATTATCAAAAACACCTTAAATTTTAAAATACGATCGCATTAGCATCTCTTTAAATAAAATTTTATTATTTATTTAAAGAGTTACAATAACATTTAAACCTCCAAAATACACTTCAATTAAAAATTTTCAAATAAGAAATAATGCTCTCTCTTCAAATTTAGAGAGTTGTTTCTCACTCTTCAATTTATATTTTATTATTTTTTGTTAAAGAAAAAAAGAGAGGTGCTTTAATTAACATTGACTTTTCTTTTAAAAAAGTAGTTATTTAATTAAAATATATTAATATAGTTCTATTTGAAAAGTCTTTTGGAGAGTAATATATTTTTTCACTATTCTATTTGTCACATAGGTAAGCAAATAAATATTTGAAAAGTAAAATTTATAAAGTCTTTTGGAGATGCTCCCATAAATATGGTCTCAGCATAAAGTATTATGTAAATCTCTTACTGTAATTTCCTGAAGTATTACTATCCCTATCCACTGGCAATATATTTGTTCAAGGACATTTTTTACTACTGGGTAAATCATTTTCTTGGTCATTAATTTAATATTTCAGTTCAGCCAGTTCTGTTAATTAATGTGTGTTTTAAGCTTTTTGGAAATATTTTGAACTTTCTTTGTATTTGTCTTGTCTCAACATGATAACAGAGACCAATGGCCCTTTCAAGATCTAAAAGGTTCTTTTAAAGCCATTGAAATCCTTATATAGTTTTGCTTCTTTGCATTTGTGTTAATATAATCTTCTGGATGTTGATGCTGAAATATGATCACCCTTAGCCTGACCAGATCGTGCCACCAACGTTTGCGTTGACAATGAAAAGGAAATGACACTCCACTAGCTTCAATAGTTGCTCGAGCTCCTGGGGCCCACTCTTCCACTCCATTCTAAGCCTGTATTCACATAAACAAGTCAGAGACGCCGGTGGTTTTCCGGCGTAAACCCTCCGATGCTTAAGTCAGCACAAGGTGTTTATGGAAAAACTGTATGAATCTAGTTATAAAGATTAACTAATATACTCTCAACAAACCCAATCTACTCAAGATAAGTGTTCAATAATTTCTAATGTTAATTTCACATAGTTTTCCCCCCTCTTTTCTCTATCGATTTCTTTACCTTTATAAGCAGTCACCCCACGTTCTCTAAGCATCTCTCATGTCCCTTATTCTCGGGTCATCATGGATCTTAGTGGATCTTCGACCAACCGAGCGTGGTTAAACGTGGGGTGTTGTGCTTTCCAGCTGTTTGGATGATGGCGAGATTTTCGGGTGTTTGAGAGATCGTATCCTATCCTTTGACGATGAATACCTGGTTGATATGGACCTCTGGTCGGCTCATGCTTCTTGAAAGATACGTTACTAAAAATCTGCTTGCTATGTCTTGTTGGGGAGACTCGTCCCCAGATTAGAAATGGGGAGGCGTCTGGCTAGTACTTTTTATTACTCAACAGTTTTGCTTCTTTGCATTTGTGTTAATATAATCTTCAGGAAGGTTCTCTTGTCTTTGGAAAATCAACCCACATACATAATGTCTTGATGTAAAGCAGGAATGCAAAGACAAAATTAAATTTTCGTCTAATCGTAATTTGTACATAATATATACATGTGCACCAATTGAAAAAAAAAAAAAAAGAACAAAAACAACTCCTACACTTAAAGCTCTATAAATGCCAATTGATTGTTGACTCTCACAACCTTATTCCAAACCTCATGCCACAAGCTGTGAAAAGCATTGAAATCGTTGAAGGTGATGGAGGTACTGGAAGCATCAGGCAGATCAACGCTGTTGAAGGCAATATATATTCTCCAACATAAACATCCCGTGTGGATGTTTGCGTTAAAGTTAAGCATTATTGTCTAACTAAAATACAGTTTTTAATTGAAAATAAATGGTTGTGTCTAGTCGTAAATCCGCATTTTAAAATATGCAGACATATGCACCTCATAATTTTCATATTTTATAGTTCATATCTCTTTTTATGTATTAGCATTTTAATCATATATGAACCAACAACTCTTAGACTTTAAAAGTTGCTAAATTTTTTATTCGAAAAGATAATTTACAAATAGTTGCAAATTTAATACCTTAAAATTTATTACTTTTTAGTTTTAGTGACTCTTAATGCGAAGAGCTGATGGTTTAAATTTTTAATATAATGTGAATATGGACACTTGATAATTTTTTATGTATATGGACACTTGTGTTACTCATGCAGTGTCTGCATATGTTATTACATTTCTCTCTCTCTCTCTCTCTTTTTTAAATGTTATTACATTACTGATGAAATCTTTGATAATAAACTAACATATTGTGTTACTCATGCAGGTAACCAAGTAAAGTGCACCAAGAACAGAGTTGATGCCCTAGATTTGGAGAATTTTTCATACAAATACAGTTTGATTGAAGGTGATGTGTAGATGGACAAGCTTGAAAAGATTTCTTATGATGTCAAGTTTGAGCCTACAGCTGATGGTGGAAGCAAAAATACCATGACAAGCACATACTACACGAAAGGCAATATCGTGCTCACTGAAGAAGAAATCAAGGAAGGCAAGGAAAAGTCCTTGGCTATGTACAAAGTTGTGGAGAATTACCTTATGCAAAACACTGAGAAATATGCTTAGTTGGAATTTTCTTCCCTAATTATAAATAAGTATGTTTACGAGAATGCTCTTCGCTTGTAGCTTTTGCAAGTGCGTTGGGTTGCATTTGCTTTTTCTTTGGCATGGCTGAATATGGATGCGTACGTAGTATGCTTGTGGGTTAGTTCATGCTGTGTTTATGGTTTCTTTTGGGTTGTAAGGTTGAGCATCATAATTAATCATTATTATCTTTGCAATTTACTGTGTCGCTTCATGTTGACATAGCATGTTGGTATGATCTTATGAACTGTGCTGAGATTTTAAAAGACCTTGAATATGTGTTACGGTCTTGTATTTTGCTCACATAGGATCCAGTAATCATGGCATTCATGTTGGTACTGCATTAGCCGCTGGATTTTTCAGTGCCTACAGGCTACAGCCATAAAATAGTGAATTGTTTGCCGCCCTCTGCGTCATTTACCATTGAAGAGTCGTGAAATTATATAAAGACCCAGTTATGTTATTTGTATTATGTTTAATTGGACAACTTTTGCCATAAAAAGAATGGACCCTAGAAAGCGGGCAATTTGTTGGGCTTGGTAGACCCAGCAACTGTGGTCTGGCTCCTTTTCCAAGAGCCTTCTAAAATCCTTATAACACTCATTTTAAATTTTATTTTTAAAAATACACTTAGTTTAATTAATAAAATAGAAATTCATATATTAAAATTAAGGATAAGAATTTATTTAATCTCTATATTTTGAGGTTAATATCCGTTAAACACACCTTAAAACATCACTGCCGTTAAATTATTGACACCCTTACTGCTACTTTTTAGTCCTTTTAGCTTTTTTTTACAATATTATCATTTTATAATAATGTTATTATTTTGAACATTAATAAAAAGAAAAATTAAATTAACAATTTAAATCCCAAAAATAAAATAGAAATAAAAAGAATATATATTAATTTTTGTGGAATATTCTACTAAGGAGTGAATATATTAATTTTTTATTAATATTAAAAAACTTGATAATTTAATTTTTTGGACACACGTGAACTTCCACAAAATTTAATATATATTCTTTTTTTATTTTATTTTTTATAAACAAGCAATTTAATTATTTTATTAATGTCCAAAGAGAATGAGAAACATCATTATAAGAGGATAATATTGTAAAAGCAGCAGAAAAGAACAACAAACATCAGTATGGGGTGTCAATACTTTAACGATAAGGAATGATGTTTTGAAATATTTTTAAAAATATAGGGACTAAACGATCATTAATCTTAAAATATAAGGGCCAAATGAGTTTTTATCCTTAAAATTAACTACCTTCCTATAAATTTTTACTTAAAAATATTTCTTTCTAAATATGTATAAATCTTAAAATATTAAATTATTTTAAAATTTTTCCTATTATTATATAATTTCTATTTTCATAACTTTAAACATTTATAATTTTCTCAAAGAAATATTTTTCAATTAAAATTTAAAATAAAAATATAAGTTATGAAACGGGAGTGTATAAAATATTTATTAAAAGAATGATTTGTCTAAATTTTTTATGAATTTTTATTTAAGAAGTAAAATAATTTGTATTAAGTTATTTAAAAAATTTTAATTAAAAAAATTTAAGAAGGATTTTGAAGGGGTGTCAAGAGACTTGTTCTTTTCCAAAAACCAAAATCCTAACCACACGGCACGTGAACCTTTTTTCACTATTTATTTAAAGTTTCAAGGTCGTTGACCTGCAGCCAACAAACAACTAACACGTACCAAATTGCTTCTTCCTCTTCTAGAGAACAGCAAAAGTTTCTTGCCGAAGCTTCTAAAGAAAAATTTTTTCCCCACAAATATTTATAAATTATCCAAACAAGTTATCAACAAGTTACATTCCAGGCACCCCCAAAAAAAAAAAAAATGCATGTGATTAAAACAAATCCATTTTCCAATTTTTACGGCATTTCTAGTCACACTTTAGAGATCCATTCATAAAGTACTCACCCATGACGTGTTGAACAGGTCACATTCCAAACTCACAGACTTTGATTTGGACTAATGACTAACAAATCTTCAATGCTAATAAACTCACCTCCACGTCAACAAGAATGCACTTAAATATATGACCTCAATCTTCACTTCTCATAAATTATAGCTTCGTCAAAGGCAACCCTTTTGATACCAAGCTTCAAGAACTTGATCATGATCATCACAATGGATGAAAAAACCAAAAGGGTCACTCAATCATTTATGACACAAGTCTCCCCGTCGAGAATGTTCAAAGCCTTAATCCTAGACTCCCACAATATTTGCCCCAGGCTTTTGTTTTCATCGATCAAGAGTATTGAATTTTTTGAAGGCGATGGAGATGTTGGCACCATCAAACAAGTCAATTACATTGAAGGTTAGTACTTGCCATATCATATACGGAATAATAACATGGTGCTATGTATCTTGTTTCGTTGTTATGTAGTGATTTGTTTGTTATCCAGGTGGTGAAATTAGATACACAAAGCATAGGGTTGATGCGCTTGACAAGGAGAAATTCATTTGTAAATATAGATTTATCGAAGGCGACGGCTTCATTGATAGCATGCTTGAGTTTCTTACTCAGGAGATAAAGTTTGAAGGCTATGGTCAAGGAGGATGTGTGTGCAAGATCACATGTGATTTCAAGGCCAAAGAAGGTGTTGAAATCAAGGGAATTGATATTGAGTTGGTCAAGCACAAGCCTCTTGGCATGTATGAAGTCGTGGAAGCTCACCTTAAAGCATACCCTCAACTCTATGCTTAAATTTTTTTTTAACTCTTCTGCTATCTTTTCCCTTAATTTTAGGTAATTTATGTATTTGCAGTACTTTGTTAATTGTGCTGGTTTTGTAACCATTGACTCCTGATGAATATGAATAATCATATCACCACCCTAGCAATGTTGCTATACATCTCTAGATCTCGCCTCTTGTTTGCTTTTATTATGTGTTCCGTTTAGTTGCAGAAAGATCAATACCATTCACCATTTTGCGGGCACTCGGCAGCTTTATTTTAAGAACTAGATCTCAAATGAAGCTTAATTAAGAACATCCTTTTTTCCCCCCCATGTCAAACCGAAAATAAATGTTCTATTTTAATGCACCTTTCTCAAAATTGGCATAATTCGTTTTCACTTTTTCTTGAATAGAAACTTTCAAGATTGAACAAGAAAAATCCAGCAGCCAGAAACAGTAATTCAAACAAATCATGCTCTGATCTTTATTTGCATTGCACCTGTAGTCATAAAGATCATGTTCTACGAGAAATTTTAGTGGAAAAGGCCTCACCTGTAAACACTTAAAAGTTGTTGTTTGATAGCCTGATCATCTTCTCTGTTCCTATTACAATCCATTAATATAAGCAATCATGGGTGTTTCAAGTTCTGCACAGGAATTAAAGTCTGCTATTGCACCTCTACGCATGTTCAAGGCCTTGATCGTAGACGCCAACAATTTATGTCCAAAACTCACCCCAGTTCATAAAAAGTCTTGATAGAGTTCTAGATGCCGGTGGTGCTGGAAGCGTTGAACAAATCAACTTTGCTGAAGGTTAAAATTAATATTGAATGAGGGACTGTTTTTCCCTGTTAATGTTCCTCTTAATAACCCTTTCAATAACATAAATGAATTAACTACTGCAGGTCTAGGAAGAATACTCCTTTCTTATCCAACCAATTTTGTTCGCTAATAAGTGCATTACTGCCATAATCTTATACATGGATGCAATCTTAGACAGACGTACTAACGCTGAGATTTTATAAACAGGTCATGTTGCCGATATGTTTATAAGACGAACGGCACACCTTATTATATGAATAAACAAAGGATGTGTCATTTAAGTATGAGTCGACGTATACTACTTAAGTTTGTCGGATATGTAAAATCATACTGGACATCATGTCGGATGTATATGTAATTATTGAATGTAATGCCTTTCGGTATGTTGTTGCATTGCAACTGCAGTCCCATAAAGATCATGTTTACCGAGAATTTTTTTTATCGGAAAGGACTCACTTGTAATTACTCGAAGGTTCTTATTTGATAGCCCCATCATCATCTTCTCTGTTCTTATGACAATCCATAAATACAAGCAATTTATAAATAGTATTAGATATAATTCAAGGTGCCGGTGGAGCTGCGAGTGTCGAACAAGTCAACTTTACCGGAGGTTAAAATTAATCTCGAGTGAGAGATCATTTTCCGTGGAGTAACTTAAGCCTGAAGGCATTCGTTCTCTGTTTTTAGCATGCAGGTAGTGAATATAAATATGTGAAGCACAAGCACCGGATTGATGAAGTTGATGAAAAGAATCTTACGTGCAAGTATGCCATGATTGAGGGAGATGCATTACAAACCTTCAATGAGTTGTGTTTAAACTTTAAAACATCTTGAACAACGAGAATCTAGAGTTTTTATGCCACTTTTAAATATGCTAATATAATCAGTCAAAAGGGTTTTGAGTCCCCTGCATAAACGTGACTTATTGTCACTCATCTAACACATTCAATGAGTTGAGAGCCTTCTATGCTCATTTGGTTTCTGACTTCTTCAAGTCCTTATGCATAAGCATTGGGGTTTGCTAATAGGAATCTTTCAGCTGCCTTCACCATTGTCAGGATCCCTTGTTTAATGTTTCTGACATCTTCTTCGGAAAGTAAGCTATCGCCCAATGATTCGTACTCGATTTTTAGCTTGGCAAAGCAATCTCCATCACCACTTGATGTAAAAGTGACCTCGGCCACATAAGAACTCACTTTGAAACCAAGAATCCCACCTTCAACAATTGAGTACCTGAATACATGATTGTCATTATCCATTATTTCTACGCGATCCTTAACATAGCGGAATTCCTTCACAGCTGCAACAAGATTATATAACTGTCAAGAAAAAACCACATTAAATAGCTAATCAAGAGTGTTATTATTTTACAAAACCTTCAGTGAAATTAAACTTCTTGATGGTGCCAACCCCACCGTCTCCTTCAAGCAAGTCAATGCTGGAAATGACCTGAGGCAGAACCTTGGGCATGAAGTTATGTGCATCACAGATTAATGCCTTCCATAGCCTCTCAACAGCGATTGGAGACGTGTGCTCGTCAACAATGTTTCCCAAAACCATCTCTGGTACAGAGACTCAGGGCAATGGGATTATTAGGATGATAATGAGAGACTGATACGCATATCAAATTTAAATAAAGAAACTATAGAGGACTTGAGCTGAGGCACTGCGTGCATGCAAGTCTTCATAACCTAAGGTCAAAGTCTTATAATAACATGTATACATACGCTTTTGACTAGTTGAAAATGTGAACTAGATTTCACAATGGGTTTAATGTATACCGATTCCAATGGTTTTCAGATTTTTTTTCTCCTTCATGCCTTTGTGGGGCATAGCCATCACAAGGAAGTAAAGCAACTGTTGACACTGGCAAGCCAGCCTGTATATTCTCACAAACGTCGTGCCAGAAAATTACATCCTTCAATCATAGAAGAATTTTTTCATTTTAGTCTGAGTTTATATGATCCTGCCACTTGAAGTCAGCAATCACCACCCAAATGGCAAAGACACTTTTTTAACTCCTGCAAATTTGAAGGGCCCGGATCATCTCTGGCGAGACATCATGCTGCTAGTAATGCTGTGACTCACAGGACCTTCGAGATTAAAAATCAGAGCTATCTTGAGCAACATCAAACAATTTTCAACTTTAATTTCTGTCAGCCAATGCTCAAAAGCTTAATTAAAGCAAACTCCCTTGCCACTCAATGGCATCCTCACAAAGTTCATCAATGATTTTAATTAATGAATATAATAAATGTACTATAAAATTAATCATTTGGACAATTGGCTCATTTTGGATGCTCAATAGCCAAGACTCAGTCAAGCTGGTCCTGCATAAGGGGATAGTTTACACAAAAGCTTTGCCCTACGTTCAAAAGTTTATAAAGACTGGCTAGGATGGAAACCCATGGCATCAAAATAATTGGACGCCTGGATTCTTCGACTCTGGCAATAGTACTCCCTTGAATTGGAGATACTTGTTTTAAAGAAAACTTTGGACAGCTCAAACAATAAAAAATTTCTCTGATTTAGCTTAATTAATAGCAAAAAGATCTCGTTCACACCAGCGCTAAGGAAGGGTTTCAATTTAAAGAAAAAGCTGATGTGAATTTGGATCACCAAAAAGTCATCAAAGTGTGGTTAGTGTCTCAATCATGATTTGACCTAGATCCAATCTATGCATTACAAGCTTAAAGCTCATAGGCCATTCAGAAAACCAAATGAGAAAGAATCTTCTCTTAAAGCCTCCATCAATCTTTATGACAAAAATGAAAAATTGGTTTATGCTCTCCAGCACAAATAAACAACTAATTTTTGTCATTTTTTTTAAGATGCCACAGTGTAACTTGCGACAAAAGGATTCCTCAAGAGTGGATATCCCTTGCACCACAAAGTAAAAGGCAAAAGTTTTCTTGACTTTTTTTTTTCTTTGATGAAATTGAAAATAAAGTCCAAACCTCCTAGATTTAGCTAAAAATACAAGTACACCCCTAGTTTTTAAGAAATGGGCACACATATCCCATTTTGGCTTTTGTCACTGCTTCCTAGTTATTGGGGACATCAAACATGCGGTTGGATACTATTTCTCGACATATTTGCTTTACAGTGGTGAGGTTCACTTCACGAAATGAGAATCGATGGAACCACGTGCATCATGTCAACTATGACAATTAAATCTAGAAAGGAGCCTACGTATCGATATCAAGAAATGTTGAGGATCTATCTATACATAAGAACAAACCTTCAGAGCCTACGAAAATGGAAAAAAAAAAATCTGCTCCCACTTTTAATCTCTTCTCTAGGGTCGGTTTTGGATATCCTGAAACTGCTGCACACATTATTTCATTCAATTATATGGACGGGCATCCATCAATTCTAAAGCAAATTCCCTTCGGCTCAAACATTTCAAGGTCCATACGAAATACACCGACTCCTAGCCTGCCTGCCTTCTTTTTTTCCCCTTTAAGATTTGATAATGATGACCCCATCAAGTTAATCAAGCAAGCAGCAATATTATCTCTTGTAACCTAGAGAAGAAAAAAAGGAGATTCCTTACATGTCCCACACCATTTTACCTTTGAAATATTCCCTCTCCGTGCACAAATAAATGCCACCTGTTATATTCTTCATTCTTGCCATCTTCCATCTCCATCTCATGCAAAACATATCTCCTGGTTTCGTCTATTCTCTCCCATTGCCTCATGGCTCCAGAATTAGAGGTAACATAAAGCTTCAACATTCCATCTTTTGTTTCTTACATTGCATATATCTCTTTATCTAACGATTTACCTCCCTTTCTCAACTGTAGAAACCTCGAGTAACAGAAATACAGGTCCGAATGGACTGCAACGGGTGTGTGCAGAAGATCAAGAAGGCACTACACGGCATCAATGGTGAGCAGATAATAGCTAGCCTTAATTTCTTTCATCATCTACTATAAAGTTTCTTTCTTCAGCTACTATTAATTTCTGAAATTTGACTTGATTCTCATTTTCACATACAGGCATATATGATCTCTATATTGATTTCCCACAGCAAAAATTAAAGATCGTTGGGTGGGCAGACCCGGAAAGAATAGTTAAAGCCATTAGGAAGACCAGAAAGACTGCTACTATATGTTCTCATTCAGAACAAACAGAGCCTAGCGATCAGCCAACAGAACAAGCACCGCCAGAAGATGGTGCTCCGGCACCATCCAATGATGCACCAGCTAACCCTCCCCCACCTGAAGGTCCACCTGCCGAGCAGCCACAACCAGCGGAGCCACCAAAAGACCCACCACCAACAGAAAATCTGGCACCACCTGAGAATCCACCACCCCCAGAGAATCCGCAACCTGAGGTGAAACCTTCACCCATTGCTGCCGATGCCAATGCAAACCAGCAAGCATGTCCTTCTAGAGCAAAAGACATAGGAGAAGTTCATGTTATACACCACCACCCACCTGACTATGGCTACAGATACAGCTATGGGTATGGCAACAACTACAGTGGGCACTGGAACAGATACCCTAGTGTCGCGAGAAATCAACATGAAGCACCTCAAGGTCCACAACCAGTTTATAATCAACATGGAGCACCTCAAGGTCCACAACCAGTTTATAATCAACATGGAGAACCTCAAGGTCCACAACCAGTTTATAATCAACATGAAGCCCCTCAAGGTCCACGACCAGTTTATAATCAACATGAAGCACCTCAAGGTCCACAACCAGTTTATGTGACTCACAGTTACAATACATACAAGCCATCACCTTATGTCACGGAATATGAGTACGTGAGGTCACCACCAAGGTACACACATTATAGCAGGATGGATCATGACAGCGATGACTATCATAACAACTATCACAACAATAATGTCTATTACAACACCAGCAATGGCAATGGGAATGGGAATATCACATCAATATTTAGTGATGAAAATCCAAATGCATGCACAGTAATGTAGAGGGTATTGAGAGGTGATCAATATGAAAAGGCAGTGGTTTCACAGAGTCCTTTGCTTCAAGAAGGAGAAACTCAAAAAAGAATGATTAATAAACTGATAATGAGCATGTGAAAATTTTCAGAGAAGAATCAGATTCTAAGCTTGTCGTGCTGGAAGAATCAATACTGCCTTCCACTTCTGATAGGGCTAAGACACCCTCCTTGGGTAGTAGTTTCTTGTAGAAGAATACTCTGATTATTATATTCTTAAACATACTTCTCAGTCTATTTTTTTTAAAGTAATCATCCCTAGATTATGTCAAATCCTCAGAACAACTGCCCCAAAAAAAAGATTCTACAAAGATTAATGTTTTTTCTCAAAATGCCTTCTAAAACTAAAGTTTGTGTTTCTGGAAGGAGGAAATCTGCCATACTTTCTTTTATTTTTACCTCAAGTCATCAATTCTGGCAATAGCTTTTTCCATCTTTACCTTGCCATATTAAAGTTCCTCTGCCATCTCTCAGCAATGATGAAAAAGAATAAACTATCCCTCGTGCTAGTTGTTGCAGGTAACTGATTACTCTAATTATACTATGACCAGTGCTTCAGATGAGACAGTAATAATTCAAATCTTAAGCATATCAATTTCCATAAATTTCTAAAATTCAACCCAAAACAGGCAATAGAAAAAGAGTTATTACATTTTACATACGTATGAATAATGATACTTAAGGATAGAATCCTTGGCTTCACAGCACCAAAGCAAATTCCATAATTCTGTTTAAACCTAGCACAGGAATGATGCTGACAACATGTAGAATAACAAATAGGATCAAAAAAATCAGGATTCTTAAGAACAAGATTGTCTACTTCAAATGAAAGAAGTTTCATAAATAGCAGTTAGTGACGACTGTTTAATGCATACATACTGCATGGATCAGATTCTCACTAAGAAACGAAAAAAGAACTGAATCGTTGTTTCCTGATTTAGAAGTAGCATGCTCTCCATTTTCGGATTCATATTGGTACAAGCACTAAATCTAGATTCCAGAACACCAAAATGAAGCAAATTCAGCATGCCATCTAAGTTCTTAAACTGAGTAGAAACCAGAAAGCAATATCAATCAACTAAAATGCTCAAATAAAAATTCCAAATAGATGATTATCTGGTTCAAGATGAGAAAAGTTCTAGTGTATGTTCCACTGTATAAATTCCCTATACTGATCAGATCCTCGGCCAACAGCCTAACCATAACTTTCTACTGAATGGATAACGAGTGTACCATGAATGAAAGTGAAATGCTTTCTAAGCTCCATAATTTTAATTTGATAACAAATTCAAATGTCCAATGAGTTCTATTTAAGTACTTTTAAGTTAGTACTAACTGCAACCGAAATCTAACAGGATGTTGAGTACTCAATTGAAAGCACATGATCCTAGAGCAGTCAGCAGCAGAATAAAGAAATATGCAGAACTTATGGAATTTTATTGAAAAATCTTATATATATATATATATATATATATTAAAAGATGTACTCATACACTAGTACTTCCGTTAGGGCTAAAAAAAAATACAGACAAAAACTAAGAAAAGAATTACAGAGAAAGAAGAAAAATAAAAAATATTGGTGCCAGTTACATCTACACCTTCCATTAATAACCCCAAACAAAATCTGGACTTCTTCCCACAAGAAAGATCCATTAAAAGAACACCAAAATTGAAGCAATACAAAATTCTGGACCATCCATCTGGCCAGGATGAGACCTTTTGCAGGGCTGGACCGTAGAACAAATAATGTTACCAGAGTTACAGCAGCAAAGAATAAGTCAACAACGTCGTGCATGCTATGAACAGTCCATGTCAGATCAAGCGCCTTAAGCCCAGAGAAGTGACGTGATCATATGCAGATTTTGAACTGCCAAATGGAAAAATAGCTCAAGCCACAGAAGGGTATATGCTTACAAGAAAGCTCTTTGTCATTAAGCATTAAATGGAATGCAGTCTGATGTTGTTGTTGACATCTGTTAGAGACATTGCAATTTGGAATTTATTTAATTAAGGGGGAAAAGGACAGAGAAAAACCAACCTAAATATTTGTGAATAATACAACTTGAAAATCCAAAATATTTCCAATTTCAGAATCAATTTGCACCAGTAACGATAACAGTGGAAATACTACATAATCATACATTTCAGTCCATAATCTTTATATATATATATATATATTTTCAATAATTAATGGCTTGTAAGACCAATAGAATTTATCAATTTAGCATCCAAAGATTTGATCCATCCTAATCAGATGATTTATTTATTTATTTATTTTAATTTCAAACTGTACAACAGGCAATAGAAAAGCAGAAGAAGATTGAACTACCAAAGTTTGATTACCTCTTTATGGAAACATGCTTTCAGATATCTTCATCACTACTTATTTGGGATTCATCATCTACTTCCCCGTAAAGAAGCTCTTCCACATCATCGTCCTCATCTTCACTTTCACCCACTTCGAGATCATGTGACGAGATTTGCATTTTGTCTTGGGCTGCCCTGTCAATCTGTTAGAAAATGTTGAAAACTAACCAATTAATCATCGGCAAACTTAAACAACAATAACAAATGGAAACAAGAATCAAAAGTTATTAACCTGTGCCATTGTAAGTTGCAATCGTCCTGATAATCGTAGTAAAGATTGAAAAGCCGCTTCTCTAGATACGGTGATCTGGAAGAAGCAAAAGATGATTTGTATCTGCAATGAAATAACTATGACCCAAAGACCAGGTCTTCTTACATGACGCTGACCGGAAAACCTTGCGTAATGTGCCCAATAGAAAATATCTCAACAGTTGTCCCACAATAAAGTAGGTGGTTCCAGAATCACGTCAACAAGGGTGCATTTATCCTCTAAACACTAACTTTTACATAGTAATTTACACACATCCTTTACATATTTGCCACGGAATCTCAGTAGTGATGTACATAAGCTTTATTATTTAAATGCATGCAAATGCTTAAAGGGAAGGGAGGATAAGTATGACATAGCTATTGGAGCTGACCAGTGATTTCCATGGGCAGACTAAAAATAAATACAATAAAATAAAACATGTAAATGCAGACGCAAAGAGTTTCTTCTTCCTTACCTTATATAGGGAGCTAAGCATAGGGGTTAATGATTCCTGAGACAGGAGATGATGACCATGATTCACCAGTATGAAGTATATCCATTGAAGAATATTTTTTCCCTTATATGATCTGTTGAACACAAACAATATATTGAATTTCAGTCTTTCAAAATCAAGTAAATATTTGCAAATTTGCAATGCGAGCCTCTCGCTTGATTTTGAAAACTCAGATCACATTTGATTTCATTTATTACCCTGTGACATATAACAAAATTTATACTACAACCAATCTTCAAGTTTTGAATTCCCAACACTTAATTAGTATTGACATAAAAGTGGGTGCATCAAACCTTGATTGCCACATGTCCACCAAGACTTCCAGTAACTTGCATGCATTGGCAGGTGACAGAGGCAAAATAGCAGCTCTCATCTGATTGATAAGATAACGGAGTCACTGATACTAGCTGGACCACAGTTAAAACAGAAATGATGACCAGAAAATGCAACTGATACTAACCTTCTTTACCGGTATATTGGTTTCAAAATCAATACCATTAAACAGTGTAGATTCAAGTGCTGAATTTGACATAAGATCATCTTTATTACTAAGTATCCCTAATGATCTCAACCGGTCCTCCATGCAAACCATTTGAGAGTCAGCTTCTACTTCTACCTTGTCATCTGCGCAAATAATAATCAATGAATAGGACCGAGAGCATGACCAAAACAATTTCAACTTTAACCATGTAAGAAATTTCCTTGAAACCCTAACTAAACCTCAAACCATCCTTCACACATCGAATTCTTAAACCAGCCTACACCAGGGACTTAAAAATGTCATAGGTAAAATTAGGCAAAACTGCTAAGCAACATAAGTATACCTTTGATCTCCATAAACTTTGCTTGACTTTCGCTGTCAACCACGTCGGTCATCACTTCATCAAGGTCACTACTCAAATTTTGATGTCTATTCTTCTTATTATAAATATCTAAAATCTTTGGCAGTGGCAGTACAGCATCCTCTGCATTTGCACGATCCAATGCGGTGACTGTAGAATTATGAAACAGGAAATCAGCAACCCATGAAAACCAAGAATGCAAATTGAGATTTTGTAATTTTATTTTTTTTTTTGGGGGGGGGGGGGGTGTTCAGAAGCAAAATGAGTATATTAGATGTAGAAAATGTACTTAGAGGAGGGAGAAGAAGTCCATAAAGACAAAAGTCGAATATCTCCAAGCCCAAGAACTGTAAATCCTTTAAGATAAAGATTCTAACTAGTGAACTTACACCATAGCTGCTTCCGATTAATCAAAATAAAGAGGAAAGACAAATTTTAGGAGGGAATTAAATCTAGCACAGCCCCCAAGAAAGCAAACATTTTCCTAAGTTAATACGTATGCAGAAATCCAGACAGACATATGAATTTGAAAAATGGAAGAATGGCAATAAAACAGGCTTCAACATGCACAAAAATTTTAAGTAACCTTAAGCTGTAACACAAGCATAGTTGGCTGATTTCCAACCCAACTAAGCACGACATGAAAAAAGTAAGCAGTACACTGCATCTCATAGTACATAATCTAACAAGTGAATGCGTTGGCAAGAAAAAAAACATGTTCAGTCCTTACCCCTATTTTGTACATCTTGCCCTCTCTTAGATTTGAGAAGAGACTGACTCATGGGTAGAAGGACCCCATCCTGAGAGCAATTCAAATTTATGTCTTTTCCAGAATTAACTAAAATTTTCTGAAATGATGGCTTTAATAACAAACCATAAGCAATAAACATATGCACAAAAGCAGGCTTGACAATGTCTTGTAATTTTGCAGCAAAAATAGAGGGTGTTGCACTCTTCTGACTTTTAGAGCTCACATCTTCTGAAGATGATAAAATTTTTGTGGCCTTGGTATTGCGCAATTCCTCAATATTCTGTCCATACCAAAAATAACAAACACCAGTTTCTGAGATAGCCAAAACATATAGTCCCGCATCATCAACTCCACCATTGTCAATGCACCTGCAGTCCATGAAGACAGCTGGGTGCTCCATAGCAAGAACACAACTAGCTGATTGCTTCTTGACACCATTTGTTCTCCATAGTGCAATGTATCTTTCACCAACAGCGGAAGAGAGGACATATTTCCCATCGTCGGAAAATGTCATAAAGCGGACAGCTCCCTATAAATTATAGTTTGAAAATATTAACCCAATAAGAATTGCCGGATTTAACCACATCATGAAATGGAAGATATGAAATGCACACCAGAAAAAAAAAATCTGAAAACTGGATAACACTCACAGGGTGGCCAGAAAACTTCTGCATCTTCTTGTGATCATAACAGTTAAAAGTCTTCAGTTGCCCAGCAGCAGTTGCCAACATCTTGCCATCTGATAAGCAACAACACCCATTCATATAATGGCGTCAGGTAAAGAACAAATGCTATTGAGAGGTAAGTTAAATTCATGAAGATTTCATAAAGATAAGGAGCAGATGCTAGTGAGCTAATTGAAGATTGTTTATTAAGATAATCCTTTATCTTTGCATGTCCATCATGAATTTCACTTACCTGATGAAACAGCCATACAGGATATTCCCTTTGTAGAAGCTCTGAACTTCCCTAATAGGCTTCCTGTCAGTGGATCAATTTTACAAACCATTCCATCAGCACCGGCACAGTAAACGCAGGAACCATGTGTAGCAAATGAGATGGCACTAACACCCCTGCAACATGATTGACAAAGAACAAGAAAATGACCTGACATTGATTAACATAAACTCTCAAATAACATAGTCCAATAAATACTGCAGTTGTTAGGAACATAGTCCGCATTACTTGAAACTGATATTAATCAACAATACCGAACTAAAACTCACCCAGGATGGCAGTCACTTAGTCTCCACTTCAACTGACCAGCAGATACATCAAGTGCTAAAACATCACCACTACCAGTCCCTAACACTAACAGTGAACTCCCTAGCTTCCGTTTTTTCTGTAATCATCAAAGTTTTAAGTACAAAAAGTTACTACAAAGCATTAACATACAAGCTCAATCAAAAATAAAAAACATGAAGCAATTCCTCAACCTTTCTGTCTACTGACAACCACTTCATGCACGTGTAATCAACCGAAAGATGCTCTCTTTCCGGTCTGTTACCGTACAAACTCGTAGTTTCAGTTGATGCAATGTCTGCAAATTCAGTCTGAACCTGGCCCTTCAAAGTGTCCCATATCTAACAAAACCGAAAACAATGTCAACATTTACTCAAAACAAACAAAACCATTCTTTTTTTTTTTAAGCGAACCCAAACAAATATATGGGGGAAAAAACAATAAGGCACCTTGATTCTAGCATCTCCAGAACAGATAGCAAAATAGTCCAAAGCAGGACTAAAGGATGTTAAAATATCTCTAATATTGGACGACCCCATAATCCTGAATCATTCAAGAATGAACTATAATGAGTGTCAAAAATGAATAAAACCCTTCTTGTAGTTCAAGCAACACACCCAAAGAAAAAAACATAAAAAACAAAAAATAAACAATGCAAAGTGGTTTGCTTGAGCATTCATTACTGCAAAAGCAACAAACTTTCACGCACGTGTTACAGTGAAATGAAATTTTACTAAGATATTTAAAATGGGTTTCTAAAAAAATTGACCGTTAAAGAAGTATGAGAGTCTGAAGAGTTGCCTGAGAAGAGGCGAATGGAAACGGCGTTGGCAAGGTGTGGCGACAGAGGTGGCGCGCCGCGCTCTGCTTTAGGGCGTTTTGATGTGTTTTTTTGTTTTGATTAATAACATTGGAGGTCCCTGTATTCTAACAGTATTATTACAACTGGGGACGTTATTTTCAAAGTTTTTTTAAGTCATCAATTTCATAGACAGGTGAGGTGTTTAACCGAATCTGACAAGAGGAGAAAATAACATGAAATTAAACTTAACTTGTTATTTGACCAAAATTTAGGGATGAGTATAATATTGTTAGCCCTGAGAATGGTAGAGGGATGTATTTAGTAACTAGAGGAGTGCATTTAGATTTGGACCATCTTAAATAGATTCAGCCTTTTGCACCCCTCAAAGTCTCATAAAACCCCTTTTCCATTAAAATTATTAAAATAATAAAAGCTAAATTAATTCATTTCTTATTTTAAATAGAAATTTAATTGCTCACTTAAATGAAATTTTGTTTTAGAAATTTTTTGAAACTCATCCCATTTCATAAATTAGATTTATTTTTAAAATTTTAGTTGGAATATTTTTCTAGAAATTTTTAAGAGCTTAAAATTATGGAGATGGAAATCTTATAATAAGAAAAAAAATTAAGATTTTAAGAGTGTTATAAAGATTTTAAAAGGGTGTTAAAAGCTCCACTCTCAAAAATATTCTTTGGAGTTTCGGATTTGAACCTTTGAAAAGAAGATAATGCTATTTTTAATGGGTCTTCTAGATTGATTCATTACAACCATTAAAGAACTTAACACAAATTCTTAACGATTCATCTCTTTAATCTCATGACTTAAGTTCAAATTTAAAAAAAATAATAATTATATTCAATTTTGTCAAGAATGTACGTCTATGTGTGCCGTTTGATTAAACCGGATGCATGAGTGATGATGGATGTTAAAAAGTTCTAACTAAAAGATTTTGACCAATAAATTATAAGGATCAGCAAAAAAAAATTTTTGGGCACTAATGTTATAAGACAGGAATCAAATTAACAGTATCATGAAAGGATTTGTTTCATATGTTTCATATTGTTGTTGCCTGCATAGGAAACTCTCATAAATAAAATAATCTCTCTAGGCTGATTGCGTAGATCTCATATATTCACCTTTATTTTAATAATTAATAGGAGGCAATAAGATTTCGGTCCACATTCTAGTAGGAGTTTTCAGAATTGTGGGCATTATTACATTGCATTAATTTTCGTTTTCCCACTTTGCCTATAAAAACAATTACAGCACACTTGTACCCATAAAAGACCAGAAAAAAAAATTAATAATAATAAATGTCGCATTAAGTGACTAGAGGTTTTATTGCTTTCAATACTTCTTAGTGGATTTACATAAATAACATTTGACCCCAAAGCTTCTGAATTTTTCAAATAACGACTTAGTTTGTCTATTCATATCAAATAGGCACCGACACAAGTCACTTGGATGAATAGTGGTGTACTCCTCTCTCTTTAACATATGAAAATGAGCGAGTAAGTTATTAAGAATTCAAAGTTTTAACCTTGTAAATATTTATTACTTGATATAAATTTTGAAGTACACTCGAACCCAACCTCTTAATCCCTAGATTATGCTATAGTTTAATGTATTTCTTGAAAAAAAAAAGTTTAATTTGATAATTTGGGTGAAAATTCTATTTGATAAAACTAACAACAAACTAAATAATATTAAGTATTCTAACATATAAATCATAATTTGAGTTCTAACCAGTGTGGTATTCATTTATTAGATAATGGTTAAATAACTTTACTAATTATGAAATCTATTATTCAACAAATAAATGACACATAACATTAAAACTCAAAATTAGCAGTCAATCAATAACATTCCAATCATTATTCCAACAAACTAGATCCTTTTTGAAAAAAACTCAAAAATCAGGGAACCATTTGTTATTATTACTAGAACAACTGTTGCCAGTTGCCAGGCACCAACCACCTGACCAAACGCGAAATCGACGCGGCACCTCTCTAGAAAATTCATGGATGCTAGCCAGCAGCCAGTCAACACTCTAAAATCTAAATGGCGCCAGAAATCGACAAATTTTAATGCGACCCCTCGTTAAATCATATTCATTCAAACGCGGGACGCATGTTTCAATGGAGTCGGTATACCTGTAACTGCCCATTAAAAATATTATCTCTTTTAACTGTTATCTAGTTTTATTATACATAAAATAATTTTTTAGGCTTGTTTTAAAAAAAAAAAAAAAAAAGAGGCACCGTACATTAATATTTGAGTCTTCTAAGCTTTTATACATTCTCAAGTACCAACATAGCTTGTTAATTTACGATTTAGTTTTTCATCATTTTTTTTTTCCTAACACTAAGGAAATTTTTGTCACTTCGTTAGGGGTTAGAGAATTGAACAACTTATTAATACATTGGTAAACCATTTATTTCATTTATGTGCAAAGTAATGTGAATCGCCTTGTGCACACATGTAGAGATTTTTTTTTCCCCAAACATTTAGTAATATACCCAACTCATTGTATACACATATTTTTGGACTTATTACAATTATTATAATTAAAGAAAAAATTTAGTTCCTAGACTCTCCGAATTTGCATCACATATTTTAATGTTTTGGAATTTTTTTTTTTTTTTATAATTTCAGATTTCCCAACGAGGGAAATAGTTTTAATTTAAAAAAAAAAGAATAATTTTAATTAAAAAGAAAGAAAGAAAGTGACGAAACTTCTAACTGAAAACTACCTACCACCACCAGCGTTCTTTCTGCATCTCTTGAATGCTGGCTGGCGATTCAATTCATGTCTGTCTGTCTGTTTCAAAAATTAACGCAAAAATAAATAATTAAATAAAAATACAAAAACACCTCCTTGTAACTGTAACCTACAAGAAGAGGCCACACCAACGAATCCCACTGCTTCACGTTTCCTCTTCTTCTTCTCCTTCCATCTATCTAATCGTCCAATTTTTTTTGTTTTTTCAAATTCTAAAGGTTCTTTCTTTTTCTATTCTCAGAAACCCTAATTTTGACTTCAGGTCTGTTCCCTTTTTCCTCTTTTTAAATTTTTTTTTTTATTCTCATCTTTTATTGACTCACTCTGTTCGGTTACTGACAAACTGAAACAAATTGAAATTGAAATGAAATTAGACCCGCTTATAGCTCAACTATTTTTTCTTTTTTCTTTTTTTTTTAATAAATTTACAAAAAGGAAACAATTTTTCTCTTTTGATTGATTTTCTTATCAACTAAACCGAGGTTTTGAAGGTGGTTTTTGTTGTTTTAAGCTTCAATTTCTTTTGAATTCTTTAGTTCATTATAACTTCAATTCATAGTAACATCTTCTTAGACATTGATCAGATGCGCTCTTTTTGTAATCTTGCTAAAATAGTTTGTTGGATTATGCAAATGCATTGGGAAGAATTGCCGTTCTGACATGTTGTTTAATTCAATTTCTTTCATATTGTTTTATTGGATCATTTGCTTATTTGAATCGATGGCGGTGTGATTCAAGATGTCAACTTCTATAATATTAGCTTTTAGGCATTGGCTACTTCCGCGTTGCTGATACTGGAGTTGTGTTTGAAACTGCAGTGTATCTTTCACCATCATGTCAAGCTTGGAGGAGCCCCTTGGTCTTGACAAGCTGCCAAGCATGAGCACCATTGATAGGATTCAGAGGTTCTCCTCCAGTGCTTGCAGGCCTAGTGGGGATGGTATGGGAATGGGGATCTGCTGGATTGAGGAGAGGAGCTGCAGCACCTCCAACAGTTATGAGTAAGTGTGGTATTGCCTGTTTTCTTTGCAGTTAGGAGACTGGCTCATTCGTGTCAATGTAGGTGGGCATCTTAAGAAATGTTATGCACACACCATAATGCAGCGGTTTTTTTAATATTCTTAGTCACTACTTGCCCCCTTTTTAGTCTCTAGTTATCTAGTTCTCTAGTAGAAGGAAAATGTAGTAGAGTAATTTGACAGCCATTACTGGATGATTCTTTTGGTATATACGTACATTGATTTCTCTTGAAATTTATTTGAAGATCTCGAAGACTTTTTAAAACTATTGGCGAAGTTTTTCTACTTGCTGAAACTCCTATTTGCTTCTTGCGTCTCTGATATCACCAGGGATTGATGTATCTCTTGCCTATTATCATCATTTGATCAACAGTATTCGTCTCTGATAAATCGACACTTCTGTTGACATGCAGTGAAGATTATGATGAATATACAAGAGAGGCATTCCCATGGAGAAGACATACGAGGGACATGTCTCACGGTGACTCCTTCAGTCGCAGAACTGTAAGCTTAGGAAGAAATCACAAGATGTTTGGAAGTGCTTGTGACATATATAGTTCCAATTGCAATGACAAAGACATACGAGATATAACAAATAAGGTGATTCAGTGATTGTCATAAAATTATATTTGTTATTTTTTTTTCTTTGGAGTTTTAGAAGGGTTGTGAAAGTGTTCATCTAGCAAAGGCTCTCTCTGAGCTAAATACTGATATATGTATGTATATATTTTGGATGATGTAGTTTTTGAAAGGTATACCAAGGTTTGTGAAGATAGTAGAAGTTGGTCCGAGAGATGGATTGCAAAATGAGAAGAATACTGTACCCACGGGTGTAAAGGTGGAACTGATTCGCAGATTAGTATCTTCTGGGTTACCTGTTGTTGAGGCTACAAGTTTTGTCTCTCCAAAATGGGTTCCTCAGGTACATTCTTGCTTCACATTATTTGGTTGATATTGTCACTTTCACTTTTTTATTTTCTTTTCTTCTCCATTAATCGGTACAAACAAGTCATATTTTGCATATTTTACATGTTGATAAAGATTATGTTTACCTGTTGACAAATTAACTTTGATATCTTTTGAAAAACTCTGTTTCGGAGTTGCATTTGCTCAGACACTCTTCTACATGTGCTCGTGTATATATATTAGTATTTTTTTCATGGTTTATTGCATAAAAGTATGAAACTTCCTGCTGTATTAAACATTTTTCTTGTTTGATAAAAGAAAGAGTTCCAATTACAGTCCACATAACTTACATGGATCAAGTTTCCCTTTCTGTAGCTAGCAGATGCAAGGGATGTAATGGAGGCCGTCCATGATTTGGAGGGAGCTAGATTGCCTGTTCTCACACCTAATTTAAAGGTCAGCAATATCCTTTAGAAATCCATATTATTTCAACAATGTCATGCCAGTGTGATCCTTTCTAACTTGCGGGTCAACCTGTAGGGGTTTGAAGCTGCCATTGCAGCTGGTGCTAAGGAAGTTGCCATCTTTGCATCAGCTTCCGAGGCTTTTTCGAAGTCAAACATCAATTGTAGCATTGAGGAGAGTCTTGTTCGTTATCGCGCTGTCGCTCGTGCTGCTAAAGATCTGTCAATCCCTGTTCGTGGGTATGTCCTTTCCCCCTTTATTTCCCCGTTTCTGGGTTATTCTTCATACTTAAATGAACCCTTTTTGTCATTTCCAATATATCTTCCAGTCTCACTCTTGTATGAATGCTTTTCTATTATACAAAATCCATATTCCTTATAAGTTTTACTGGGACTTATTAATGTTGTTGATTTTTAGATATGTATCATGTGTTGTTGGCTGTCCGGTGGAAGGAGCAATTCCTCCATCCAAAGTGGCATATGTGGCAAAGGAACTTCATGATATGGGTTGCTTTGAAATTTCTCTGGGGGATACAATTGGAGTTGGTACACCAGGTAATCTTCTAACTGCCTTTTGTTTTCCTTGGCACAAATATGTTTGAATTGAATGAGAAGTGCAGCCAATTTGGAGTTGGTAAAAATATGCTGAAAAGACTCTTTTTGTGTTTTAGCTCTTTTTCTTTTGCACTGGGGAGTGTATATTTACCAGCCTATATATCATATATATATATTTCAAGTTGAATGGGTTCCCAAATTACATGCTTTTTCCTAAGTTTATTTTTCTTCTTTTCTATCTTAGGTACTGTTGTACCCATGCTTGAAGCTGTAATGGCTGTTGTTCCTGTTGAGAAGCTGGCCGTTCACTTTCATGACACTTATGGGCAATCTCTTACTAACATTTTAATATCCCTCCAAGTAAGCCCAATGCACGGCAAACCTTGTTTTACATTTGCTTATCTTTTAATAATCAGCACTTACCGAGCATAATATATCAGTTTCAGACTTAAGAATTCATCGTGTGCGCAAAATGTTAATTTCCAATTTGTTCCTGCAGATGGGGATAAGCACAGTGGATTGCTCTGTTGCCGGGTTGGGTGGGTGTCCTTATGCTAAAGGTGCTTCTGGGAATGTTGCTACTGAAGATGTTTTGTATATGCTGAATGGACTTGGTGTGAAAACCAATGTGGATCTGAGGAAGCTAATGTTGGCTGGGGATTTCATCAACAAGCATTTGGGTCGTCCATCTGGTTCAAAGACTGCCATTGCGTTGAACCGGATAGCAGCTGATGCCTCCAAGATATAATATGCGCAAATATCCTCACATTTCCCATAAGAGTTCCAAGCAAGGGAAATGAGGATTTCATTCTTGTGTGATGTATTTACTATCTGTGCACTAGATTTGTATACATATAATGAATAAAAGCAGCCATGAATCCACTATTTGTATGAGTTAGGAATGATGAATTTCGAGTAGTGAACCTACTCGTCAGAGAGACAATTAACTGCATTGATCTCGGTAGCTACGCCACCCACAGAATTTAAAGAACCTAAAGGAGCATGAGTCATATATTCCGCAGAACGTCGTTCTTGCCAAGGTTGTATGTCCTTTTTCAACCTACTCAAGTCTAAACCGTTGGGAACCCCTCGGAGGGAAAATACCGTCCATTGGAGTGAACAGGAAGTACATCTTGCGATGTGTATTTTTTACACACAAATAGATTATTCATTCCAACTCCAAAGCAAATGAATCTCTTTACAATTGGAATCAAATAAAGTATCTTTGTAAACTTCCAGTTGCACTTACATAACAGGAGATTTATGGTTCATCTAAACTAAATCCAAAAGACTGAGGAAACACGGTATACTTTATCAGCTTAATTAGATGTCAAAGCAACAAAAATGGAAACATTAATCAATACAGCTAACAAAATTGAAACCATACATCAAAATTTCAAACTCATAGTGGAACTCCAATCAAATCTGATTATGGGGCCAGATTTCCTATGGTGAATGCCCTCTGAGTTAGATGTGCCTAATGGCGCTTCTTTTTACCGCCTTTCTTCTTGCCATGATTCTTTTGCTTTCCTTTCTTTCCCCCTTTATTACCACCCTTGCCACCCATATGTTTACTAGATTCAGCATCTCTTGATGGCCCCGGACGTAATAGATGCTTCACATCTAGCACACCATTTCTAAAATGACCTTCGCTTGACTTCAGCACCCTATCTTCAGGCTTGCGTCTCTCGGTTGCTCTTTTAGGGCCAGCAAACTTCGCCCCAAATCGTCCAAGAACTGCCCTCTATAAGATAAAAGTTATCAGTCAAGTCCCACCTGTTTTGCAACGAATGATTATAACAGCGAAGAAATCAATCACCTCTTCTTGCATTTTCTGTTCTCTTTCCTTTTGTCTCTTCATGGGCACTCGAGCCACACTTAGTGGTAGTCTCTGCTTCTTAGGAGCCTGTTAACAGGGAAAGCATGAATGAATATTTAAGTGCCTTCATGGAGGCATGCATTTTGAGTTCATACCTTTCCACCTAAAGAAACAACCCTTTTGTTCTCTAGCTCCTTCCTCTCCTTCCATGTCATATGCGAGGAACCTGAAATGGCAGAACATCTAAGTGAACCAAAAACTACAACATTTGAGGAAAATTCTCTTACATCACAAGCCAATAATAGCAATATAGACTAAGGCAACAATAGAAGGTTACAAAATGTCCAGACAATGAGATTGGATTCAATAGAAACATACAGGCGTTAAGTTCAATTAAACAACTTCAAGTTTAATCATCTGGGTTTTCGTATGCTTCACCTTGTTTATACATCTACACACACACCAACCCTCAACAAGCCTATGTGGGAAACAATACAGCTACAAGTACAGGTAATGGTGGAAAATTTGGAGCCGAAAAGCAGGAAAAACTTTATGAACAAAGCCACCTAGCATAAGTATACCTCAATTTCCTAGACAAAAAATTTTCGGCCTTTGAGACCTAATCACTATAATCCCAATCACTGAGTCTCCCAAATCCCAAATTCAATTATAATTTTAAAAAATAATAATAATAACTTGCGTGCTGTTTTACTTCATACTGTTGTCTATCATACAATTCAAAGTCTTAAAGACTCAATATTTACAGTCTCAGCATACAAATTTACTAACGATTAAAGAAAAAAAATTACCAAGAAATTCTATGTCTTTCATAATCTTCCTGAGGTCCATCTCTTCATCCTTCGTCTCCATATCTCTTCTTTGCTTATTTTTGTGCATTTTCTCTTTTCCCGCTTCTGACGCCCAATTGCTTTGCAGTTGCACAACCCTGCTTTAATTATTTGTAAAACCCTAAACCAATTGAAACTTGAAACCGCCTGCAGCAGCAGAACCGAAGGAGAGAAAAGTTAAGCTACTTTTGCGTATTTCGCCTACTGAGTACCGGTTTTCAAATAACTAGCACTTTTCACTAAGTGTTTTGACCAAAATACCCTTAAAACAAAATAAAATGCCATTACAAAACCCCTCTCTTTTTCTTTTTTTTTTCACTAGAATGAATTACAACGACCGGGCTTTGTCCCAGTGCTTAAAGACACTCTTGAACTCTTGAACTCCCCTGCATGGATGGTTGGGATTTAATTTTAATTTTTTTTAAATTTAAGTGAAGATAGTATAAAATTTGAGTTGTATTATATAAGATTTGATGTAAATTTATTTTAATAATTATATAAGGATAAATATCGGTATTATCTTTTTCTTCTCTTTATTTCAAAGAGGTATAAAAGTATTTTCTTGGGGCAATGTACGAAACAGTTTGTTAATTAGAAACTTCTCTTGATTTGGTCGGAATTTTAATTTATAATTGAGATATAATTTCGTACTCTTATACTTTTAACTTCGGCCACATTCAGTTTGAGAAAATTTCAGCCATATAACTTGATTTTTTTTTTTTAACCTAAAAAATAACTTGAGTATAACCAAATCAAGTGACGCCATTGTCATTAATTAAATTTCTATTCCCACCCCATTCCCCGATAAATTTAGTGGGGTGGGGATGAATCCATGTGAATCAGTTCCCATCACCCCATTCTCCATTTTTTTATTTTATAATAGATATAGATAGATGATTTCAATAAATTAGAAATTAAAAACTTCAATTAAATCATTATCATATTACTAGGTATTTAAATTATGTAAAAAAAAAATCTCCAAATATTTATAGTAATATTTTGAAATAATATTAAAATTCAAAAATATTTGAAGAGAGTAGTTCTTAAGAGAAAAGAAACACAATAATATTTTAAGGTTGAATAAAAATTATATTCTAAGGCTTTCTTATAATCTATTTGTATCAAGTAGAAATTAAAAAAAATTATTAACTAACATCAGAATTGATAAAACAAAATTACTAAATAAAATTTAGAAAAATATTGGTGAAAGACAAACCAAACCTCACCCCATTAAGAGTTTTGAGATTATTTTTCTCTCATTCCCTACCCCATTCCCTAAAAATTATTTAAAATTCACCCCATTTGAAGTGGAGCCCCGTAGAACCCCAAACCCATAGAAGATTATGCGATCCCTACTTTTTCAACATTATGATTGCATCTTGTTGAATTCGTTTACCGATATGTTTAGTTATAATATTAAATTAGAGTTAGCGGTTCGCATTAACGGAATGGAAAGTTACTAGTACATATCCTTGAGCGGCCCGATTGATGGGCGCTTGATTGGGAGAGCCAATCAGCTCAGAGCTCACCATATCACTACTCCATACTCCATATCATCTTATGAAGATTTTATCTTTTACGTTCCAACAAGCAGGTATATATATCTGAGGATCAAAACCACGACCCGTAATGCAAAGATTTTGAGAGCAAAGATGTGATACAAAAAATGAAGCACCTCTAGAATCTCTTATTCAAATGAAATGAAGTTTTGTTTTGATTTTCATATCTACCATTTCACCCCAACTTGTCATCAATCCACATCAAATAAAAGATTTTACAATGAAATTACACTGCACCAGGCCACCCTATGAACAAAGAAAGATCTTCAGTTTAGACCGTCACAACTAAAAGGAAAAAAAAAATTCCCGGATCCCCTTTCTGGATTGTGCCACCGCTAACAAAAATTTCCTTACACATGAATGAAGAAATGAAGCTGTACATATAAATATAATCTGCAGAGATGGAACATATGAAAATGCAATATTGGACGGTGATGAAGAAACAAGTATTCCAGACATGCTGTCTTATTGGAAAGAATCTGATCTAGTTTTTGAGATGGTAAATGGTAGAAGAATTTGACCTTTCCGAGTGGGGGTTTTTCTTTTTTGGTTCAAAGGGATGGTAATAATATTATCACAAGAATGAGGCTCTACCATAATACCTGATGAGGGAAAAGCAAGTTGAAGAAGAATTCGAGGATGAGTTTTCAAGCTCCGGGCATGGTTCCGGGAATACAGACTCTGAGGATCCATGAATATCTGAACACTCCCAAGAATTGTATGAGCCAGGATTGATTGATAGGGAAATATTTGATAGGCATATATTGGTGAAGGGAGATTCTTTAATTCCTGTGAAGTTTCCGGCTGTAGTAATGTTGGTGCCTATGATGTCTTTGAAAGTGATTTGATCTATAACTGGGAGTGCATCTGGGTCAAAGTCGTCATCGGGATGGGACCCGCAATTGCCACAGGCACCAAATGCCACATTGATGTTATATAACTCAGCATCTGATATGACTATTTGTTTGATATAACCACCTCTGCCCTTAATTGTTCTAAACTCAATGCCATTAAATGAGTCGTATAGATGAATCTTCTCCACTTGCACATTAGATATGCCACCAGACATTTCACTACCAAAGGCAACCGAAGAACCCGAAGATGATTGAAGAAGGACCCGTCTGATGTGTACATCTGTGGTTGGTCTGCCGTAAGCAATGCCGTATTCATCCCAACCACTCTTTAGAGAAATAGCATCATGCCCCATGGCGATGATGCAGTCCTCGATGCAGACATTATCTGAAGAATCTGAAAACACAATGAGAAAACATGAGACAGCAAAATCTTGCCATGTAATTATTTCCTAACAAGTAGGAAGGCATAAACAAGTTGAAAGATATGACTATCCAGTTTGGTTATGATAAATGCAAACCGTAATCTAATTTGATCCTTAGCATAAATGTTAACATCAACATTCACTAGATTCAACATACGTGAGTGAAACCTGCCTGTATATAGTGTATATGGTTATGACATACACTAGTGACAGTAACCCACTTTATTGCCAAATTTCTACCGTAGTACACTTAACCACCACAAAAGGTATAGAGGCCATAATTTCAAAGTTAACAGAAAGGCACAAAATGATTAGCAGAATATATTATAGATGGATAACAGCTTAAGCAAGCTCATCAGTTTTCACAAACCTGGAACTATGCCAACAGTATATGGCGATTCTGGTGGAGCGTGGACTGATATATTTTGAATGTGTACATTGCTGCATCGCATATCTCCGATTATTAAGAAATCAGTTTGAAGTTCAAAGCATAGGAATTGGAAACCCCAGCGTTCTAGCCAACATACCTGCAGTAGACTGGATGGATGTTATATGCTGGGGCATTCAAGAATGTAAGATTGGAGACCACTACATTTTCTGATGATATAAATTCGATCAGATGAGGACGGCTGTAATTTAAGGACTGAGAACTGAACCAATCCCACCAAACAGAGCCCTGACCATCAATCGTTCCATTGTCACCTGGCAGAACATTGGATAATTCATAAGAGAAATTCAACTAGGCCTGCAATGAATAAAACATCAAACAGAATTAGAGGTAAACATACCTGTTACTACCACATCGCGCAGCATATACCCATTTATCAAACTTCTATATCTTCCTCCAGGAAGTTCAATCCCTCGACCATATGAGGGTAAGGGATCCACAACGTCCCAGTGAGATGGATTCTAAGCAGGGAGGGAAAAGTGTATGAAAATGAAAGGCCAACCATATAAATCAAGCTTATTTTGTAACAACAGAAGCATTTTACTACACAGAAGTTCATGAAGATGCAAAAAAAAAAAAAGGAAAGTACCTGAGATCCAAGAATGACAGCACCCTTTTCCAAGAAGAGGGTGAGGTGGCTGGTAAGATTGAAACTTCCAGTGAGCCACTTTCCCGAAGGAACATACAGCTGTGCCCCTCCTTTGTCGGCAAAGGACTTGAGATAAAAAATGGCATTCTGAAAGGCAAGTGTGTTCAACGTTTTCCCATCACCAACAGCACCAAACTCAGTAATTGACACACTATGCGGTCTTGGGTCTAATGTAGGTTGATCATCACATTGTCCATCACTTACTTCTCCATTGATTAAGATAGCATTGCACAATGCCAGCAGCAGAAGCAATGCCACCTGCAACAAAGCAACCAACAAAAAAATAAATAAATAAACAAGGGCAGTCCAATCTCAGCATAATTTCAAACAAACACAGACTCCATTAACAAGATTAAGAGGAATCAGCATATGATTGTATACTAGATCACATAATTGCACAGGACACAACTTTGACCATAGGGTGAAAGCCGAAAATTCTACTTTTAGTAAAACGGCAAGAGAGCAAATGGTGAGCGAATCATCGGTTGCTAGAACCAATAAGGCACCAAAACTATAATTTGGTAACTCCAAAAGAAAGCTGGAAACAACTTCGTGAAAAGTTAAAAGGATAGGTTCCAATGAAAGCAAAGCAAAACAAAACTGTTTTCAAAAGCACAGCAAACAAAGAGCCACAAAGAATTCCAGAACGCAAGAATATTAAAACCATTCAAAATCACAAAAGCCAAGAAGAAAAAGAAAAAACACACATCATTCCCATCAAGCATCACTTTCATGTGAAACTTAAGATTGAATTTCACTCTATAATAGCAAAATCTAAGAATCCCACATGGGAAAAAAAAGGAAAAAAAAAAAAAAAGAGATTCAAGCTCTGGAAACAACTAAGAACAATGAAATAAAAAACAATCAAGTTCCCACCAAAGTAACCTGATTTGGCAATTAAAAGCGAAAAAACAGAAATGAAAATGGAAAACATACTTACTGGCATCTTCATGAGTCGCAAGCTTCAGCAAACAGTGGACGAAAGAGACAAGAAGAGAACAGTGAGAATCCAAAAACACCAAACTGCAAAAGAGAAAAAGAAAGAAAGAGGAGGAGGAGGAGGAGGAGGAGAAGACGAAGAGAAGCACCACAAAAACTTAAAACAGCTTTTGTGCAAGAATGTGTGCTATGAAGCATTAATTATATATGAACGACACAAAAAATATAACTAAACCCATATGTTAATTTTTATTTGACTCTTAAAAATAATTATATGGTAAGCAAAATAAACACACACTAATGCAATTACACTGTTGGAAATGACAGCTCTCCATGCAAATCAAACATGGTAAGTGCAAAGAGAGAATAAGGGAATTAATAATTAAAAGAATTAATTGCCACTAAACAATACTAATTGGCAATTTAAAAACAACTTACCCTTTTATTTCACTATGATTGTTAACGTCTCTCGCCGACAAATTTGTTTGAAACGGCCCTTCAGCAGTGTGTCTGTGGGCTGTCTTTGTACTGTTAATAACATTACTAAAACTTTGAGCAGTTATGTTGTGCAATAGTTGTTCTGTTTACATTTGTTAAGATTTCATTAGTGTCAGGACACAAAATAAGCTGAGCAGTGATAACTCGACACGTGGGTGAATCAAAGCTTGGTGAAACAGAGGCTGCCCATTTGGACACGTAGGAGACTTGGGCGGCAGTGGTATGGACATTTGGTGGAACCTAGGGTGACGGAGGGGTGAACAAGAATATAATAAGTGAAGATAGTGCATGGGGTATTGAGACCGCATGTGGGTTGACAGGGAGGAGTAGGGCTTACAGAGGGGCCCACCTCAATCATGGCCAAATTGCTAGCCTGGCATCAATCACTTGACAGAGCATTATACAACAAAGACTCAAAGAAAGGGAATTATAAAAAGAGAAAGAGAAAGAAAGAGAGAGGGAGTAGTTCGATTTATTCGGGCATCATTTATTTTATCATATATTGTATATGCTTTGTTTTGTTAATGGAACCCCAAAAAAAAATTTTTTAAAAAAAAAACATGATTTAGTTAGCAATTTCACCTTCAAATGGCGACTAATCGTTGATATTATAACATGGGCAAGTCATCCGGAATATGGCAGATTCAATTATGTACCGGCTCGATTCAATTATGCAGCGGCTCAATTCAATTATGTAGTGTCATGTGAATGGTGTTGACAGGAAAACAACACCATACGACAATTTTTGCACGCTATTATTATATGGGCAACTCGTTTATTATATGTGAATTAAGTATGCACAAATAATGCGATTTTGTGACAATGAATAGAGGGGGGAGCCTAAAGTTGAAAATATAAGCAGGCACTTTACACAGCTTATCCTTGTTGTTGAAGTTGTAAATTAATTAAAACGTCCTGTCCCCTGTTGTTTTTGGAAGTTTTAGATCAATAAATAATAATACACTATTACGAGAACACTATCTGTTATATCTTGAAAGATATATTAACATAATTTTTTAGTTGTATGATGAAAATGTATTATATATTTTTTTTTATAATTTTATTAAAATATTATTTAAATTTTACATTTACTATGTACTATTAATTTTTATTTTATAGTTACAGTTTTTTTTTAATAATAATTATAATTTTAACATTACGGCACCTCAATCCCAAATATGACTGTAATGTGAAAAATGGTTGCTCTTATGATTGGGTTCGCTTACCAAATTTAGACTTGACTAGTGAAATTTCTACAAAGTGGGTCTATAGAATCTTATAATATAAATGAACTGTTATTTCAATTTGGATTTGCAGCGCTGGAATGGGCATGACCAACGTGCAAATGCAGTGCATGGTTCACGGAATCAAAGCAGCGAAAGGCTCTCTCGTGATTGGAATCAACTTCATACATTCTCGTGAAGACTATAGCATGCTTTGGTCCGTAGTGGAAACTACAGCTGGTTTAGGCCAAAAATATACTTACCCTTTTTGTATAGAGCCCCGCAGATTTTCAAAACAAATCCACGACTCTGATTTTATAACTTGAATATGAAATTTGGTTGATTCGATTGTTCCTTTTTGGCCGTAAGTAATGCGCAATATTGATAAGGGAAAAAAGATAGACAGCTAGATTCTTACAATTTTATTTTTTAAAATAAAGATAGACTTTTATATATTCTTTATAGAAATATAATAGATGTTTAGACTCCATTCAGTTAGTGAATTTCATTTATTCCCACTAATATTATTTATTATCGTGACAACTAAGATATTAATGTATTATAATGTAACAAAATTCATGGACAAAAGGTCGTTCATGTGTCTATTTCGAAAACAGTTTGAGATTTATAAAATAGCAATAGCTATAGTCTTGAATTTTGATCTGGGTTGTTGCTTTGGATGCTTCTATGCCAACTTTCAGAATTGTGCCGCTAAAGCAGCCATGACTTGGACAACTTTTGGACTACCAGAGATTTTTTTACTGTACTTTTTGAATTTGGTATCTAAAAATTTAATCCCCAACTGATAAAAATAGTATCGTAGTTGCCAACTTTCTCTGACCTTTCGATTAGAACTCCGAATTTTATACAACATATATATGTAAAATATATCCTCAAGCCTAGCATGTAATCATCGCAAAAAGAAGATGGTTTTAGTTAAGATGCAACAGAAAAGAAGAGCTTAGGTTAAAACGGCAATGTGGGGGCAGATTAAGCAAAAAGGTGTGCTGCAGCACGCAGTGTGAATGGTTAAAGTGACCTTGACGTTTGAATAATGCAAAAGTGACAGCAGCAGAAGCAATTTTCATCCGAGATGAGAAACAAGAGAACAAGAAGAATAGCAGTCAGAACACAAAAGCAAAAGTCATCGCTGCTATTTTGGTGATAAGGATTGATTAAGCCTTCCTGATCAGATAATGATCCTTCTCTTTAGTAGGTGACCAACAATTCTTTGCCAGTTGTATCTCCTTAACCTGTAAGTCTGACTTTGATGTAAGATTGTCATGGTGATAAAAGTGGTAACTTGGCCACATAACTTCAGTATCTGTCAATTTGAAAATAATGATTTAATTTTACAAAGTCTAGATTCCCCCTAATTTGCCACCCATGCCATCCGAGGATGGTAAAATATTTTTTCCACCATCGAGAGGGCAAAAGTGTGAGAAATCAGAATTCTTTCGTGATTTGACTTTTTCTTGGAGAAAAATTTTGTTGATTGATTAGTTGTAGAGTATATATATATATAAGTAGTTAAATCCTAACTATATACTTATCATTAGTAGACAGATGGTGCAAGTATTTTAAAATTTTAAAAATATTTAATTTTTATAAAAATTTTATGTTAAATTTAGATTTTTTTTAAGAGATTCATTTCTCTATAGTATTTACGTTTTGTTGTGCGATGGAGTAAAATATTTGACTATATATCCTCAATGGGTATCAACCCATTGAGTAGGATTGTAAAAGTTTAGACTTTTTGGTACACTCGCGATCCTTAACATAAATGCAGGACTAAAAAATGTTGTTATTGGAAAAATGAAATGATGATTAAGTTATTTGGGACCAAAGTCTTATTTACGCAAGCATGGACATGGCAAGCACAACAAGGATGGTATTCTTATTAGATTATGGACCATCAATGAAGGCTCTTAAGTCGATATGGTTCCACAACGAGAGAGTGAGTGGTATACATGTACCACAAAGTAGCTCGAGCCGGCTTGTGATACTTGAAAGATTGCAGGCCATGCATTCATCTAACTTGAGAGATACAATTCACAGAATATATACACAGACACATATATACTTGGAATGTTAAGGGGCCGCGGCTGGAACTGAAGGGATAGATATTATATTATATTGCGCAGATGCATTATCAAATAGAAAAATATTCCAAGCCAATCTAATGATAACGAGAAGCATCCAAAGCAGCCAGACTATTAAACCAGATGTGCCACGTACGCGCAGCTCACAATTTGTGCTGGCTGTATGGAAAAGAACACAAGAGAACACCCCGCTGGGGCTGGAATTGTGGTTTTGTCCGACGTCTGTGTATTAATTTATTTTATTAGCATGCAAAGCAAGAGCGACACAGTATGAATACCATGATGAAATCAAATCATCAGCAGTTTCAGCTTAAGGATTGAGGACCTGACATAGCTAAAGCATCTGATTCCCACCGTGTGGCTGTCTTGTTCGAATCTTGGTTTGTTCAACAAATAAAATATACTGGGAAATAGGAGTAAGCGGCGAATATTTCGGTGGCAGTTTTACTCAAGTGAGACGGTACACAGAAGCAGAAAATGTTAAAAAGGACTTATTAACAAATGGACACTTAAGCAATTTTCTTATTTAGTAACTAAATTGTTTAATAATCTTCACATTTTTTGTTGATTTTGATCTTGGATAGACAAGACGGTGTTCGTGTTCCTATTTAATATTTCCAACTTTTTTTGACTTTTTGATTAGAAAGAGAGAGCCCAGCAGTTCCTGTAAATGACAGATGAGCATTGCTGTGCAGATGATTTTAGCACGGAAGCAATTAGCTGAACTAACAGCAGTAATAGTACTGGTTTTAACTGGAAGCGTCATCAGCATAGGGTTGATCTGAGAACCCCATGCATTATGTCTCACCTCAGCAACAAAATCGGAACACAGAGCTATTAATGGTTGAATTGGAATATACGTCATTATGTCTCATGTCTCATGTCATGTCTGGTAGT
Source organism: Citropsis articulata (assembly GCA_030449925.1). Lineage (NCBI taxonomy): Eukaryota > Viridiplantae > Streptophyta > Magnoliopsida > Sapindales > Rutaceae > Citropsis > Citropsis articulata. The sequence goes on from JASUUH010000077.1 coordinate 1,666,943, forward strand.
GTAAAATCACTTGTCTGGTGTGCATTCTACATAACTTTCAACAGTTTTGGTGTACGTTCTTAATGGGCTTGTTGCTGGCCCTATACATCCTATTAACCCTTACGGGATATGACAAAATTCCAAAAAAACAAAAAATTGATATCATCTTAGCATCATGTTAACACGTTTAAACTCTACCGATCCAATGTATTCAAAAAAAAAAAAAAATTTCTACCTATCCAACCTGAGGCACCGGCAATGGCAGAGAAAAACGACAAAGAGAGAATTAAATTCTAGGATTCTTAAACACAAGAACCTCCGAGCGAACCAAAGAAACCTTCAATTATTTCTACTTGAAGTCTAAGGGCTACCGAATAGCAATTAATGATCAGATAGCGACTAAAAACAAATAATTATAAATCCGCGTAACCACAATAGCAATGCCTGACTCACCCAGCAAGGAAAAATTGCGTCCTTTCATTATTTTCATTACTTGATGAGTCTTTAGAAACAAGAATTTTTTTTTTAAATTTTTGAATTGAAAAAAAATATTAAATTTCCTACCCGAGCCAAATCAAATTTAAAAGTTATTAAGTATACAGTGTGTTTGATCAGCATCGTCCCTTGTGGTCTAGAGTACATGAAATGCAGATGCATACATATTACAGAACAGATTACTCGAGAAACAATTAGACATCACATTTATCAGAGAAATCAATGAATAATATACATGAAAATTATCTCACTCTAACTAATTTTCCTAAGTTCACACTTTTGATTAGAAAACTATAGAAGGCCAACCTACTAGTGTACATGGATGATAATATACAAATCTTTCAAACAAGAAAATTCATCTTTGGAACTGCTCAGGTGTAGGATTGTTAGTGGCAGAAGATGTTACAGTTCTGCAGTTGTCTGTTCCATTATCAACAGGAACAGCTACTCCCCACTTTCTCTCAGTCTCTGAAGGCTCTATAACTTTAACAGATCCATCCGTCAGCCCAACAGCCAATTGACTTGGCTCCTGAGGATGTGTCGTAACAACTAGCGGGAACACAGTTTGGCTGCTGCATTATAGAACATAGAGATTAGCAACAGATGTTGGCCTAAGATGGTACACAGGGTGGTGGTAGCCATGGGAAACCATGCAAGTATTGCTAGAAATACCTGTTTGGCGATGCCTGGGACATGTATACTGATGGGGCAATACGACATCTTAGCCTCAAACTATCAGCATCAAATACTCCAATGTTACCATCAGTGAAAGTAGCATAAATTAGTTGACTGTTACAGGAATATGCCGCAGAAGAAATGGGCGAAGAAAGTACATCATGTGGCACCCACTGTAAAGTGAAAAAAAAAAAAAAAGGTTACTAACTTGTCACCAACAAACATAGTTTACACATCTAAGAAGTTGATTTCCACCTGCCGAATGCATTCCATCTTGGAAGCATCATAAATTGCTAGCTGTGTTTCATGGTTCACCAACAAGCGGACTTGATCAGAGTGAAAGTGCACTCGAGTTTCACCAACAGGCACCTTTCCGGCAGGCAGTTGAATTGCAATAGATTTCCTCTTCTCCCATGTGTCAGTGTTCCAGAAGATAAGCTGCAAAAAGCATCCATTAAAACAAGGCCAAGAACTTCAGGGGCAGGCAAGAAGTTGATATTATATGTAAAAAGAGGTAAAAAGTAGCAGTTCAGCACACCTGAGCATCAGCACCTGAGGAAACCAGGATGTTAAGGTTGGTGGAAAATGCTAGACCAGTAATGTGCTTCTGGTGACCTTTTAGTTTTGTTTTAACCTAACAGTAACAGAGTAGCTCAGTTACATTGGAGCAGTTGAAAAATCGATTCAACAACAAAAAGAAAATGCTTAAAGTAATCACCTCATCCACCCTAACATTGTAAATTTGGATGGTTGAATCTTCCATCCCAATTGCTATTATGTTATTATCTTGAGGATGAAATGCTAGGAAAGTCGAAGCCGGCGGAGGTGACATAAAAGTCGTCATCACCTAGAAAGCAATACAATTCTCTAAATTACATAATCAATGACAGCAAAATCCACTATATCTTCACTTTCAAAACAAAGTTGTCGGTCACCATGGAAACAATAGTACACCTGTCCGTGTGTAAGCAAGCATTTGCAAGGGATTGGCAAATTTACCTTGAAGTTCATCATATTAAACAACGAAACTTTTCCTCCACAGGCAGACATGACATATGAGTCATTTTTTGAGAGCGCTACACAAGGAACCACATCTTCGTCATTCTCTGGGACATCATTGGTCATAAGAAGACCATTGCTTGGTTGCCAGTGTTGTGGGGCAACAGCAGCAGTTGCCTTTAAACCCACAAATAAGTTGGAAATCTCAGCAACAAAACTTTGCTCATATATTGAATGTTAACCAGAATACATAGACATACACATTACAAAAATAAAAATAATCAAATGTATATATGCACATGTCCTTATCTGCGAGAATAGACCCCTTACCTTTCCACTAGGATTCTGTTCAGTGCGGTTCCATTTCCATAGCTTCTGAACCCCATTTGACCAAAGGGCAAGAATGCCAATACCAGAATTTGTGTAAAGCAGTCGAGCAACCTTCACAAGAATGATGAGTTTAAATTACAATAAGATCAATGGCTTGAAACAGACATTCCGCATCGATAAGAATAAACTTTGAAGAAGAGAAGAAGGGGGGGGTGGGGTAACATAAAAATTTTCTGAAATAAAACCTTTCTAGCAGAATCAGTGCTCTCTGGCATAGCGACAACTCGACATTGAAGAGGATCAACAATCTCAGTAAGTTCCCAAGGTTTGGTTTTATCAGAAATATCCTCCAGATTTCTGGGTTTTTCTATGCCTCTAGCCGCAGAATCAGCTCCATTCTAACATGGATACTTTTCAAGTCATACAACAGTACAAAATATAGTCCCACACACCAAAGAAAAAGATGTCCAGGTAGAAATGCTGGTCAATTCTTTTAAATGAAAAGCAATACTTCGATACTTCAAGTTCATGTGTCAATCAATTGCCAATGAAAATTTTCAAGTAATTTTACTGTAAATTCCCCCCCCCCCCCAAAAAAAAAAGAAAAGAAAATTAAACTTGGTAATTAATTTTGCATACAAGGATAGTACTAGGCCTGGCAGGAGAGCTTCTGTCCACACGTTCCACTTTACTTAAGACAGGAGTGATAGTTGTAACCACAGCCGAACCAGGCACCTGATTCGCAAACAAACAACAAACCAATTTAAAGAAAAATGCAAATTAAATCAGAATAATCCAGGTAGCATGAAGGGCAAAGATAAAAACCTTCATTTCAGCGCTTGCTCTGGATGTCTCATAAGCTCGAGTCTCAATTGCTCTTAAGGCTCTCAGACCATCAGCATTTGCAAGGATCTTCAGTCCCTGGTCTGCTGTAGTAACAACAAGCAGATTTCCTTCCTTGTTGAATCTCAAGCGAGGAAGACTCTGAAGTAATAGAAATAATGATATCAGACAACAAAAGCAAAATAGGAGCCATCTGCCAGTCAAAACTATGAAAAACACAAAGGAAATTGAAGACAGATGATCAAGTTGCCAACCGGTAGTCCACCCTCAGCTTCTGTACTTGTGAGCATATTCACATTGTCCATATCCCAAAACTTTATCTGGTTATCTTCACCAGCAGCCAGAAAGCGATTTTTTGTTGTATCAAATTGCACTACACCAGCGGATTTCTTTCTGAAGCCGATATAAGTCCTCTTTAGAGCTCCTTCACTTTCATTCCATTCAACCAAGTAAGAATCCCCTTCTTTACTTGTTCCACAAGAGAACAACCTGAGTTTTGAAAGAGGATGGTTAAATCTCATACATGACCCACTAGAAACACAAGCCTAACTAAAAGCTTCCTGTTGCATAAATATGTAGCTGATCTTTCACTTACCTACTCCCATCAGCACTATAGAGCATTGTGGTGCACCACAACCCAGGAGCATCATAGTCAACCCTGGAGCCCACATTATCATACAGCCAAGCCTTAATTTTCCCATCAACGGCAGTTGAAAATATAAACTGCAACGATTTAGAGAATGTTACAACTTCATAGCAAAAAAATGTTCAGCATATGAAGAACATCTTCATTCTCGTCCTACAGTAACTGTACCGTGCTTAGAATCAATTGCTTCTAATCATGGTGTTAATATGAAACCCAATTTATAAAACAAGGTATGGAACACAATTGAAAGAGCATGAAACAAGGACCAATATAACATGGCTCATGACCATTACCTCTTTCATTTCCCTCCACATTACTATCCCCATAATTGCTAGCGAGCATAGAACAGGACACATGGTAACAAATTAATAGTGAAATCACTATTCCAACATTATCTATCTATTCAAATCTTGCAGACGAAGAATTTATAGAATAAAGTCATACAAAAAGACGAGGGATGGTACTTCTCCCAGTTTCAACACATCTGAACTTAAACTGCATAATTCCTCAACTGGTAGCCTCAAGTAGTACAACTTATAATACCTATCTATTCTAAAAATTACCTCATCCATGCCAAAATTTGTCCGCCAATTTTCAATTATTGTAATAAAAATCATTATTATTATTTTTTTCTTAGAAAAATGTCTTACATGAATATTTTCCTTCTGGTGGGGACAAACAGAATAAACAGGTGCCTCGTGGCCTTCAAAGTGAAAGAGTTTTCTTCCAGACAAATCCCACACCTGTAATAATTATTCAATAACTCAGCTGAAAAGGAAAGGCTAATGCAAGTGTAAATGAAAAATGAATTCACCAAGTGTTTTATTTTTATTTTTTTATTTTTTGATAGGCACAGAGTGTTTTATTTGACCCCACCTTTATCAACTTATCATCTCCACAGGTCACTATACAGAGTTGCTTGTTTGGATAAGAGAATGCTATGTCATTCACACCACCTACATGACCGTCAATCTGCGAAAATGTAGAAGCTAAAATCATTTTACAGTTGCAAATAATGTCTTTTAGAGAAGGCAGCCAAAAGTAAACAAAACATGCCTCTAAACTTTGGGATAGATCATTAGATCCTTGATAAGTGTACAGATGGATCAGATGCTTCGTAAATGCAACTCCTGCACCCCAAAAGAAAAAAAAAGTTGTAAAAGAGTAAAATAATATAGCAAATTATGTGTGTGTGTGTGTGTGTGTGTTGCCGCACATACCAATAAAATTCCCATCTGGACTCCATGCCACACGACTGACAGATATGGATGAATCTTTGACAATAGCAGCCTGTAAAAGAAACTCGATTACAAATAGCAAATACTAATACTTTATCGGAATTCAAGTAGGTCCAAAGCATTGGAAAGCAAACCAACTGCAATTATCCAATCAGAAGGAAATTACCACTTCAATAATTCGACATTCAGCTTTAGTTTTCATGAAAAATTTTCTTAATGAGAAACAGACTAGGATAGACAAATGACAGTAACCAGTGACGCCATAATTTATCCTTTTCAACTAATTTAATCTAGAGATTAATACTTGAAAAAGAATGACATGACATAAATTTAGGCCAAATACAAATCAGTTTATTTAAAAATTTTGAATATGAGAAGCATGATTTGAAATATTTTGGTTAACTGATCAGATAACAACCTGTAACATCATAGAACAGTTTGACATATCCCATATCTTGAATGGCTTGGAGACCAGCCTCTCACGCAGCCCCACATCCCATAGTGTAATTTCACCATCTCCACAACCAACTGCCCATGAAAATTTGAACCCAGTCAGTCAAAAAAGTCAAGCTGCAGAGTGCCTAAATTAAAACTGGTAGAATCAACCATTGACTGGCATAGAAGGTTGGCGTCCAACTTACCAACAAGTAATGTGTGATGAAAAGGATGGAAATCCATGCTTACAACAGAGGAACCCTGATGCATGGTACAAGCTACACCTCTTGGTAGGTCGTCAAGTGACCATGTGGCTTGTTGAGAAGGAACAGGATATGTAGCCTGAAAAATTAAAATTAAACTCAAAAGCAGAAGCTTTTAACCTAGAAAACAAAAACAAAGCACGATTGCAATGTACATAGATTTTGCAAGAATACCTCATCAACAGACTGTGAAGCCCGCAAACGTTTCTTCAGTTGCTCATGATCAGAGCTTGGATAATCAATCATTCCAAGTGTATTTGAAGGTGCTCTTGGATGTTTCAAAACAGAAACTGTTGTAATGGATAGTACACGATGTCAGGAATATCAAGTTAAAAGCTTATACGGTAGAGTTGATTATCTGACAGAATATTTCATTTAAAAGAAAGAATCATAGGTAATAACCATTCAACATCAACTCTTTTTTGTCATGACATTATCTCAACAATTGCAGTGTTCAGAAACAACAAGAATACCTTGATTTGGTTGAACAGACAACGATGAAGCAGCGACAACAGATGATTGAATTGATGAGGAAGGATTGGCATTCATCATCCATCCTGCTAACGCATTAGCATTAGCAGCAGCCGCAGCTGGTGGAAATGGCTGTATAATAACCCCAAAAGGAAATATTTCAAGCTCAGAAAAAGATGATAAATGTTCTTACATTGATAACTTGAAAAAAAGGAAGATTTTGATCATACTACTGCATGAGCCCCAAGTGGAGCATAAGTCGTAGGCTTAGCAACAGCTGCAACTGGAAGAGTGACAGGAGTTGGTGCACGAGCCCCATTTGGAGGCGAACAACTGTGGTCTACGAATAAGGTTTTGATGTCAGGATTGGGCCTTGGGTTTTTACATAGCTGGTGCTGCCAGTTCAGACTGCAAACACCATATATCACCACGTGAGCAAACATACTTAAATTGGTTCCAGTCACATTGTCGATGTCACGAACACAAATACATAAATACCAAGATAGAAACCCAATAATGAAGATTTAAATGCATTGAAGTTCTACCTTTGATTTATCAAAGTTCGGAGACGTGATGTCTTCAAAGCTGGGAAAACAAGCTTGTCCCGGAACAGGGGATTCGCTTCTATCAGTTTTTTCAGCTCCACCAACATAATGGTCCTAGCTGACCTAGTATCACCATACTTCGATAACTGCTCATTCTCCCTGCATTAACCCCCAACTTCTCAGTTCTATGTTATTTTTCTCTTCAAATTCCAAGCAGCTAAAAAACCAAAATCAAATTACCTGAAGTTCTCTAGAGTCAAAAGCTGAGTAATTTCCTTGAACAATTCTTCATTAAATGTAGAGAAAACCTTCAAATCCTTCACTAAAATCTCAACAGCCTTCGCCCTGTCATGCCTGACCAAAATTTCAAAAAACAAAAATTACAAACAAACCACAAAATCCAAAAACAAAAGATCGACGTGACAAACTTTCCAATCAGATTTCTCAACTTGGGCATTATAGTTTAATTTTTTAAGCAACTTTACAAATGCAAACCAAAACGTGAGAAACCACCATAACTGCCGCTGCAGTTTTTCCTTTTTTAAAAGTTTTTTTTCAAATACAAAATAACTAAACATAAAGTACCTGTCAAGAGCTTCTAGATACTTCTGTTTTCTGATCTCGAAAAAAATCTTCATGGAGTAACGATTATCGTCAACTTTAGTGAATCCAGAGAGGTACTTTTCAATTTCATCCCATTCTCCAGCTAAAGCTTTTTCTTCAAAATATTTCATGTTGAAGAAAAAGCCTGACTCTTGCTCCAATCTAAATCAAATATTCAAATCAGTGACATCACGACCGTCAAAGCTCAATCAAACGGTTATATATTTTTTTAAAAAGGAGCTTATTACCTGTGTACAGACTCCTTGAATTTCTCTTCGTCAAGAAATTGAAGAATTAGAAACACCAATTCTCTGCTTAAAGACGACATTTTTAGCTCGAAAATGAAACGTATGCAGAAAACGAAATAGATTAAATCATTAAACGGTGAGTTTTAGTTTAGAATTTAAGGCTTATGAAGAGAAGAGAGGTTGAGGACTGAAAACGACGGCGTCTTCTCTCTTAGGCGATTGATTTCTAGGGTTTGCATTTCCATGCTTCGCTTTCAACGAGAACAGTCATGAGAAGAAAGAAAGAAAAGGCAAAAAAGCTGCCAAAAGAAAAAGATAAAGAAGAGAGAGAGTGTGTGAGAGATGACTTGTTCTCACTTTCTTCGATGCGTTTTGCTGTGTCTTTGTTTCTTACCGACCTATCAGTGATAAGTCATGGTTCGTATCACTGGAATGATAAGTTATCGATGATATGGCGTCCCGATCAGGCAAGTGCACGTTGCCTGTGGGTCTGTGTTCCTGTGTGTTGAGTGTATTTTCGCACGAAAAAGGAGGTGAAAGAATAAATAATAACATGTGACTCCCTAGTTTTTGTATAATAATAAAACAAGAATATAGTTTGAATATTATTTCACTAATCTTCTTACGATGCTTCAATAACGAGGCTTCAAAGAATTAGAGAATAAATAGTGGTTCAAGTCACTAGATAAACTTCAAAACTTGTTAATGGAATTGTATTATCACGTAATGAGTTTTAAAATTTAATTTTTAGGTCCGATTATCTTTGAATCACTTTAAGGTAGACTATCCTTTCACAATCACATGATTAAAGTTATAATTTTTTTTTTATTATTTATCACTTTCCGTATGTGATTGAGATTCATACTCTACCATAATACAGTTCCAATATAACCATAGCCTTAACTTTTTTATTTGTTATATTTTATTAACATGTTGGTTTTAGGGTGATTGATCATCATTATTATTAGTTGATTAAGTTTAAGAATATGAGAAGAATCATGTATAATTTCATTGGCCTATAATATGTCTTTGTTGTTCTTTATATTTAAGAAAATTTTTGTAATTTTAAATCTTAGAAGATGAAGTACACATATTTAAGTATGGACGTTCATATCAGTAGCCTTATAGTTTTAACATAATTACTATTTTTATATTATAAGTAATTTGGTGATTTTCTTTTTTAAATAAAGTTCTTCAAAAGATACAATAGACAAAATTTTCATCTAAGAAATCAATTATGATTGGATATCCTAAATCTAAAAGATTTAATTGAGGAAGATGGACAGATAATTGTCATGATTATAGTAAAAAAAAAAAATTCAAATTCGTGAAGAAGTTATGTCAAACAATCATAGATGATTGAAAAATAAATGTCTTCTTAAATTAAGAAAATAAAAATATTTCCAATTAAAATGAAAAAGACAAAAACACTAAAAAAATTTCATCTAAATGCGTTGAATTGTATAATGCAAGTAATTCTTTCTATTGAACTCAATAACAAAATATTAAAATATCGCGGCTGTGTTAATTAATTTCAAACTATATCATTATATAGGGTTTTCGTAAAAGACAGGGACTTCGATGTTATTACTCCGAATAGAATGATACTTGACGTGGTGCTTGCGTGGTGAGTTTTTAGTTGCTAATGGAGGATGCCGGGTGTGAGAGGGGAAGTAGAGAAACGTGGCAGCCAAACTAGAAAGTGATCGCGGAATCGAAGCTGGGAACTCAAGTCTATTTTGAATACAAGTACTAGCGTCCACCACGTCATGTCGCCTTGTCGGAAGATTACGTGGCGCTCTTTCTTGCCGAGTTTTCTTTAATATTGTAATTTTTTTTTATCACAATGTAATTGTCAAATCTCCTAAAATTTTACTTTTCAACTCAAAAATATTTTTAAAATATCAATAAGTTTATTGAAAATTTTTTTGTTTAAATATTATTTTCTAAACGGGAAGAGGATGGACAAAAACTTGAACCAATGTTTTCCAATATTCAAGTTTGAAGTGAATTTATCTAAAAGTAGATAATCACAATAAAAAATATGATAAAAACTCTAAAGTATACTATGAATTATTCAAATATAACTACATAAGAATATACTTGGAGACTCAAATATTGAAACTCTCATTATCCAAAATAAATTATTACTACTCTAATAGACCGCTACTAATATACTTCATAAAGAATTGTATTATTGCTTTGTAATTGTATTATTAATTTTATTATCGATCAAAGTTGTCCTATGTGATATTTCCAAATTTCAAGGTCACTATTGTAGATGGTTGAATTGAATGACAAATTTTATAAACGTTTTGACCAAAAGGATTTGATTGTAGTCATTTTCTAGATGATGTCCTCGCTCCTCACTCGGCCAAGCAACCACATTATAATAAAAGATACTCATAATTAATCATCATATTGAATTTCAATTGTTAATGCACTTTATCTTCCAACCAATCTCACCCACGTCCCAACGACATTTGTTTTCCGTGCTGCCAAACATTAAGACTTTTAGAAAAATATAACAATAATGTTCGATAATGCCTTCTCATTTATAAATATTTTCCTGTAGAAGCCAAGGTAATTAATAATATAAAATACTACCCTAGTGTTATACCATTAGGTGTTGGGTTGTTGAAAAGCAATAAAAATGTCAACTAAGCTCATACTTGATTTCTATTTTAATTCATTAACCCTATATATTTCGGAAACTCTATCGTAAAAAAGGTGTGTATTCTAGTACTTTATATATAACTGTATAGAAAATGGAGTTGTTATTAAATTATTAGAAAGAGCCTATCTTTTTTTTTGGGTCAAATGAAGAAAGTATTTTATCGAAACTTATATTGTCATAAAATTTATTTTTTTACGACATTAATTAAGTCCTCTAGTCTGTGGTCTGTGTTCATTAGCTTTTTGTTGAACTGTTGATCAAAGATAATCCAAAATTTAATGGTAATATTATCAGTAAATTTTAAATGGAATGTTAAGGGAAAAAAAAAATTGGAGCCAATTTTTGTTATCATTAACTTTCTAATACAAGTGAATAAATTAGTATTTTTTTAAAAAGGTGCCAAATATGATCAGCCTAGTTCATTCTAAAACACCAAGACTGAAGTCAACCTCGAACTTGAATCGAATAAGTTTCGTTTGATGTAGGCTTAATAGTGGATCGGGTCGGGTTTAGGCTGTGACAAATCCTAACCTGATCCTATGATTAAAACTAAGAGCTCTGACCCTTAAAAAGTTAACTCTTATTGAGTCATTACTGGGCTCGAGTTTTATCTAAGTTTGGCCATAATTTTTTTAAAATCTTTTAGAGTATGACTCTTATTCTTCATTCTTTATTAGTAATATTATATTATTATTGTTCATTTTCTTTATGTTGAAATTGGTTGTAAGGAGTTTGATGAGCTATTTTTATTTAGTTTTAATAAGAATATAAGATGTAACAGTCTAACCAAATTAACAGAATAACCAAACTAACAACACACAATAAAATCAAATACAAAATAACTAAATTAATACAAAATAAAGATAAATATAATTAAGGTATAGTTATAACAGTATGTGGTGGTTGTTTTAGTAACCTCTAAGTTTTATTTTTTTAAAAGTTAGTTTAAGGTATAGAATCGATGAGGGCATTTTGGTAAGGCCACGACGGACCCATGAGGATAGTCAAATCTTTGCCTTTCAATAGGGATGGCAAAAATCTGGGTCCGGGTCCGGAATTAGCCTTCCCGAATCCAGACCCGGATTTTAACCCGATTTTTTTCACCCAGGTCCGGGTCCGGGTTTAACCCAGAAAAATCTGAGTTTCCGGATTCCATGTTTCCGGATTTCGGGTTTTGAACCCGGATCAATTTCTAAAATTCTAAAAATAAAAAATTTGATACAAACAATAACACATCAAGAATTCCAGATTCCATATTGTAATTTCCAAATCATTCATAAACAATACAAATTTCTAAGCAATGTAATTTATAACACATCCACTAGTTTAAATCCATAAATTTCAATGTTTCAAATAATAAAACAACTATAACTATAAATCCATAACACAAGTATCCAGTTCAAAATACTTCAAACCACAAATAAACTTTTCGGAGTTTTCTCCAATCATTTTCTATTCTTCTTCATCCATCAATAAACTTTCATCAATTAATTGTTCTGCAGAAAGTATTGCTTCCTCTGGAATTCCATCTAAAATACATCCATAAATCATTAACATAAGAAACAAAAATAGCTAGTCAGTGATAAGTTAATACTATTACACTCACACTTTCATCAGTTTCGGAGACATTCAAATCCAAATTAACTCTCTGCTCATTTTCCATTACGAATTCGACACCCTACAAGAATTATGTCAAAAAAAATTAAACCAACCCACCATTCCTCCAATTTCTTCCATTTATGTGTTATTTTTAACTGTAACAACCTTCAAACATTTTAATGATATAATCTCCGGTTTCCTCTTCAATCTTATGACCTCGGCTTTCTTAACTTCGGTCTTCCTTTCTCCAGTTTTCACAAATCGAGTTTCTCGCCTGATAGTTCACGGATGGGTTCGGTTACAAAAACCAAGCCGTGTTGTATGAGCGTATACGACAACGGGCAATCATTTTGCAACACGGGCAAATACACGCGATTACACAGCTGACCACCGGCAACTCTCGCGATCCCTGTTTCTACCCGTACAAGCAGTTCACAAGTGCGGCGTACAAATTGCGGACAAATCACAACAACCCCTACTTGCCAAGCTGCGGGATTGCAACCCTCACGGCATCCACACACAGCCTCGTACAAGAACTCATACACAGCCCTCTCGGTCTTGGATACGCGCCTCTCTCCGACAGTGCGCGATGCGTAGTGCGTGTCGACGATGGTCTGCTGCATTCTGGCGTCCCTCAATCACGATGCGCATCTGCGTCCCTCCGTCACGATCGCAGCTGGGTGTCCCTCCATCGCGCGATCGTCAGATTGCGGCGTCGCCGTCGCGATCTGCTTGCGGCTGCGTATGTGCCCATCTGCTAGAAACCGTCGATCTGGCATGGTGGCCGCTGATCTCTTCGCCGTGGTAGCGATCTCTTGCTCCAGTCAAGCTCGACCGACGGGTTTTGGCTTTGCAAATGTGCCTTGTTTGTGAGCCGAACACAATTTTAAAGCTTTCAAAATTGATTATGAATGAAACCTAAATCGTTGACGTCCGTCCGATCAATTTAGTTGGATGGATCGATCAGTCTATTCGAGTTTATTCGGGATTGATTCATGTCAGAGTTAACCCAATCAGGTCGGATTAATCAAGACGTCCGGCAAATTTTGCTACACTGTACGTAAGCATATATTTATGAGTTAATAGGTCGTTTTTTGGGCCAATAAATGGTCTCATAATTTGGGCCTTCTACGAACTAACAGCCCATAAACATTAACATCCCCTGCCCGAAGCGTTAGAAACCCCAAAACCCTCGCGAGAACCCCAAGAAGCACCCGCGGTCACAGTTCGCGGAGAAGAGAAGACACAAAGATTTGATCAGTTGAGCTGAAGCTTCAATGGCGGCGAAGAACAGACCAGAAACCAACAAATCCGTGAAAAGAAAATTCGCAAAAACTGAGCCGAATAACCCCGCTTCGAAGAAGCCGAAGCTCGCGGGTTCAAAACCCTCAAAGGTATCTCAAAGCAAGGACTCTAAGAAGCCTCTCAATCCAGATAAACGAAAACAAAAACCATTTAAATCCGAGCTCCAGAAAACGGATGGTAACAAAGAAAAGAATCAATCCTTAACGAATCGCGAGCGTCGGCTTCGTGCCAAGGTTTTTATTTTTTTCGTATTTTTGCGAATTTTTCTTTTGTAAGTTTAGTTTTACATTTTTCTCACACGCTGATTTTTTCGGTTCAATTACAGGAAATGGCAGAGGTTAGGAAGAAGAAGAGGAAGAGGCATTACGAATTGGAGCTAGTATGCATTTTCTTATTTTTTGTCCACTTCATTCATAATTAGGATTGAAGCTATGTGTTGTACATTTGTGATAGAACCAATAAAGCCACAGAATTTTAATTTTTTTTTTGTGCTGGGGTTGGTTAAAACATGTAAAATAGTTGAGACTGCGAGCTCATGTTGACTAAGCAAATCTTGTTTTCATCTTGAAAGGAGCTTGCGTCTCTGTGGGAGAAGATGAGGCAGCGGAATATTGCTAAAGAAACTAGATCAAAGTACGTATTTTGGTGCAAATGTTATATTCACAGTTATTAATTGTGTTATTTTGAATGTTTTTCTTTCTTTTGATTAGATTGATAAGTGAAGCTCTGCAGAAGATGAAGGGAAAGATCCCAGAAATTGCTGGCTCCCATGTTTCCTCTCGTGTTCTTCAGGTAATTGTTGTAAACTTTGTGTGGGAATTTTTGTATTTACATCTGTGATTTTTTTTTCCCCGTAAGTGTGTTCTTGTCATGTTTCTTTCACCTCAGACTTGCGTCAAGTATTGTTCACAAGCTGAAAGAGATGCTGTTTTTGAGGAGCTTCAGCCACATTTTCTATCCCTAGCTGATAACACTTACGCAGTTCATCTTGTGAAGAAAATGTTGGATAATGGTATGATTTAGCCTCTCAGTATTTTGCTTGAATGACTAACTCGTATATGATGTTCTTGGTCTTGCAACCCTCTACTTTGTGATTATTTGATGACGCTCTTATGTTCTATTTGTAGCTTCAAAGAAGCAGCTGGCAGGGTTTATCTCAGCACTCCATGGGCATGTTGCTTCCCTTCTTCGACACATGGTTGGATCTGCTGGTACGTTATTACCATCTTGGTCTTTGCTTTTTTTTTTCAATGTGAAGAGCAGAATGGCCCAATTATGGTAGTAATCTTATACTCACATTACAAGGGTTGGGACTTGGTAGCTAAGAGTCCTTGGTTTAAAAATATGTTATTAAGTGATAAAGAAAAAGAAAATCCTTATTTCAATTTCCAGGAGTAATTTTGTATAACTTAATGTAGGTTGACTTGCAGTTTCCTGGGACTTATAAAGAAATGAAACCTGTCTCACTATAATATGATTTAACTAATTGATTCATCTGCAAGAAATTTTGATGACGTCCTGGTAGGAATCTGATCTATCTATCATTGACCCTTTCTGCTTTGTAAAGTTTCTCACTCTTTTTCTTTTCTTTGCAGTTGTCGAGCATGCATACCAACTGGGAAATGCAACTCAAAAACAAGAGCTTCTGATAGAATTGTACTCTACAGAGCTTCAGTTGTTTAAGGACCTGGTGTCAATCAAAGAGAGCAGGTAAACCAAAGAGTTAGCATTCTTTCATCAATGAATCCACAAATTGATGACCTGTTTTAGCAGGATAGTTGCAGCAATATCTTGTGCAACTCTGAGGAATCTATTACTTTTCTATTTTTCCTTTTTGGTTCCAATTAAGTTTCATTGAATAGTCATGGGCATTTGTTCTACTGAAAAAAGAGATTGTAGTGTTGTACCAGGGAGGTTTGTTTCTTTGGCATTTGGCAAGGAAGACTGCATTATTGAATCTCTGTTCTTGAAGAAAATTCTTTAATGGATGATTAAAGGGATTCATGGTTCTCTCTTGTAAATGCTTGCGAAAATTAATTATAATGTATTGCACTAGGCATGCATGGATTTTCTTAAAAGTTAAAATCTGCTCACAGAATTTTCATTGGGCCATTTCATGTGGAATTGGAAATTCTCAAGCAAGGTCTTGGTAGATGTAATTTCATTGGGCCAACCGTTTAATCTTTTTTAATCTGCGTTAGGTTGGTAGATGTAATTTCAAAGCTAGGCCTGCAGAAAGCATCAGTGCTGAGACATATGGCTTCTGTAATTCAACCAATTCTGGAGAAAGGAATTGTTGATCATTCTATCATACACAGAGTCTTGATGGAGTATCTCAGCATGGTTGATAAGGTGTGTTTGAGATTTTTATATGCATTTTGTAAATTATGAGAAATTCTGTAGTATCTTCTTCACCTGAAATCTTTTTCTCTTCTAAATCTGCTCTGTTGACAGTCCTCTGCTGCAGACATAATTCAACAGTTGTCTGGCCCGCTCCTTGTTCGTATGATCCATACCAGGGATGGTTCTAAGATTGGTATGCTTTGTGTCAAGCATGGGAGTGCAAAGGTTTGTTGCAATTGAAATTAGATTTTATGGATCTCTCTGCCCCCTCCCTCCCCCCCAAAAAAAAAAAAAAATGAAATGCATGTGGACTTCTGGCTCTCTTTTGAGTTGTTCTTCACTGTTGTGATTTATCTTAGGAAAGAAAGAAGATTATCAAAGGAATGAAAGGGCACATTGGCAAGGTAGCTCATGACCAATGTGGGAGTATGGTAAGATTACTTCTAACCACTTGAATATTGTTATTTCAAAAGATGCATTTATCAATTCCAGTTAGCTTTCTGATTTACTGGTCCTTGACTTGGTTTAGAATAAATTACTTAATTCCATGCTATCTTATGATCTGCTTGCAGGTACTTCTCTGCATTGTTTCAATAGTTGATGACACAAAACTTATCACAAAGGTTGGTTTTGAGGCTTTTAGCAAAATTGTTGTTTGAGATAGTCTACATTTAGCAAGTGCTCTTTTTTTTATAGGGTTACTAAATAAGTCTCACCTGTTTACAGATTATCATTCGTGAGCTTCAATCGATTATAAAGGAGCTTGTTATGGATAAGGTTTGCACTCTTCGTAAACTTTTACATTATGTTGATGACTAAATTTTAAAGAAAGTTTAGAATGTCCTTGATTGGGAAGTGGGGTGTTCTATTAAGGATTTCATTTTATGTGATACAGCACTTGGTATTTCTGTTTAGTTTAATGTTTATTACATTCCTACCTATGAGATGTTGTAGTATGTTTGTACACAGCTATCTGACTGGAGACCACCATACAGTCCTCCAAGTTAAATTTTACTCTTTTGATATTCTACATTCCAAATGGCTTTTGCAAATTTCAGAATGGAAGGCGAGTGCTACTGCAGTTACTACATCCTAACTGTTCACGTTATCTTAGCCCTGATGATCTGGCCTCCCTAAATTTATCTATTCCTTCTCTTTGTGCCAAGGTAAAATGAAGATAGATATTTTCTAGACTATCTTATACTAGTGATGTGGATCTGCTGCAACTTACTCAGATCTTCCCTCTCCATTTACCCTTCTTCCCTCTCTCAAATCAGGAAGGATCAGAAGTAAATTCTGAAGCAAAGAATGAATCTAGCAAAGAGATGGCTGACCAAGAAGCAATAGCAGTTCAGGCCGATGAAAGTACAAGTCCAGCTGAGAATCTTCCCTTAGCTGAGGGTGGGAAGAAAGATCCTCGTGTAAGAAGGCACGAGTTGTTGGTCAGCAGTGGACTTGCTGAGGTTTGTAGCTTTGTTTAGACTTCTAATTTGGCAATTGTATTTGAAGGATTTCTAGTATTATTTGGATGGTTTGCATCCGTGATGTCTACTGTCAAGCTTGAATTGCTTGTTTGACTGGATTACAGAAATGCTGATTCTGTGTTGCAGATTATGATTGATGTATGTATCGAGAATGCGGGGGAATTGCTTAGATCAAATTTTGGCAAAGAAGTCTTATACGAGGTAGTCAAATTGTTCATTGCTGATTGTTGTGCTTATGATGGTATTGCTAAATTGCCAAAGGTTATGAAGTTCTGTTAGAAATTGGAAATGTCATTTTTCCCAAAAGGAAGCAATAGGTTTTTGCCCCATAATGTCCCAACTAATCAAATGTGACACATGCAGGTTGCAAAAGGGGGCTCTGATGACATTCTTCGTCCAACCTTGGATGAGAAGTTGAACACCTTGCATGAGACTATAGCATCTCTGGCATCAGAGTCTAAATCTGAAGCATCAGAAGAGGAGCATATTCTTGAAAATTTCCATTCCAGCCGCACTATTAGGAAACTAGTCATGGACTGCCCAAAATTTGCTTCCACTTTATGGAGGAATGCTTTAAAAGGGAAGTCTGAATTGTGGGCCCAAGGTCACAGGTGACGCTAAATTTGCTTTCCACTTGCAAGTTTAACCAATTATAAGTTCATGTGAATTTTGATGTATGTACTAATTTCCATCGCTGTGATTGCAGTTGCAAAGTAGTGACTGCATTCTTGGAATCTTCGGATTTTGAGGTCCGTGAACTGGCAAAGACGGAGCTGCAGCCCTTGATAGATAGCGGCTCCCTCAAAATCCCTGAAGCCAAGCAACTGCCAAAAGAAGTTTAGTTGCGTCATCTCTTGTGGTGGAAGAGCAAGATTCCTTTTACAATGGTATAGAGGTGGTATAATTGAATCATGGGCTAATTTGCATCTGTACTCAACCTCGCTGAAAGCAATCCATGAATCTAATGGGACATAAAGTGATCAAATAAGCAATTATTGGTCTCTGATGAGTGGGATTCAAGGCATCTGGCATGATCCTGTTTTTCCCTGATGGATCCAAGGAATTACAGAGTGAAAGAAAGATCTAATATATTTTGGATTTTAGCTACAATTTCTGTACATCATGAAAGGTGGCTACAAAATTTTGACATACTACTTCTAAATTTTCTGTCTTCACCTTCGTGGTTGATGTTGTGTTTCAGTTCTGATGTATGCAATTATTTATTTAGAAGCATTTTGATTAGTAAAAGAGCAATGCCGGTGTACCCTTGATAAAGGAAGAGATTATGCAATTCGCATTGTATTTTATTAATGAAACGTTAAATCTGAATGCCGATTTATGAACGGATACAAGTAGATTTGCTCTTAAACATTCCCCTCTCTGGTCTGCTCTCAAAGATTGGTGAATCATAATACATCCCTCTCGCCTCATCACAATTTTCCATATTTTCCCTTCGAAAGTACCAGAAGCTCTGTGGTTTGATAAACATTCTATTTCGGAGATGCGGGTATCCTTGAAAGAGATAGTCAGATGGGTCAAAGATAGGAGTCTCTTTCTGGGTCCTGTGGCGACTTTGGAACAAATTGCTTGATGTATTAACAAGTAGAGATTCCTTCCTTGATGCAGCAGCACTCAAACAGTTCTCTATCACTTTTGCCTCTTCTTTGAATCTCTCCTTGATGTCTCTCAGGTTTCTCAGAATTTTATACGATCTTGACCATGCAGCTGGATTCCAAGCCTTGTGTTTTGATGCACGTGAATTCACTGGTGACTTGCAGCTTGTGTAGGGGATTCTGTTGCATTCAATGCAAAACTTTTTCCACCTCTCCAAATTGAACGCTCTTCTCTTGGCAGTGTCTGAGAGACATGTATATGCCTGCAGCCAGAAATTTAACCAGCATTAGAATAAACAAGATATTTTTTTAAGGGTGTGTAGATCCAAGGTGCTGTGACTTTAATTTACTGTTATTGTGGAATGAGATAAACAGTTCTCAGGTATCAATGATTGAAAATTTACTGTTATTGTGTAAATGTTACGCTTTGTTGTATGCTTAAATATCTGAACTCAAAACAAGTGGAACATCCCATTTGTTTATATGAGCGGACTCAAACTTCATGTTTCCAAAACAAAACATTAACAACTAAAAGATGACATTGTAGATTTTTTTCTTTTTCCCCCCTCTCTCTCTCTCTCTCTCTCTCGCGAGGTTGGTCCAATTATGAGTTCAATATTGCCAAATGAATGAGCTCCTACCAAACTGGCAGATGCTGTTGGTAAAGTTAAAGATCACATGAACCAAATTCTGTTGTCAAATTGAATGATGTTTGTTACCTTCTCTCTCTACGATATTGTCTAGTGGGACAACCCCTACTAACTGTCTCCTCCATTCCCCCGAGACTAATAATGCAACCATTATAGTACCAGCATTTAACACTTTCCTGGCCTCCGTTCTCTTTTTTGTCATTTTTTTTTAATTGTTTTTGGGCAATCTTTTAGGTGGTTGTGTTTGTGCTTGAACTTGTGACCCAATTCATCCTTTAGAAGTCTTGTAAATTGTGCAAAGGAGAATAAATTATGGTCTTTTTTTTTTTTTTTAATTATCTCATTACGTTCCTAATATTAAAACCGTAAAGGAAAAAAAAAAAAAAAGTAAAAAACCACAATCCTGTACTGTCAATCTAATATGATAATATCAAAGTTGTGTATTGAGAGAAACACATTTATAATTCACAAGAAAAGTTTGATTTCTGAACATCAATTACAATATCAGTAAAGAAATAAGGTATTAAAACGACAGAGATTTGAATAATGGTCAAAGTGAGAAAGGGTCTCAAGTGTTATTCTTGCATTGTGATGAAATTAAAAAAATGACGCATCTCAAAGAAGACTCGCATTTGCATAATTAATGTGCCGAGATCTAACAAAACATGAGAATCTATAACATAAATCTAACCTCTGAAATAAGCTTGAATGCAATCTCAGCTTTGGGGTGCTTGTTCTTGTCTGGATGAAGTTGCAGGGCTGAACGCAGAAAACACAATCCCTTATCATCAATTCACGTACACGTAACATAATGTAAGTACATCATCGATGCATTCACTGAAGAAACTTACCAAATTTATGGTACCGCTTTCGGATAGCTTCTATTGTTGCTTCTTCGTCGACCTATTGAAATCAATGCAAAAACTTGAAATCTTTGAATGAAAGAAAGATACCCAGATGAAGACTGATCAACACAAAGATCAAGAAAGCTCGAAAAGCTTACACCGAGAAGGCGGTACCAGTCGATGAAATGTGACTCAGCAGGGCTTGGAGGACTAATGCGCCTGTGAGCACAGCCAACGGCGGTTGTTGAAATGGAGCAAATTTCTAAAACTAACTTGGATTTGACATCTGAATCTTCTTTATCAAATATCCCCATTTGACAAAACTTAGAGAAAACTTGAACGAGAATCAAAGAATGTGATTTTTTTTTCTCTTTTTTTGGGGAAATGAGAGTGGAGCGGTTAAGAAAAAAGAGCAAAGTTTGCGGGAGAGTTTTTTTTTTTGAAAGTGGATCAGTTGGTGGGAAGAGAAATAGCGAGAGAGGCTCACGTTGATTTGGTCACGTGGTTATTTTTTCAGCTGCTTTGGAAGTGCTTTTACAGGAAGTGATTTCATTGATAGCCGCTTTATTTAATTTTTCGGGTAACTAGCTGTTGACAATGTTTCCAAATTTTGAAAAAGTATCGGTATCCTTAAGCCTTAATTGGCCAATGAAATTTGCATCCCCATATGGTAGTGGAATATAACTGTCATAAAAAACTTGAATTATGAGTTTTTAATTATGCCATTTTATGTGCTTTTCAGATTTTTTGAGGATCTTGCAATATGCTTGAGATTTATTTCCTTCAATATATTTACTCATTTAATGAACACTAATTATTTCATCACAGGAAGTTTTGGTAATTAGAATAACAACAGGGCTTTCAAATGAAACGTTTTTGCGGCAAACAATTGATCAATGTGATGCTAATGAGCCAACAAAAGAAACCGACGGAGTGATAATGGGATTTAGAAGAGGCCAATAGGAAAATAAAGTTGAAGAAGCGAAGGTTTAATGTATTTTTAAATTAGTGGGTGACATTAAATTCAACAAGGGTAATTGAATAGAAAATTTGAATTCTAAAACAAAATTCGTGTGACCCTGAACTTGAGCCTGGAGCGTCCATTACGCGAGACCCACACACATGATGCCCAGTTGAATGTTGGAAGTTGAAAATTTAGCAATTGCATCCAACTCATGATCATGAGAAGGTGAAATACATATCCCCTTTTGGCCCATACCGTGTATGCCTCATTTTTCTTTTAAATAATAAAAAAAAAAAACAATGTTTACAAAGTTTAGATTTTAATAAGGCTTTTGTTAAGTTACATCATCATGTAACATACATGATGATGTAACAGCTATTGGATTTCATCCAACGGTTGTGAAAATAATATGATTTTTATACCGTATTTTACCGTCAGATTTATCCAACTACATCATCAACATATGTGAATCGTTTTAATAAATACTTACATGAAATGCTGTAAATAGAAACACTCAGTAAGATCACGTTGATTCTTTTACATTTTTTTTTTCTCTCATTATAATAATTGATAAATCATAAAATAAACCTCAAGGAGAAAATTTAAATATCTCTTGTAGAGAGTAATTTACCGCCAAATTTGGGGACACAGTATAAAAGTGATCCTTTTACAATTTTGTCTGTGCATTGTGGGTCAACTTGGAATCTAGAGAATTGGGCTTTGATTGTTTTCACGGCGTTTGGATTTGTCTGCTAAGCTGGAATCAACAGGATTTTGCACGTTTCACGAGGACTGACTCAGCTCAGGTCGCCAAGGTCTCTAGGCGTCGGTCGATTAGAGCAATTGCAAAATTTACGGTATAGGTACTCGAGTTAAGAAGAATTCTACAACCGATGCATAATATTTGTTGCTTTCTTTATTAAATAATAATGATGCATAGTATTGTTAACTTCTCTATATTTGGCTTCATTTGTAAATTCAACGCTTTAGTTCGTCCAATGCAGATTCTTCTTCCTGTCACCATTAATAATGCTACTTACCTAGTTTTAGATCCCATTTAGATAATGACACTAGAAAGAACAATTATTATTATTACCTTTTTTTTTTCTTTTTTTTTTTTGGGTTCTAATCGATGACTGTTGACAAGAGATAGTTCAATTCTTATGGAGTATTCTAATAAACAGACTATGAAAATGACCAAATATAATGCACAAATGATTTGCAAATGACTTATAAGATTGTACTGAGTGTCGTACGAGTGATCATAAGCAATAAACAAATAACATACGAGTAAATGTCTAACGTATATGTATACCGGAAATAGAGAATTTTGCTAAGTTGAAACGTCAATTTTTCAGCCATTAAAAAGTAGCACCAATCGGAATAAATTCGGCAAACAAACCCAACAACGTTGGGCTTTATTAATCTCATCACTCGCATCATCCTCTCACATCACGGTCCAAAAGTCCAAACTCCGAAACCATCTCTATGGGGCCCACATAAAGATTTACGTGTGGAGTTGGATCCAGCCTAGCCAGTCTTCCGGCCCCACAACCTCTGGGCCCGACCTCTCCAGCACCACGCATTTGTCCTTATCCTCATTAATCGTGGTTCGTGCTCCACTCCATAATAATAAATAAATAAATAAATAATAAACCCGTGAAAGAAAGGAAACGCACCGGATTTACCTTTCGTCTCATCCACCACCATCAGCGAGATCCCAGACGTGCGCGCTCCTCTATCTGTTTCTTCTCTGCATCAACGTGCATTTTCCATACTTACCAAAACACCCCTCCCATTCGTCTCAAACTTGCCTAAATTTACCAACAGGTTAGGATATTCTAGTACTTTAAAATACCCCTGCTTCTGACACAAACTCAACTGAAAACTAAAAACTAAAAGCTAAACCAACTAAACCCAAAACAAAGCTTCCTCGACGTTTCGAAATCGACACTCCTCTCTCGTTATAAGCCCATTATCTTTCTCTTAAATTTTCACTTTTGCCACTCGCGCTTGCTATCCTTTCATTTCGATCTCCAAAAAAAAAAAATTCAGATGCTTTGATCAGGTTTCGAAACGGATGGCTGCGGGAACAATGGCGACGGCGGCGGCCGCGGCGGTGCTGCTGTACTATGTGCTGAGCCGTAGAACGGCGTCGAAAGAAGCGGAGGACTGTGGAGATTTATCGAAAGCGAACAGATCGGTGAGGAGACGGATTGTTAGAAGGCCTGCACAGGCGCCTGCCACGTGGATTGAGACCATCACTACCTTGTCTGAAACGCTGCGTTTTACTTACTCCGAGACTTTGGGTAAATGGCCGATTGCTGACCTCGCTTTCGGCATCAATTATCTTTTGCGAAAACAAGTAAGTTCATTTCTTTCAGCTCTGTTTCTTTGTTCTCGATAAAATGTAAGAAATTTAGCTTCTTTCTTTCTTTTCTTTTTTTTTTTAATTCTTATGTGTATCTTGTTCTCAGCTGATTTAATTTATGGTGAAAAAGAAACTTAAGGCATGTTATTAAGATTTCGTGCACTGTTATTTGAGGTATTTTATTACTAAAATAGTTGTTTTTTTTTTTTTGTCATTTTAATTGAAAAGAAGTTATAAACTTTCAGGGTTTTAAGTTTGAACTATTGATTTGATACCTTTGAATTCATGGAATGCTATTAGAAGATTGGATTATTGGTGATCTTGCTTGTCTTATTCGTCTTCCTGCTGTATTTCTTAGATTTTCTTCTGTATTGCGAACTAATGAATATCTTTTTGTTCTGTTTTCTTGATGTTTGATGTTATTGAGTGTTATTTTATTGCAGGGTAATTTACATGTTGCGAGTGTATATGCTGACAATGAGAGCATACAACTAAAAGGCCCTGAAATTATTGTTGAATTGAATAACTTATTGAGGTTATTGACTCTATGCATGCTCTTCTCCAAGAAGACATTTCCGGTCTTTTTAGAGTCTGCCGGATACTCTGAAGAAGAAGTCCTACTTCAAAAACCAAAGGCAGGGGTACGTCACTTTCTGCAGTGTCTTTGTTTTTAGTAGGTGGGCACAGTCTGAATGCATTTTGTTTTGAATTAACTTCTTGAAGTACATTAGCTCTTTCTCGTAGGTGTATATGGTGGTTTGAAATTTTGGACATAGAGTTGAATGTATTTTTAGAAATACTAGGTATTGGTGACACTAATACCAGCTAATTTCAACTGAAATTTTGGACATCGAGTTGACTGTGATTTTAGAAATACTGGGGATTGGCGTGAATAATACCTGTTAATTTCAATTCAGAATTTATGATTCTGTGTTACCAAACTTAGTTCTGGGAATGTTCTATACTAAGCATGGGCAAGTGACAAAGGAATCTTGATATTTTATTTACTTCAATGTTGTGTTGAAATGCTGTTGTCAACTGTTCCCTTGATATGATTGCACTAAAAGAAGCTGCATGTTTGTATGGCTTCCAATTTCTTAGTAATTTCTTTTTATTCTATTTACCTTGGATCATCTAAGGAGTCTGAATTGGCAAACTTTGTTTTATTTGATTTTGAAGATTACTAGAATGATGCTTTTTTAATGTTCACCATAATGATTGCAGCTTCTGAAGCCCGCTTTCACAATTATACGGGATAAAAATTCAAAATGTTTCCTTCTATTGATTCGTGGTACTCATAGCATCAAAGATACACTAACAGCAGTAACTGGTGCAGTTGTCCCTTTCCACCATTCTGTTTTACATGATGGTGGGATAAGCAATTTGGTTTTAGGATACGCGCATTGTGGAATGGTTGCTGCAGCTCGTTGGATTGCAAAGCTTAGTACACCTTGCCTGCTTAAGGCTCTTGATGAATATCCTGACTACAAAATTAAGGTAATTGATGCTTATCTTCTTGACAACCATCTTGTTAATGCTAGTGTTTCTTTTGCTCTGGGTCAAAGGAGATGCCCTGGGGCAAATAAGATCGTTTACTGGTGTCTACACCTGATGGTTGCATTCAGGTCAATTTCATTTTGGAAGTTCATCTACAGCATAAATGAGCTGTATTTTAATGTTTCTGTCAGCATTCATATAAATAGATTTCGGTCCTCCGAAAATATTTTGCATTAATTGAAACCTCTTTCTATTTTCTACCTGTTAATCAATTTGATCATTGTCAGCAAATCCAGATTCATAGTATCTAATAATTCATGGATGTTGATGTCTGCTTCCAGCCATTAGAAGGCGTTATTGGATGTTGAAACACTATTATTATAATCCCTCTCCATCACTAGATATCTCGTTTTGGAGAAAGCATTTCTTTCCTCCTTTTTTTGAAACATATTATTATTCTGTTATAATTACTTATATGGGTACTGATCTTAATTGTTGCTACAAGCTTTCTTGTCCTTGGTATGCAGACCTTTTTCTAATGCTTCATTTTCATATTCAGATTGTTGGGCATTCACTGGGCGGTGGTACTGCTGCACTATTAACTTATGTTCTGAGGGAGCAGAAAGAGTTCTCCTCTTCTAGTTGTTTCGCATTTGCACCAGGTAATTACTGGCTACTTCATTTTTCTGTCTCTTTTTGTTCCATATGTAAATGATAATAACTCTGCTTAAGCGTGATTTGCTATATCTAACTGCTTGAAGTACTGTTTTGCAGCTGCCTGTATGACGTGGGATTTGGCAGAATCAGGCAAGCACTTTATTACTACTCTTATTAATGGATCTGATCTAGTGCCTGCATTCTCCACTGCCTCAATTGATGATCTTCGTTTTGAGGTTCTGTATCTGTCTCTCTTTAGTGGAAAAGAATCTATGTTCTCTATAACATCGATCCTTAACGATCATAGTCTAAACTCTGTCGTCTTGTATTATTTAATGTCACAATCCTTTTTCAAATTCTTATCAGGTCACAGCATCATCTTGGTTAAATGATTTGAGGGACCAGGTCGAACGTACAAGGGTGCTGAATGTTTTTTATCGCTCAGCATCTGCTTTGGGGTCTCGCTTACCGTCTATAGCTAGTGCAAGAGCTAGGGTTGTTGGTGCAGGTGCTCTTCTACGACCAGTCTCCAACAGTACTCAGGTAATGTCGAGGCCACTCATCTTCTAATGCAACTTTCATAATGTTTTCCTTTGTTTGCCATGAATCGAGCATGACATAATGGTTATCCTGACACATTGATTTGAGTCTTCTGAATTACTTATGGTAGAATATTAAACTTCCATGCAAGGTTCTTCCTGTAGCTTCTCCCAGCCCTCTTGAGTTGTTGCTTCTATGTTAAGACTATAACATTTGATTTATGCGTGGAAAATTTTAGGTTGTAATGAAGCGTGCAAAGAATGTTGCTGAAGCTGTGGTCAAAACCCGCCCATCTCTGTCATCATGGTCTTGCATAGGTCCACGTAGACGAACTGTGGGTCCATTGTCAACCTCCAAAGTTGAGGATATTCCTGACGCTCCTCTAATAACTGAAACTTGCTCTGAAGCTGGTAGTGTGACTGCTGTGGTAACAAGTGATTCTGTGCGCTCTGAAATAGAATACCATTCGTCAAGTAGTGGATTGGGAAATGATGATACAGACGAAGATGAAGAGCTCATTTCGGTGGATGGATGCATTACCAGATCCAATGTGGAAAACATTTCTGAAGGCGAGTTATGGTACCAGTTAGAGAAGGAACTCAAGAGGCAGGAAAACAAAGTCGATGTTCAAGCTCAGGAAGAAGAAGCTGCTGCAGTAAAAGAAATTACAGAAGAAGAAAATGTTCTAGCCGAAGCATCTGAAAGCATAACTTCCATTTCTTCATCAGATGTTACGGAAAGCCATCACTTCTACCCCCCTGGCAGAATCATGCATGTTGTCTCTGTACCTTCATCTGATACTACTAACTTGGATGGTGACAGTCCAGTTGAGGAACGAGTTGGTATATATGAGACGCCGAGAAAACTGTACAATAAAATCCGGCTTTCAAGAACGATGATTAATGATCATTATATGCCCATGTATAAGAAGATGATAGAGCTGCTAATCAGTGAACTCGAAAAAGAAGCCGTCTGTAATTGTGTAATATTACAAGAATAGAAAAATGTGAGATGATGTAATGCGTTTCGAATTCGAGTGATATATACGATCAGCTTTAAGCACAAGCGTACAAGGTACTGTGACAAGTCATTTGGTAACACATCCTCTAAAAATATGCCCCTTGTCAAAAATTACCGTACCATCCTCTATTGAAAAATAACAAAATTGCGTTGAGAAATAGGGATTTGTGAGCCCCAGCCCAAGGCTAGGGCTTCCAAAAATTGACGGGCTAGCTCCACCTAAGTAGGGTGGGAACTCACTCGTCTCAAGAAAGTGTGTTCGTTTCACAAGGTGTTGGCACGACCCGCCGTCTCTGAGCGATCATTGACGAGTCACCCTTCACCCCTGACAGGACTAGGTTATTAAGTTTCGAGGTCGTCTCGTGGATTTTAAATGGTGCTCCCACCCCTCGACCTCACTTGGAAACCGATGTGGGATTTTCAGCTTTTATCATCTCTACAAAACAATTGCTGCATAGAAAAGCTACGAAACCGAAGTAGGATATCTGTGGATAATGTTCAAATATTATCTAGCATTGATATTGTTTAGTTCTCTTAAAATGTGAAATTAATCATAAAGGAATTCGCTATATTTGTCACTCACAAGTCACCGTCACACCAATGTAAGATCATTCTTCTTCCAGTGTCTTCATCAGAAAATTAATATTTTACTGTGATTTGGAAGGTTATTTTATTACTGTTGTTTTTCTTCCATTCGATCCACAATAATGATCAATTACCAAATCCACAAGAATATACTTTTGAGAACATTTCTATTTTGATGCTGTTGTGATCTCTGGCCATCTTGATGCTGTCGCTATAGCTGAATTTATGGAGTCTGAATATAACTTCCGTCGCCCTAAATTTCAATGTGTGATAGATGTTTTTCTTCTTCTAGCGTTTAGTTCTTACAGGGACACAAGGTCTCTTGTGGGATTAACTTTACTGTTCCCCCTTCTCTGTATAAGACTAAGATCAATAGTAGTTATTTATCATCTGCAATTGCAATAAACAAACCCAACCTGTTCAATTATCGTGTCAATCTTGAACAATCAAAACCCAATATTTAGTGTTGGATTCACTGAGAGTCTCAAAACATTGTCACCCCACATGTAGAGGGACTAATAATCTAATTTATTCTTGTAACAACTAACAATCACAGGAAGACTTGTTTTATTCTCCAGTTTGCATTTTGCAGATTCATTAACAATAATGTAATATAACAAAGCAAGGTCCCCTCAGGTTTATTGTTGAACTTTAAACACATAAATGGCCATGATTGAAGTAACGTTGCTTGTCTTCATGTCCAAATACAATAAAAACTTCTCTGCAGAATTGTCAGCCCTTTCTATTGCAATTACCCACCGTAGCGAGTCTTGAGGGATTCTGGAGGCCCCTCTTCCATGATGCCTGCTCCAGTCGTTGCCAAGTATTCACGGATGGTTGTTTTGCGGTCTCCAAGAAAGGTGTGATCCAGAAAGTTGTTGTAAGCTTCATCTCCAAGATTCTTGGCTGCCAACACACTACAAGAGGTACTTCAACAAGCTCAGTTTTAGAGTAGAGATACTAGCATGGCAAATAGAGTTTACAGCTCTTGGTGCAAGGAATGACCCAGTTTGTGGAAGCTACTAAAGCATACTGGGCAGGGTGAAATAAAACAGCAATGACTGGAGGGAAAAAAAGAAGAAGAAGAAGAACAAAGCAACGCAAAAGATAATTATTTGCCACTAGATGTAGCTAAAATTGTTAAACCCAGATCAATAAGAGGCATCAAAGCTATAATTTTTCTGTAAATCTTCCTGTGGGTATGCATGCATTTGAAGGCTACGGCTTCTCAGTAGTTTTTTTTTATAAAAACATTCATGCAATTGACTATTAGAGTGCTTCAAGACGTCAGTCATTAGCTTCATGAATAAGCTTGGTTATGAGTACACGCAGCAGTCTACTCGTGACAAGTTTATATAATAAATAGGCAAACATAAAAAGCAGCCCTTACCAATGCCGAAGATAAACACGGCAAGGTAAGATATCATCCCTCCAAATCTTATCAATGTTGTATCGCCCATAATGATGAAAATATATCTCTTTGCTTCCTGCCAACAAAAATAGCAAGGATATATAGTGTGCTACACAGAGAGATGAAAAGAAAATGATGACAAATTCAAGATGCAGAAATTTGAAAAATATATGTTACCCAAAAAGTCAACATAAGGTAATCTCAGCAGTCCTTATACATAGTATTTGATATACTTCTACAGAGAGCCTTAATTCTAGTCATGAAACATATCTGATGCAATTCGAAGTCTATGCCAACTTTGCAGAAACAACAAACAAGAAAGAGCCACTAAACTAGCCAGTGGGTTGATACAATGGGAAACCAAGCAGAGATATAAAATTGCCACAGCAACATCATCTGTTCTAAAAATGCTAATTATAGATCCCATATGAAGTTTCCCAAACTCTTCTGACAACAAGGGCGCCGAAGATAATTACCTTTGCATCTAATTTGGAAAAACTCCTCATCACTAGATCGAGCACACAGCACCTGCATGCTAGACCCAATCAAAAAAGACAGAATGAGATAAAACTGCCACACATATAGTCAAATTTACATACTGCACGATTGGTAAAAGGCTTCCCATCAAGTGTTTCCGGTAAAACCTGTAGAGAGGAAATTATGCATGAATAGATGAAACTTAATACCAGAAATTGAAACTAACAAAAAGATAGTAAACTCGACTTACAGCTAGAAAACGAAACTCATGCTCTCGTTTGATGAATGCCGGAATCTGACTTTGTAGAGATTAACAACAAATTCAGTATCACTCTCTTTAAACATTCAGAATCTGAAACAAAAAATGAGCAACTCATAGTACATAGATCTTCCAATTTTATACCTCGGATTTTTTAATTTCAAAAACAGTAACAATTAGTGTCTCTCCTTCACATGGTTCCACACTCAAGCTCGAAATCTCCTGAATTCATTTCAAACTTTCAATCTTTTATAATTTCCTCAGCAAACAAACAGATTGTAACAAATGGGGGGAAAAAAGACACGTGTCAGATTTAAAGCGACCTTAGTTTCAGGTTTGGCAATGCCACGCTCGAAGAAGATTGGAGCCACGTGACCGAAGACGCGGCGGAATCCGTGCAGCTTCGCCACTCTCAAGTTGATCAGATTCGGGAACGTACTTCTCGCACTATTCTCTGTTCGCAAAACGCACCGTATTGCATACTTTCCAAAGAAAAAAAGAAAAAAAAAACGGGTCATCAATTATGATTGAGATGGCAATTTGCCAATTATACGTACCGGAGAGGAGTGAACCGAAGCCAGAAATGGAAATGAGACCATCGGGGGAGGTGATTTGGTAAAAATCGGACTCATCGTTAAGCTGAATCGGCTCCAGCTTGTTAGCCGGGAAATTCGTTCCTGCGTGGTCGGAGGACATTGGCGGAGGACGGCGACGATGGAGTTTACAGTGAGAGGAGTGAAGTGGAGGGTGTGTCGACACCCGGAGTTGGAATGAGAACGCTTTGGAGCGTGGTGTGCACGCGAACGAGGCGAGTGGACGAGTGTGGCGGATATAAGCGGAGGTGCTCATAAGAGAAGAGGAGCCGGTGGAGGTGGTTGTGTCGTCGTGTCGAAAGTTCGAGGCTGCAGGATGTAGTTGACATTTTGGTTACAACGTGGGGTGTTTTAGTAAATTCGTCCATGAAGAATAATCACATGCAATGCACGTGCCCCATGAAAGTGTCGTATTTATAATTTATCGCCTTAAGTTACGTTTGGCCCATTTTATTATATCATATTATATTATGTTATTTTGATATTAATATATTGTATTATTTTATATTATATTGGTATTGTTTTATAATAATATTATATAATATTTAATATTAAATTATACTATATTAATTTTTTTATATTTATTTAAATTAAATATTATATTATATTAATATATTTTAATTATATTAATATTTTTATATTATTATTAATTTTAAATTAATATTATTTAAATATTTATTATTAATTATAATAAATTATAATGTAAAAAATTATTTAATATTATATTAAATTAAAAAATTATATTTTTTATTAGGGTAATTATCACAAACCTCCCCTGAGGTTTAGCATATTCTCAGTTTGATAGATTGTATTTGCGTATTTTTTTATGCCTCCCCTAACATTAGTATACCATTTCGTATAATTTAGTTGGTGAGGATAAAATCGTAAAAGGACCCATTAATGATTAAAAAAAAAATTAAGAAAGCTTGAAAATTTTCACGTTGGTTTCTGAAATTGGTCTCAACTTTATAAATGTCCTCTTTCAAAAAAAACTTTATAAATGTCCATTGGGTGAAAAACAGAAGCAAAGCCTTTGCCCAGCAGACATTAACACCCACAAAAAAAGAAAAGGAAATATGGTCATCTCTTTCTCTTTTCAGATCGAAGCCATGAAACACAACATCCCTTTCATCTTCTCTTTAGTGCTTTGATTAAAAAGCTTGCTCACGAACGGGAGATCATGACACTGAATTCAGAGATGCCAATACTAGAGACGACTGATTCACGATGGCTATGTGGAAGAATACCAACCAATGACTTTTGCCTTCAACCCACAAAAAATCCCAGTGTTTTCGAGCCGCAAATAAGGTACGAAACAGATTATTTCCCTGCATGTCAGTTTTGTTAGCTGAAATTAGGAGATTTGGTTAAAAAAAGAATAATGGGTCTCGAAAATTTTTTGCGAATATTTTTGTTTCTTCCATTTTTTTCAGTCGATTAGTGTTAGTTATAGGTGAACGATTGCTGCAAATGCATGTTCACTTGTGATTTGTTATGCTGCGTGTGATTGATTGAAAATGGCTCTGAAAACTTTTTATTCTTTTAAGGTACTGCTGCTGATTGTTGAACATGGATTCATGCCAGTCTTTGTTAAATTAAAGATTGGATTATTTTTTAGGAGATTCGCAAAACCTTCTCTGCTATAGATTTGGCTTCTGGCATACCTGGTTGGTTGGAGATAATTGTTTATATAGTCGCTGCTGCCTATATTATTCAAGAATATTGATTAGGCAATGTACTGGGTTAGAGACTGGTAGAACTTTGGAAAATTGGCGTCAAATAATGTGATATGTCAAATCTGTTTGCTCTGGCCTGACAACCTAGAATATGAGCTATGTAGTTATACCAAGTCCTGACATAATCAAGCTTGTTAGCCAATGTCCAAAATTGCAGTGTCTTTGGATAGTCTTGTCTTATTTGTTCGAGATATAGATGAAAATTTCAGTGTATTTGGACATCCATGCTGAATGTTGAAGTTATTGATAAGGGTGGACCCTTAGATTCAAGGCCAACGCTCCCTGTTGAGAAGCTTTACATATATAGGACTGTCGCCGAGCAAAGGATTGATATGCTTCGTTGTGTTTGGAATATGGATGAAGATTTTGCATCGAGACTTTCCTGACAGATCATTTCGCAAATCAAGCTCCAAGTATCTATCTTCAGACTCTTGGAAATAGCTAAAGCAGGTTCATGTTTTATATGTTACTTATTGTGTCATGATTATTTTTCTATTGCTTATTATAATTGTAGTTCTTGATGAAGTTGGGGACAACTTATGAAGGGTATATTATAGAGGCTTGAAAACTAGATTGCCATTTATTTTACACTTGGCTGAATTATAGCATACCAACTAGTGATTAATAAAGAAGGTATGAAGCTCCTGTTGCCGGTGGTATTATCAATCAGAGTTGTTATTTTACTTAGGCATAGTTACCATGTGTACAGTTTGCAGACTTTTTGCATGTTTACGCATTCGATCATCTTTTTGTTAAGCTAGTGATGGTCGATTTGTGTATTCATTTGTATCACTTGTAGCCCTATAGGAATAGAATTTTAAATTCTATTGCATCTCCTGTACTAAATACTAATTTGTTGGCTATAAATATGGGGAAATGGCTTCATCATCTTATTTTTTTTGACGTGAATAGTGTAACATTGTCTATATTCAAAAGTATTTCTATCACTTGTGTAAAAAACAACCTACTTTTTTTACTCTTCTTATATTAAATAAAGCAAAATCTTCACCAAGATTGAAAGAAATTTGATTCAGAAAGCAATGAGGCAAAGTGCAAAAAAGCTTCCTTCTAATTCTACGATATTTGACTCAAATCTTTTCTTTATTTCATTCATCAAAATCATTTTGGAAAGTAGCAGTGATGATTTGGTATTTTCATTGTATTCGCATTCCTTGGCGCCAAAGCAAACATGCTAGCACGAACCATAAGATTTTTATTTTCAGTGTACAAACTATGTTTATGAATCAGGGTTATTTTTTGTCATTTTATCATGCAACAAACGGGCAAATAAACAGTATACTAACGTCAGGGGAGGTTTTTAAAAATACATAAATACAATCTATCAAACTGAAAATATCTCAAACCTCAGGAGAGGTTTCTGATAATTACCCTTTTTATTATCATCATCATCACCGCCATTATAAACCAAAATCAAAAGTCAAAAGTAAAAGGACCAATTAAAAAAAAGCGGCAGTTGCCGCATTAAAGTCGGGTTTAACAGCCACATTAACTTCGGCCCATCAATACAATGTTGTTGTAGTTTTTATCTACCAAATATGGGCTTATATAAATTTAATGTAGTGAGGTGTTTTAATACTTCAGCTAAATATACCCAGTGCCGTTGTACACCGTATCAGACATGTCAGATTGCATTATTTTTACGTTGGTATTATATTATCCGTATCAGACAAGACTTGGATTATAATAATACTATACCACGTTTGGTGTTATATTGTACTGTATTAAATTTTGATTATAATTAATTTGGTTACTACATTGTATTATATTAATTTTTTTATAATTAATTTAAATTATATATTTAAAAAATAATATTTATTAATATTTAGAAATTTACTGAATATATAAGTTTTAAATTTTAAAACTTTTACGTTAATTTATTTTATTATAAATGTGAAAAAAAATTATAATTCTTCATAAAACATATGTAAAATTAATAAATTCTAAAATTTTTGGTGGCATAATGTTTTCTTTTTTAACATTTCCCAATATATATATACTTTGAAATAATGATCGAGTCAAATAATTTAATTAAATAACCCTTAAAAAATATCACAACATAGATTTAATAGGAATGAAAGATAAAAAATAATATACATTTTGCTTGTTTTATAAAATAAACGGTAAAATAAATTCGATAAAAAAATGGTAAAATAAATTATAAAATGATAAACACAAGTGGTGTATATGCATCCACACGTCATCCTTATCTCTTTTATCTCCCACTTTCACCCCGTACAAAATCTTCAATCTTCAACTCTCTTTAATTTCTTCTCTGTTCTTTTCTTCCTTCTCTGTTTTTTCCCCCCTTGTGATCATTCCACAATTTTTTTTTCGGTTCTTTGCATCCTTCATTTATTTATTTATTTTGTAAAAATAAATCCCTATTCCTCCCTTTGAATCATTTTCTTCTGAAGAAGAAAAGAGAAAAAACAGCAAAAAAGAATAACACTGTAACAGGGGTTTGATTTTTCTTTTTTTGAAAAGAATGGCTTTGATAATTTAAAATGCTCAAGTTATGAATTTGTTGTGATATCGCGGCAGTGGACAGGAGTTGGAAGTCCGGGTGGCGCACGGTGGAGTGGTGACAGAGTCTTGCCGATAGTGGAGTGCCGCCAGTGTGGAGTGGTGGTTGCACTGGAAGTGCGGTGCGTGGGTCAGGAGGCAGATCGCGTGGAGGCACTGGTGCTGCACGATGGTGGTGTTGAGCTGAGTTGTGGAATGTCAGTTTGGAGATGGAGGGAGCAAGAAAAAACGATCCCAAATTTTTGTTGTTGACAAACCCGCATAAACCCGACTCTCACACGGGTTTGATTTATGCGGGTTTGACCGCATTAAAATATTTTTTGACTACATTCACATACAGTGTAAAATGTTTGCCAAACATTGTATTGTATAATTGTAATGCAGTGAGGAGTCTTAATACAGTGTAATGAGGGCTGCCAAACGCGCCCTTAATGTTTTATAGTCGGTTCTCTCTCTTACAAAACCATAACTATGTACAAATTACATATATACAGCATTCTTCTTTAATCAAGTTTTAAATATTTTCATTCTTCTATAAAATTATGCATATATCTTTTGAGTTTCTCAATTGTACTCGAAAAACAACTTACATTTAATCACGGCTAGTTATCTATTAAAAATTTTAGATGGAAACTTCACGCATTTTAAATTTTAATGGTGGAATTATATTAAATTTATTATTTAGTTCCAATTTAATCATTTATCAAATTCATATTTTAAAACATGTGAAAATTTACAATATAGGATGATTCTATGTAAATATATTATTTTATTTATTTCTTCTTTTGTTATTAGTTCTCCTCCACCATGTTAGATATATCTTGAAATTTTCTAATGTAAATGTTACATACAAATACTCATTGAATAGATATCAGGTAATTTATATTATGATTCAACAATTGCCACAAGATAGATATGCGATTTGGTGATAGTAAATGCCATTATATGAAAATGAAATCAAATGCCATTACATGAAAATGAAATCATGATGTTGCAAACAAGATGCAACCAAAGCATTGGAAACAATGTTGCGTTAATCTTGGGTTACTTGAACTTCTGTGCTGTATCATATGTAATTTATATTAGACTGTCACGTACAAAACGCAGACACATATGTACATACAAGTAGGACTTTGGCAACATAACAAAAGTCAAGAAGCAGCCCTTGTTTTCAAATTCATTCAAATGCCAGCGTGCAGTTTTGAATCCTTCAAATTGTACTCCACCTTTTGAGGCGACGATGAAGAGTGAAAGAAGAGACAAATGGCAGAAATATCATCCATTGCAATGCCTCGTTTCTTGTATTTCCATGCCCGAACAGCACATTCCACCAATCTTTTTGCTGTCTTTTCCCTATCCACTATTGAAGAAACAATCTCCACCGCTTCTTGATTTGAAATCACATCCCAAACCTGAAGAAAAATCCATAATTGATCTTTCAAACATTGACGAAAGTTCAGATCAAAAGATAACTCTAATTTGTGAATACGTACCCCGTCTGATGCCAGAATGACAAATTGGTCTCGTGTTGTTATGTTTCTCTGCGTTACATGGGGCACGGAGATTAGGCCATAGTCCTTGACACAGTAATCACCCAAGGCTCTTGATATGGCTAGTCCCGGAGTCTCACCATTCGGCATCCAGACTCTGTATACACCCGGCTCATCATTTAAGCAAAACACAAGCCCTTTGGACTGCGTTATTCGCTCTGCTTCCTCTGTATAAGCCAGTGAAGACGGAAAACTTAAAACACATACACATATGTACACGAGGTAGAAATACCACAAAGAAAATGATACAATTGAGAACTGACCTGGTATATTTGGCTTAAAGTCTACGGTAAGCTGAAATGGTACCAAATCTCCGTCATCGGATAGAGTTGCTAAGACAGCCCGAGAATCCCCAACATTTGCTACCACAAGACTTTCAGCCTGAAGAGAAATCAAAACTAAGGACAAGTTTGATTCAACTATTATCAATTTTTCATCACTACGCGAGAGGGATTCTTAGGTATTGAACCTGTTTAACAATGGTCAGGGCTGTGGTACCGCTACGGAAAGAATCAATCCCAGCATGCTGCTTAAGCTCTTGGTCAATAGCAGCATAAGTTTTCAAGCAAGATTGCTTCCATATGTCATACTGAGGAGCGTTTTGATTCCCATCAAGATCAAGATTCATGGCAGGCGATGTTGAAGATAGTAATGTTTCTTGCCAATTGCAAAGCAATGAATAAGGCACTGATTCTCTGACCCTTTTGGCCACAACATGACCCCATGGTCCGTGCCCATCAAATATCCCGCAAAACACCATGTCCTCTTGGCATCCGAATTCCTATAGTAATAAGCAAATATATAAAAATTAGCAAACTATGCATGAAGCGGGTGTTTACCATACACTTTATTAGTTTAGTTGTATTGTTCTTACCTCCCAGACAATGGCGCAATCTTGATTGATTCCTTTCTGGCCTCGTTTGGAGCAAACAGAGGCAAAGTTACTAGACTTATTTGACTTAACAATGCCCGAAGAACTCAACATCAACTCATTCTTTCTTGCAGCTTTTGCCAAAGCTTCTGCAGCTTCTCTTCCGGAATCATTTCGACAATTCTTCCCTCTCTTGATCGACACAGTCCTCGCCAACCCATCGATAAGAGACGGAAAAATCATATTGATATTTGTATATTGTCTCTGCATTACAATAACATCACCACGTATTCCATACAAACAAAGGATGATAAAGAAAAGAGAACAAATTCCATATAACACAAACCCTTTGTTACGGTTAGGAAAATGATCAGTTATTTGTCTGAAAGTGGACACCTGGGCAGCCAAGATGGTTTCAACGGCCGGAATATCACGTCACCTCCGCAAATAGTTGAAGAGGAATGAGCTTCGTGTCGCTTATACTCCATTGTTTGTCGCCTTCCAAATTGCAAAAGCTTTTTAAGTGCATCGACGTAATGTTGTATGGCTTTGACGAATGAAATTACTACAACGCCCTAATTTTGACTACCAAATAATGCAATTACCATGGGTATTTTAGACATTTCGGGAGGGAGCCCTTGAGAGCAAACGTCATGCCCACTAACCCAGGACGTGGTTTAATATGACATTATGACAAATCAAATTGGAATATACAAGTAAAGTCGGTCTAGATATATCCTTTTCTTGTTTAATATTCCAATAGAATTATCCTAGGGTACTCTGGTTCTTAAACCATATGAGGGCATTCAAATTGCTTGGTGATCTGTTGGAGTTTATAGCAAAACACAGCTACACAATTATTTAATAAACGAGAAACACAAGACAAAATGATAAAAGTTATTGACAAGAAAAGGACAACATTGTATTATAAATTAGTATTCTTGAAGACTTTTATACAATGGCTCGTTCCAAGTTGGTTTCTCATGGGCAAGTGTAAAAACAATATGCCCCTCTCTGCATCTATTTCTCTGTACGTGTGATTTCTGTGCATTTTTGTTTTTTTAAAAAGGGAGTTTTCCGCAAATTGGAAATCAAATCTGCGCTTTCTCTAAGCTCAATAAAAAACTTGTGCTGCGTAATACTCACTCTCATTAAAAACGGGTCTTAAATCTTCTTTGCACATAAAATCCAAAGGAAAAGAAACAAGATGTCCACGCACTGACTGTAGTCTCTCCAAGGGATCGGTCTTTAAGATATCTCCATTTTGATAAGATTCTAGATTCTGAGGAGCTATTCCTAAGTCTATAGTAGTATGGCCGAGTTTCTCCTTCCAAAAAGCAATGTTTTGTCTAATTGCAGCTCTGCATGTAAATCGTATTTAAACAAGATGATAAATTAGCATGATGCAAGTAGGTGAAGGAAATAAGTCACAAGCAAATCATACCTAGTGTGAATGAGATCATTGGGAACACAAGAAAAGACATCCTGGTAGATGGTGGTATTCATCTGCCCAATGAATAAAAATGTATGTGTCAATACTCTTGGAAGCAAAAACAACTCAGAAGCACAAATGAACAATGTCTTCAGCTCACCCTTGCTGTTGCAACCCACATGTCTTTGTAAGTTGAATCAATGACCGGGTCAATTATTTGATTAACCTAAGGGAGGAAATAATGGTCAAAGAATACAGAATCAGCTGAGTAACATTAGATGCTTTTAGGGCTTGCAAGTAATGCTCTCATAATGCATATACGTGTTTACGGGAAAGTAAATGGTCGAGTTACTAACCTCCCTCGAACGAAGACCAAGATGTTCAGACCAAAGCGAGAGCCGAAGACTCAAACATAACTTTCCAGCCTTCCATGGTTTTCCTCCCATAAATGAATCTACTGATTCTTTGTCTTCAATTAGTACTCCAATCTGAAATAACTCTCATGTCATCGATGGAAAATTTAAGTGACGGAAGATTTTAATATTTCTGAGCATCAGATTTTGGACTGGTCAAAAGATCTCCATGCATTTCCTTAGCGGTTTTAGCTAATTAAAAGATCTCCATGCATTTCCTTAGCGGTTTTAGCTAATTAACTTTAAGGTCGGTAAGTTCCCTCCTAAGAATAAATAAATATAAACGAACTGATACCTCAGAATCTCTTGAACCAAGTAAACTCCTGTCATTGATATTAGCTGATCCAATCAAAGCAATTGAGTCATCAATTATCATAACTTTACTATGTACATAGACCTGCAAAAGAATAAGAGCACAATGAATCAACTCAAATATTCATGAATCATGATCTGCACTCAACCTTTCGA
Organism: Citropsis articulata; assembly: GCA_030449925.1. Taxonomy (NCBI): domain Eukaryota; kingdom Viridiplantae; phylum Streptophyta; class Magnoliopsida; order Sapindales; family Rutaceae; genus Citropsis; species Citropsis articulata. The sequence goes on from JASUUH010000077.1 coordinate 1,706,617, forward strand.
AAATTATGTTACCAAGAAATTGTAGATCATTGTGAAAAAGTATGACAACATTTGCCAATATCTCAGGGAATTAATTTGACAACAGATGCATATAGCATTTGCATTGGTTGAAGAAAATACCTGACTGGTGGCTACTGGACCATCCTCAAAAAGTCTACCATAAGCCCTGAGACCATAGAAAGAAATGTAATCATGAGTCTTTGGACCAAGAAGGGCATAAAGGTTATGCAATATCGAATTCTGTCCTCTGCAAATGGTTCGGTACTGCCAATGCATTATGGCTCTAACAGACGCCGCCCCACCATCATCAACACCACCCTGTGAAGCTTAGGATTCAGTTCAGTATAAAAAATAACCAGCTAAAATTCCAATTTCTCACCTACTGCCTAAATGAACTAAAAACTGAACAGAGGCTTTCGACACATTGAAGAATGGATTGAGAAGTGGATTCTGTTAATATCCTTTTCTTGTTTAATATTCCAATAGAATTATCCTAGGGTACTCTTAGTTTAAACCATATGAGGATTCAAATTGTTTGGTGATTCGTTGAGCTTATTTATAGCAACAGTCAGGATGATAAACCATATAAAACAAGTTCGCAAACCTCCTTCAGTTCAGGTAAGGAGTCAGGGAAAACATTACATAAAGAACAATAGATTGAAAAGTACAAAAATATTTGTCATGAAAAATTTCCAAAGATAAAGAGTATAATCATTTCAGAAGAAGGCAAAACTTCCCAACTACTTCAGTTTTCAATGTGCTTTGTGCATTGATTGATTCATACCACTAAAATTACAGCCTCACGACCTATTCCTTCATTATAAGAAGTGTTCAATTTTACAAGTCATTCCAAAAAAGTTGTTCCTTCCTTTCATCTCTTCATCAGTTTTACTATAAATCACTGCATTTTATCAAGGAAGCATCCTAGATAAACATATGAATTGGCTTAGAATGAATTGAGTCTTGTCTCTAAAATGAGATTAGAATGTTCAGATTGATCCTGGCTTGATTTGAAACAGATGTAACTAGGAGATTGATCCTGGCTTGATTTGAAACAGATGTACCTACGAGATTGATCCTGACTTGATTTGAAGCAGTTATCTAAGCCCTATTTGTATAGGCATATGTGGAAAAAAAACTGATGTAATTTAGCATAGATGCAAGGGAGGTAGATTGTACAATATGAGTAAGCCTACAGCCCTATTTGGTATTGAGGTGCTGTACAAGCTACAGCTATCGTGGAAAAAGAAGCTATAATTATAAAATAAAAACTCCAAATATATACCTCTATATAGATAAAGTGTTCTGCTTTCTCAATAAGGGAACAATAAGCACAATGAATGCTTTGTTCAATTTGGCTAGTTCCAGCAGACCATTGACTGACACTCCTGATAATCTGAAAAAAAAAAGAGGCAATTAATGAATGGCAGAGGATATAAAGTCTTAGTTAACAATACAAAAGTAATTCAGGAGGAGAAACAGTAAAATTGGTAACAGACAATAACAGACAAACAAGAAAACAATATACTGACAAATTGAAAAACCAATGAGGATTAGATGTATCCCTTGTAAAACTTGTAAATTTATATATAGCAAACATGCCAAAAAATAAATAGAGCATCTTATTGTTGCAATTGGAGAGAAAATACACCAAATTAAAACCTCAAAGTAAAAAGTACCCATGAGATCAGAGGAGCTTAATGACATTATCAGAAACCTTAAGGTAAGCTGCTCATGTTTGGTCTACAATGAAAATGTTTCGGATGTCTACATGAGGAACAACAAACCTGACAACGGCATGAAGCACGTGGACCAACTTGCCCAGTTTCATCAGGTGAGCCCACTTGATCACCACGTTCCTGTGTCTCCCACCACTCTATATCTGAACTTTTAGTGCCAGGCAGTGTCATCACATCCAGTGACGTTTTGAGATGATGATGAGGGGAATCACGGTCATCTACAAAGCCCTTCATAGGCATATCTGTAACTACTGGTTCAATTTTAGCTTTCTGGTAACAGAAAGAGGCACTTTTGGTTGTGGTACAGTCCAACCCATTAGGTTTCGGACCTCTACTAGAATCATCCAGCACCTCCGGCTCTTGAGGCAGGAGCAGCGGAATGTCTTGTAAAGATGATCTAGAAGTAAAAGAATCTTGTCTTTTGATGCTTTTAGAATTGTCTTCCACATTTTTACTTTCAACCTCCACTTCTCGGCTTCTGCCCATATAATGTGGAATAACCATCTGGTGTTGAGGCATAAGTAGTGGAATTGTTTCCTCATTTGGTGCTTTATTTCTCTGAAAAAATGCATGCCAATGTTAAAATTACACAATCACAATTAATTCTCCTACAGGATCACATTATTGAAACAAAACATGAACCTTAGCATAATTCCAGCGCTGAACAAAGTGCCTTGCTACATCGCGACAAATTGACAAATGTCATGCAAGGCATTAGATGTATCTCTCATTGTATCTTCCCAAGAATTTGGTTCAGATTCCCTGACAAAATGCAAGGAAAGATCATTACATAAATCAACTAAAAATCTTGCAAGCTTCCAACGAACCATAAGTTTATTACAGGATTAAATTTCTTCACACAATAATAGAACTCCGACCGTGCCAAATAGATTGCAAGCACTTGGACCAACTTGCCCAGTTTCATCAGGTGAGCCCACTTGATCACCACGTTCCTGTGTCTCCCACCACTCTATATCTGAACTTTTAGTGCCAGGCAGTGTCATCACATCCAGTGACGTTTTGAGATGATGATGAGGGGAATCACGGTCATCTACAAAGCCCTTCATAGGCATATCTGTAACTACTGGTTCAATTTTAGCTTTCTGGTAACAGAAAGAGGCACTTTTGGTTGTGGTACAGTCCAACCCATTAGGTTTCGGACCTCTACTAGAATCATCCAGCACCTCCGGCTCTTGAGGCAGGAGCAGCGGAATGTCTTGTAAAGATGATCTAGAAGTAAAAGAATCTTGTCTTTTGATGCTTTTAGAATTGTCTTCCACATTTTTACTTTCAACCTCCACTTCTCGGCTTCGGCCCATATAATGTGGAATAACCATCTGGTGTTGAGGCATAAGTAGTGGAATTGTTTCCTCATTTGGTGCTTTATTTCTCTGAAAAAATGCATGCCAATGTTAAAATTACACAATCACAATTAATTCTCCTACAGGATCACATTATTGAAACAAAACATGAACCTTAGCATAATTCCAGCGCTGAACAAAGTGCCTTGCTACATCGCGACAAGGTGGTCCCCATAGGGCACAATGTATGTCATGCCAAGGCATTCGAGGGTATTGTCCACGATCCAATTCATCTCTCATTGTATCTTCCCAAGAATTTGGTTCAGATTCCCTGACAAAATGCAAGGAAAGATCATTACATAAATCAACTAAAAATCTTGCAAGCTTCCAACGAACCATAAGTTTATTACAGGATTAAATTTCTTCACACAATAATAGAACTCCGACCGTGCCAAATAGATTGCAAGCAAAACTAAGTAGTATTATTGGCACCAAATTTCAACCTATGACACTTCCAAACAAAAATCTTTGTTTTTTCCTCATCGCAATGCCCATCAAAGGTTATTTGCAAAATCTTGGGTAAGTTTAACCCAAGTATTACATCAAACCTTCAAACCGCTAGTTATTTATTTTACTTACTTTGACCAAGTAGCATAATAAGCTACATTCCACACCTAGTAATATTCTTCTTAGGCTGTCTATACAGCTACTATTAAATAACTTATAAAGTGTAGAATTTTATACTTGAATAACTTATACCATTGTAGCTTTGGACAAAAAAACGGGATGCTTTATTGTCACAATTAAAAAGTATTAACCATTAAACTATTTGGTTGTATAAAACTTTCAAAAGTTGCTTTTCAACAGAATTAAATTACCAAAAAGGATATGTATTCATAATTATATAACATGTAACAAAATGCATCAAGCTATCAATTAATAAGAAAAAAATTAATTCAATCACTTCTTTAATTTTCAAAATAAAAAATTACATCATTAATTTATTCTCCCAAACAAATAATATTATCCAATTTAAATTGCATCATTAATATATACTCTCTCAAGTGTTGGGTATGTGTAAGGATTATAAAATTAAAGTGCTGGTTATTTTTTTAAAAAAGAGAGGGAGAGAGATAAAGTGAAGTGATGGCGGCAATATGTTTATATAGCGGCAACAATTTTCGTTGGGTATGTTTTATAGAAAAGGTATTATGTAATCAATTAACGAACATGCTGGCGATATTTTTGATATTATATATTTTTTAAAAGCTTCCAACCTCTACTCCCCTAAAAAGCTCACCAAATTTAGTTTTTACAAGTAGAGGTAAATTAGCTTATTTAAGTTAAAAAACCTCTACTCAAAAAATAATCAAACACTATAAAAAATTTAAAAAAGTGCTTATGAGATTAAATAAGCACTTATGCCTCTTAAATAAGCCATACCAAACAGGCACTTAGACAACCTATATGGTACAAGTTCCAGGATACAAATACAAACTGGTGACAACCGTGGGAAAACACCTAGCTATGTTTCACTGTAAATATTGATGCCTTAGATAGAAGATCTTGATAGTTGTCAATCCCTAATTTGTAGGATTTGATTTAGTCTCTAATTTGTAGGGATTTGATTTAGTTTCCTTTCTTGTTGTTTTCTACATGTATATATTGACCTAGAATTGTATTGTTTAAATCATCAATAAATACATAACAAATTTCTCCACAACAACAAACACTAATTCAAGAGTAATGACATAGACCAGAGCATTTATATTCCATAATCTTCCAACAAATGCACAAAACATTTTAAATAAAGAACCATTTCATAAAGGATAAACATACCTTGGATTATAATAGTCCTTTCCAGGCCATATCAAAGGAGGATTATCACCAACTTTGTGTTCAAATGTGTCATAGCGGCCAAAGCATAAGTCCAGTCCTCCAATAAAGCAAATCTGGTAATCAACAATGACAAGTTTTTCATGGTGGGACCTATATGTTATCAAACATAGATATCAGAAAATGAAAAAAATCCAACATAATGCCAGAAGAGGGAAGAGATAACTCTTAACAACTTCAAATATTTTATTCATTTTTCCACAGATGCATACCATAGATAAACACCAGAAGCAAAGTGATCGGGATAACGCAAAACCCTCACGTTCTCATGAATGCTAAGGAGCTTTCTCTTGCTATACACACTATTGATTTTCAAAGCAAGTGCAACCTCTTTGTATAGAAGGATATATATCTGCAATCATAAGAATACATTAATACCATCATTCACTCAAATGAAATACCAGCATTGACATCCTGCTGAAGCAAAAATCTGAAATCAAGTTGAAACACCAAAATTTTGCATCGACATAGGCTGAACATTAAAAACACACAAATTAGACATTAGAAAAAGATAAAAGTTATAATATAGCAACCAACATGCACAGAATTTAGACAGCTGTAATTTTTGAGCTAAAGTACTCTGCAACAAGATATCTCTTACGTTTTTGATGAGTTAAATATTGCTTTAATGGTAGTTGTAATTTGTACCATTGACGGCAGTTTGTGCTCCAATTCAAGCAATAGACAAGATATATAATCATATTCACTAATGAGACAAGATATATAATCAATTCAGTTGACGCAAAGCTGATTAGTACGCAAGTACCCAGAGGTAGTTTAGCAAATGTTAGCAAGACTCAGCACGCTAAAGTCCGCTTTCCACACAAAGTTCTAGGCAACAACTACAGAAAATATCGGCAGTGAAAGGGGCTTAATAACAACATGGATTAATTAACAAAATTAAAAATAAGGTTGATAAAATAGAATAAAAACTTTCTTAATTAATATAATCTTCAAATGGTATCTCAATAACTTCAAGGATGATTACACTACCTTTTGCCAATTGTCGTTACAACAAGTAAACAAGGGACAGCCACAGCATTTTCTCGAATCATCATTCCTTGGAATCTTTGGTAGATGCTTTGCCATTACGTAATCTTCTTTCAACTTAGGGCCATACTCTGGTGAAAACGACAACTTTGAAACCTCCAAAAATTTGCAAACCTACAATATGAAATTGCTCATTGTGAAGAAAGTTAACTCTTCAATGTTATTCAAGTCAATTTATTAACAGAAATGCAAAACTTATGTTTTAAAAAAAAATCAAATAACACTAACGTAGATTACGAGAATATGCCAAGCATACCTCTCGAGAGTTAACGATATCCATGTTTCCCAGAAAATGATTCAAATACTGTTGCATTGCAACTTTTGCTCTGTCTGACATCGAGTGCTGCCTTCCTAAAGCTGGCCGGATAACTGGCAGAGCAGCATTTGCCGGAACATCTCTGAACACAAAAACCTCACTTTGTAACTATAACAAACAATGAAGAATAGGCCATATTTTTCATTCATGACCATCATAACAAGTTGTAACAGACCTTTTCCTAGAACTCTCATCATGATTAACAGCGATCTCGTCACCTTCATCATCTTCTTGCACGACTGCCATGTGATCTCCTATTCCTAGATTTTGAAGCCATTCTTTAACCTTTAATATAATTTTCCAATGAAAAATTTATATCAAACTCCTAAACCTTCCCAAATCATAAGTAAACTGACAAAATGGCGCAAATACATAAAAAAGTTACAACAACACATACCTGCTCTTGCTTCTCTTGAATTTCCTCAAAAAACGCACGTTTCTTCAATGCAAAATGTAAATAAAACACTTGTGAAGCTTTCTTTACGAGTTTCCATTTGAACTGGCAAAAACAGTATGTAATCAGTAAAAGATAAAAGACACACTTTCATGGACTTGATATAAGTAATTAGAGCACTTACTAGCTATCAAAATTGCTTTCTACAGAAGCAGTTCTTATTAAACTCAAGCATTGCAATAATCATAACTCGAATTTAATTCGGATTTAAATTCAAACTATAAATAGTCACAATTCGATTATCTTTCAACGATTTGTTAGAGAATAACTAAAAAAAGAATATCAATGATGAGAAAAAGAGATCGTGCTTTGGTTCGTGCCTGTTTGTATTGAACTTCGATGGTGTAAGATAAAAGCATGGGGCTAATATCGCCAGCGTCGGGTCTCGAAACGGAGACAATGGAAGCCTTAGGCAACTCGTCGAATATCCGAGCCGGCTCGGGTTCGGGACCCGACCCGACCGACGTGAAGAACGATGACGTTTCCGGCTGCATTTGTACGTACCGGAGTCCAACCCCTGGAATCAAATCCTCCGATGCCATTCCTTTCCTTAATATCTTGATTTAATTTAACAGTCAATCAACCAATCTGTGATTTTGATTCCAAAAAAGAAAAAAAATCAAAAAAGTTTTCCTGAATCAAAGAATTGTTATGGTAAAAGAATTTTGATTTAAATTCAAAGTTAAAAGATAAAATAAAACAACGGAGTGGTTATGAAATTGTTGGGGTGGGTCGTTTTGGGATTTTGAAAAGTAAAAGAAACAGTGAGCGAGAGAGAGTCGGGAAATTGGTTTGCTCATGAATTCAAGCAACTACCAGAAGGATGTGTCAAATTTGGAATTTAGTTGCCACTTTATTCAATGGGGCATATGGGAATTTGGATGGCATGGAGTTTGGAATTTGCCACTTAAAATAAATAAAATCATTTATTTTATTGTTTTCAAACTCCATTCGCATAAATTAATTTGGGACATTTGGTAACTCGTTCGCTGTCTCTTTTTTTTTGCCCTTTTCCATTAAATATCTTATAATAACTGATGTAACATGAACGACTTCCAAAATCAATTTTATATATTGTATCGCATCAATTTATTTAAATAAAACGAGTATATGATATCACAATAAACTTCTACAACACGTAAAACTATTTAACCACCGCACCCTTTCTCTGAATGAGTAAGCGTTCAAATCTGCAAGAAGAGTTTATATATACATATTTTATGTAAAATTTTGCTCCCAGTTTTCTTGGTTGGCTTTATGATAAGCTTACTCAACTGCCTTTTTCATTTTAGTTGTAATTTTAAGAGGAATTTCCGATTTTCGCTTCAATCAGACGCTGCGAGCTTCGTCCGAATCCAGCTAACAATCAACAATGAATGGCGGCGTCTACACGTCCTTGGTAAATTACACGCATCATCTTCAAAACAAGAACCCTTCAAATGTATCATTGCCTTTTCGCAGTTTGCTTCATTCTATTAATGAAACGACAACTTTTGTTATAACAAATTTTAACTGATAGTCCAATAATTATAAATAATTAACCATAGCTGACAACATTTGACAATTTAATAACAAAAATTAGCGGCACATGCGAGCCAAGATCAAAAGCTCCAGTTATCAGATTTAACTTAATGACCTGAGGTTTCACATGCTCCATGGGTGACAAGTCTGATTTCAAGTTTTCAATAACAAGAAAACTTGAATTAAAATTAAAAAAAAAAAGTGCCGTGCAAGTATGAAGAATCTAGCGGCGTGAAGAGATAACAATACCTACACAAGTTTAGCATCTCAAGTTACATAACCTCTGATTTTATGCAAAAAGAGTATTGAGTTAAGCAATCAAAACTGGAAATTTCAACAATACCGCGCACTGAAAATTTACCAACAGACATAATGAACATAATACTCATCATTCAACATAACAGGAAACTATAACAGTTCATATGGTTCCAAAATTCAAGGCTTTATAAGTAAATAATTTGCCATTAAACAGAAAACAAAATAACTTGGGAAACAAACTCCTACATAGAAAACAGAAGCAACATAAACATATAGGTTATCAATCTTCAGTCTCCATCACCACTGTATCAATGATCACTTCTTAGCTTTCTTAGCTCCCCTGCAAAAGTCAAGAAATGTATAATAAACCACAGATTTCACCTGCACGATGACACAAATCAAGTAAAAATACAAGTTTCTTACTCGGCCGTTTGAGGTGCTGGTACTGCCTTCTCTCCAGGCCCCTGCCATGTCCAACACCAAGATTAGGTCACAAGGCAACTAGAAGAAGAGAACATTATATGCAAACACAACAAAAAACTAATGCAAGATGCAACTAGAAGCTTCTTGCAACTACAAGCTTCTTGCAACTAGAAGTACAGAACATTATACAAACACAAGTAAAAACTTGTGAACCTATTTAGCCATTCGTGTATAATATTTCCATTAACTAACCTGTGCTAGACGCTCCTCTCTCCTGGCCAATTTTCTCTCCCTGCTGGCCTTGTTCTTGGCGCGCTTAGCCTCAAACTGGTCAGAAAGGGTCTTCTCTCTTGCCTTTTCAGCCTTAGACTTGTGGATACTCTCCATGAGGACACGCTTGTTCTTAAATACATTACCCTTGACCTTCATGTACATGTCATGGTACATGTGCTTGTCAATTTTCTTCGACTCACGGTATTTGCGGAGCAAACGCCTGAGCACACGCATCCTTCTCATCCAGAGGATTTTGGTGGGAAGCCTTGCCTCCCTAGTACCCTTTCTCTTACCTGAAAGCATAAAGATAACACTTTTTTCAGCAACGCAGACAGAATAAAGAAACCCAATCCATGACTTGTTTGACGTTTGAAACATGCAACATCAGAAAACAATTATGAAAAAAGGGGCATAACTAATTTTCAGACTAATCCTTACCATATCCAGAGTGACGGCCCTTCCTCTTAGCTTCCTTCATTCTGCGAGCGCGAGAACGGGAATGAATCTTTGTTGGCTTCCTGATGATGAAACCATCCTTCACCAATTTCCTAATGTTCTGCCCTGTACTCAGCAACAGCAAAGAGGGTATTTCAGATTTTGAAGTGATGTGGCTTTCACACACAGATGAGAAGATCCTATGCTTCAAAATTAAGTAGAAGCACAAGCCAGTCACAATAATTTTTTCTATTTTCGTTATTTCCAAAAATAATCATTGCTTTGCTAGCCAAAAATATACTCCATGGTAGTAATATCCTAAGCTGAAATAATCAATAACAAAAAATCCCACTAGATGTAGATGCTCGTTTCTTACACTTGATTAACAATTAAACTGCTACTTAAAATTTGATACATCAAATCCATCACACATAATTAAACCCTAAGGTATAAAAAAAATTAAATACTCATATAAGCCATCACACTTGATCAAAAAACCCACTAAGGTAACAATAGCTTTTCTCTATTATCGATAAATTAATTTGTAATGTAGCCCTCACGAAAGCTTTCAGCTACCAGATCTAGGGTTCGTGGTAACTTTGATTCACATAATCAAGTCTATGAAAGAACATATAAACTACCAAAAAAAGATAAATAGAATGATGAAATTGCAAAGAGAAATTAAAAGCAAGACGTACTGGAGTTGGCCATGGAGATTTCGTTGACCTCGTTAGGGTCAAGCCAGACCTTGCCACGTCCGCACTTGAGGACGCTAGCGGAAAGCCGCTTCTGTAACTTCAACGACACCATTTTCACTTCTCTTCTCTCCCTCTCTCTCTCTCGCGATCAGTGGCCAACCAACAAGGGTTTTTGTTAGTTAGATTAGAGGCGGTTTTATATTATGGAGTGCTAGGACATGTGTGTGTTAGGGTTTTGAAAGAGGGTTAATGCAGATGGCGAATCGGTCAGTATGGGCTGCCGGACACTTGGGCCATTTTGTTGGGCTTCTATTATGGGCTTTTAGCCCATAGAAGTTAGGGGTTGGAGTTGAGCTTTTGACACCCCTCAGAGTCCTTATTAAATCCCGCCTTTTTCTTTTTTTTTATAGAAAAACCCTTGTTCATGTTCATAGTTTTAGCCTCAACGGATTACAATAAAGGACAAAGACTTTAAGTAAAATCACTCACAGGTAATCTATTTATAATTAGACATAGGAAAAAATGCTTTTGAATGAAGACTATTGAGTGAGGGCCACAGCTAGAGCGAACAAATATAGCCGTGCGATGATACTCACCAGTCTGTATGAGCTTTGATCTAACGATTATATTTGTTGATTCTACGTTGGAGTTACTCCAACATAGCCGGATCTGTGAGTAAGAGTTATTTAAATATTTAAGAGAGTTGTGAGAGAAATATTCACTTTTAAGGTGTACAAAATAAGCATGTCCAAAAAAATCGTAAATTTATAAATAAGTTCGAAATTAAGTTAAGAACGAACTCCTCAATAGGTATTATTTTCTATTGACAACAATCATTCTTTACATTGTTCCATTATAATTAGGTACTTTATTTAAATATTTAAGAGAGTTGTGAGAGAAATGTTCACTTTTAAGGTGTACAAAACAAGCATATCTAAAAAAATCGTAAATTTATAAATAAATTCGAAATTAAGTTAAGAACTAACTCCTCAATAGGTATTATTTTCTATTGACAACAATCATTTTTTACATTGTTCCATTATGATTAGGTATTTTATTATTGTAAAATATCTATAAAATAGTATTGATAGGATAAAAATGAAATTTATTTTAATGAAGTTATTCATTTATCCATTAAAAAATAAATAATTTATTAAATTATTAATGATTTTTTTTTTAAAGTTTTATCAATACATGTACATATTAAACAAAATGAGCCTATTATATACTATATATACAATAGGGAGGGAGGGATTCGAATTTTGTGCTGCATAGGGAAAGCCACTTTCCCACGAAACAATGTCTCTTGCCGAGATTAACTATAAAGTATAAACTTAACAAAATGCTTAGCATCCAAAATGCTTTTGTGTTGTTACTGTTGTATTTGCAACAAAACGCCACGTAGCAACAGTTAAATGATTTACTGTTTTGAAATCTACCCATGTTTTTTCATCTAAGGTAATTGGCACGGCTATTGGTCGAAGTGGTTGTGTAATTTTAAAAGTTCTTTCCACAATTTTTTATGTTCTTTAGTTATATTTTGAATAGAGTTTTTGGATATTAAATAAAATTATTTTAATTTAAATTTTTGTTAGTAGAGATTGGAAAGCTTTCTTAAGTGTATTAGTTATTTAGTTATGAAAGTTCTTTTCGTAATTTTTTGATGTTGTTTGGTAATGTTTTGAGTAGAGCTTTTGAATATTAAATAAAACTATTTTAATTTAAACTTTGATAGTAGAGGATGGAAAGCTTTTTTAACATGTTAAATTGTCTAAAATATCATTCAATTGTTTCATAATTTTATTTTATTCCTATAATAGCATAACTTTAAAGCATTTACCTCTCAAAATAATTTTATAATTTTTTAAAAAAAAATTTCATTGACAACCAAATAAATAAAGTTTAGTTAGTAAAAACCATATATGTAAAAGACATCCCAAATAATGTGACATTCACTATATGTAAAAATCATATATGTAAAAAACATCCCAAATGATACGACGTCCAGTAATTTAAGATAAAGACTAAAAAATGTTCATCTTCTATTCTTTTGTAACCCTACTCTTTAAAAAAATGGACGTAGCCAAATTTTGATGGAAACGGGAAAAAATGCGTTTGAAAGATTTAAAAAACAAAAATAAAATTGCGGGAGAACTCAAGTTTCAAATGGAACAGATTAATTGAAAATTAATAATGAGATCACAACTTAATTGAGTTCCAAACGAGATGACGGCATAAACAAGTCCAACTCGACAGATGGGACAACGAGATCACAACTAATTATTGATCAAGTTTCTAAGAAAACAAATCGACACACGAGGCAAGAATCCCCTTTTGATGTGCCGGCAAGCCATCCCAACCGAAAATTCCTTGGAACCCGCTCCGCTTGAGCCATAATCTCGAGTCCTAGCTGCTGAGGTTTCACTTTAGCTAAGCCGACAGGCCCATTACCTAAAACGGGTTGTGTTGGAAATTTGTTCGGAATACCTAGATATCATTTCATAACATCTTTCAGGATTATCAGATCAGGACTATATTTCAACACAGGACCATTCCTTGCATTCCAAATATCAAGTGCCGAATCGCTGTAGCATTCATCTGATGATGATAAATATATATTCTTCAGGATAACGATTATTATGAATAACATTCAAATCTTAGTTTATTATCGAGATCTTCTGTTGAATTCGTAGACTCTACAAGCCTTGTTCTCTCAGCATCTACGGCTGTCACCATCAGGGGGGCTCTTCGCTTTGGTAATATTCCAGGATCTTATTAGTTAAGGAAACCGATAACGATAACAGAGGCAACTACATATTTGAGATGACAAAGAATGACTGGGCTCAGGAAGAAACTGACGAGTCGATCAGAGCAAATCGTCGAGCATTGGCTCAAACGGATCTCGAGAATCTAAGTAAGGTGTGACTGGCACACCTTAAAGAAAGGTGTGAATTCAAACACTTTAAAGAAAACGGCAGCGTTTTTCGACCGTAATAAAAACTTAACACTAGCATGTGACTGGCACAGTTGTTCTTAAAGATGAAAACGACATGGTGTGTATGCGTTTTGGAACACTTGGTTTAATTAACTCACGCGAGCAAACATGTGGCAGAGCCGAGTTCGTTATAACAGATTCATATCACACGTGTCTCTAACCTGTGCGTTCTGGTTTGTTAAGTCGTTAGATGAATTGGTTTATAAGCTGCTGGACTCATTGAATTCAATACGTGTGTGAGAGATTGTTGAAAGAGTAGAGAGAAAGTGAATGCTTGTTCTTTTTTCTTGAATTCTCTGTAACAAGCATCTTGAATCATTCAATAAAACCTACTGATGAATTCACCCGTGGAAGTAAGCCTTTAATAGCTGAACCACGTAATTGCTATGTGTTCTGAGTGTTCTGTTATTGCTCTGTTTTGTGTTGGTTTATTCTTTTTTCTGTGTTAGTGAATATTCCTTTGCATTGAGTTGAGTTAGGTTTAATTGTTTTCCCAAAGACAGTCTAATTGTTGAATGCATCTTGATTGATCTTGGTGAAGGATCTTGAGAGGGTCTGGTTCTGTTGTGTAAAGGAAACGAATCATATTCAACATAAGTGATGAAGACGAAATGGAAAAGTTTACGAATCCACTGTGGTTCATCAGCAACATCAGATTTTCCTGGAACTTTTTTGGTGATTTGATTCTCCGTTGTTAAAAGTAAAAAGTTCGAGACGACATTCATGTGTTTGCTCCTCGTTAGCAGCATTTTCGTTCCATCTGAACACTTTCGTACTTGAGGCTCTTGCTTCTTCGCTGCAACCGATCACCATTACTGTCCAAAAATTTCCTCTGACATCACAGGCTAGCTAGCAGATTTTAATTTATATATATAGTGGTGGAGTTCTAAGAGCAAACAAGTTTGTGTTTGAACAGAAAAACAAGGGACTTCCAGGGTTAACAAGTCCATGCAAATACAAGTTAACTGATCTATTTTTCAGAATTATAAACGTTAAACCTTAATTTGACACTTATTAATGTGAATCAATTTCATAATATATAGATTACTTAATTAATATCATCTTATTTGGGGTTATAAGATTTTAAGTACTAATAAAGAAGTGTTCAGACTTACAAGTTATATATTATATGGGTTTAGGCTGTTATCATTACGTAAATATAGCTGATTTGAATCGATGGAGATTGAGTCACTAAAGCCTTGGGCTAATGATGTCCACTGAAAGGAAATGCGGGGACTCAAAATGACTCACTCCCACAAATAAGGGTAGCAAATGAATCTCTTTAGATCTTGTCATTAGTTGGTGTAACTTTATATGCATAGTTTGGTGTTCTTCTCGTTGTACCATAAGTATATTAATTTAGACTCTAAATTGTTTTTGTATTTTTTTCTTTCCCACCATCTGAGGACCGTCGAAGCCTCAAATTCCTTATTTTCACTCGGAAGATTTTACAATTAAACTTTCGATAGATGTTTGACTGGGCTTGAGAGATGCTTAAACCATCGAACGTTTAAGATCTGTCAGGCCCAATCAGAAATAAAATTAAAAAAAAAGGATGTTCAGCTGCTCTCAAGCCCGTTTAGTAAATTTCATTTATCAGCCCGTGGAAGTAAAACGCACACAAGACAAGCGTGCGCACAGCCCGCCAATATCACAATTCACAACACGCCCATTTAGCAATTTTGCCCTTTCCACTTCCCAACTCCGCATATTTTCCCCCGCCTTCTCGGGGGAAAAGGCAAAAAATAATAATAATAATAAAATCCCCAATTCCCCAAGCCCCTCCTCCAACCAAACAAGCCCTTACTCCCAAAATGGACATCGCTCTAATTGGGGATGCAGTGTCATCGTCCACGTCACAAACCCTAGGCATCGCAAAATTCATTCTCCGTCGCCACTACTTGCTATCCGTCCCGGTCCTCCCCAGAGACGCCCTTGCGCCGCCACCTGTCAAATCAACCTCCCGCAGGACGGCTCCTCGTACTCTCCTCCGTAAGAAGCGGCGTACGAAACGAAGATCGTACAGCGGCGGCGATGATTCCGAAGATAGCGGCGAAGGCGACGGCTTCTTCGATGGCGGGAACGATGATGGGCCTTTCGGAGGCGGCGGCGGTTACGGTGGAAGGGGGTGGAATTTCGACGGATTCGGAGGGAAAAATTGGGGCGACGATGGTGAGTCATCATCGCCGAATGAGTTCGCGTTTGATTTTGTTTATGAAGTGATTTATTGGATCGCGTTATCAAATTGCGTGCATTTTGCCTTCAAGAAGGTGGCGAGGATCGTGGCCGACTCTGATAGAGACAAGGTTCCTATGAGATTGACTCCAGTTTGTTAATTGCTGTCATTTAGGTGTTTGTTTCTAATTTATTATATCTGAATTGTCTGTTGATATTCATTTGGATAGTTGTATATACAGTGTATATATATAGTCTCATTGCTTCTGAAGCTCTATTTTTAACTTTTAGTTAATTGAGTTGAATAATTCATTGCTTGACGATAGATTACTGTTTGTGCATGGATATATTAGTTTCTTATTTACGGGTGTTCTCTTTTTTTAATTGAGTTTTAAGCATGTGGTCACTCAAATTTGGTTTGCTTTGTTAATTCTTTTGTGTTTATTTTATTTTATTCGCTTTTAATCAGAATAGGAGATACTTCTGTACTTTGTTAGTGAAATTATGAAGTTGGGAAATTTTCTATCAAGTTTATGACAGAAAAATTATGTTCTTGGATTAATTGTTTACATTCAAATTTGTTTTGCGCAATGGTACTGAGTTTCTAATTAATTGGTTTGAATTATCATGGGGCTTTGATATTCTATGCTGAGTTTATGATCCATTCCAAGTTTTAATCTTCTAACATTAACTAAATACCAATTTGTTGAATAAAGAAACTCCTTTATTTTCGTTTCTTGGAAAATTTACTAGTTGCACGAGATGTTAGTCGCTTTGTCTTTCCTGGGTGTTCACAATTAGGAAATACTGTCCGGCCAGTCTTCTGGTCTCTCTACTAGTTTGCACCAATATGTATAGTACACCCAGGTGTGCATGTAGACTATATGCACAAGAGTTGACAAAACTTGATGACAGCTAATTTTGTTTTTGTTCAGTCTCTATTTTTCTCTGTTTTCTTTGCTTAATAAGCTTTCCCTCTTTTAAAGAAAAATCTTTAGAGCTTTATTGTTGGGATTCTTGTTGATTATGTGTCTTCATTCTTGCACTTCTTTTTCTCTTTCAATTACTTTTTTATTACTGAAGGAGAATGCAAAATAATTTATAAAAGATGGAAGGTTCAGTGTGAATTTGATTAGGGTTACTTATTGGTGAAAATTTTGATCAATTGCTTGCTCATGATAGCTCATGAATTATAGTGGTCATTTGATATTTTAAAAGCAGTGAATACTTTCTTAAGAGAGGCTGTGGAACTCATTGCCTAGCAAATGGGTATGCTATGACCTAAAGCAGCTACTGTGCTTCCTTCTTTTGGTACTGATGACTGCTCTGAAACACACCTCTTTTTTGTTTTTTGTTTTTCCTCTTCTCTTGTCTTCCTAAACTATACTGGAAAGTTCTATAATTGCAATTAGGTTGTCTGGATACTTTATTATATGCTAAAATGGAGACTAAGCTACCTTGTCAATGATTGGGCCATTCAATGTCAAACTCAATACTGGAAGAATTTTTTTTATTTTTTGCTTTTTTTCTTTTGGGGGTCTGTTCTTCTCTATGTTATTGGTAGATTCGTATCATGAATTTGTTTTGAAGTAATTAAAGTTCAATATAACGTCTTCAGATGACTTTCAGTTCATCAAAGCACCACATTCTGTTAAAGCTGTCTTGAGTTTATTGAAAATTTCACTATGTTAATTTTTCCAGAAGCAAATAAGGAGGCTAGACTTGAGCATTTACTACATATTATTTTCTCTTTTGGATCATGCAATATTTTGCTTTGGCAACATGGAAGTTTGGTGGTTTTATTTGAGAAGATATGTTAGAAACTTTCCTTCCAACGTTAAACATGTGCAACTGATGACAAAAGCGGACTAGATCAAGATCATGTTGATATTCCTAGAATCATACATATCTTGGATGGATTTTAGTGATGAATGCATCTTGCCTTCGTTATACCTTGATGGATGGTCTACTTAATATTGAGGTTGACTGCTTGCGACCCTAGAGACCTTAATGCAACTTGGTTGATGTGAAAGCTTGTACATGTCTTGCCAATTGGCTGCTTTGGTACATAAGCACCATCGCAGGTGAATAAAAAAAACTCTTCCAATTATTTTTTAATTTTATGTTTCTGTAGTGTTTTGATTTCCATATCTCTTCTTCAGTGCAATTATAGCATCTGTGAATCAGTCTTCGATCATGACTGATGTATTTGGTGAGTAAATAGCTAAAAAGCAATCTAGGTTCCCATCTTTGATCTTCCTGATTTCCACCTATACCATGAAACTGAAATAGGTTATCGGTTAGCTTCTTAGCGACTGCTTGTTCATGCCATCATTGATAGATCTGTTGAAATGAAATTGTGAGTTAAAATGGTTCAAGCATGTTCAGGGTTTAAGCAACGCCTGATTCTAATTTCTCAACAAGAGAATGTTGATGAATTCATAATATACTCATATTGGAATGTGGTTTTGCTTTTTTTATGGACTATGGCAAATTGGCTTGCGTGAAGTGAATTTATCCGTTTGATATGATTCCAAGCTTGATTTCAATCTCATTGTTGGAAGTTGCGGATTAGAACCTTCATAGTGGGGATTTTGGAATAAGTCAGCCGGGAGTTGAAATCGCAGCCAAATCTCAAGTGCATGATGAATCTTATCATAAGGCTTGTTCCTTTTTTATTTTATTTATTTATTTTATTTTATTTTAATTTTTGACGGTGTTCATTTTATCTTTTAAGCGACATGGACTAATGCCTTTTTTTCAGTCTAAATTCACGTCGTAAACTCATCAAATAAATAATGCAAAAATTGGCAGCTAAAAAACAAATAGAAATTCCCAAGTGGCATTGAGATCCCTATTTCGAGCCCACAGTAACAAGAAGAAACTAATCTACTAGTTATGAATGGATAATTCTGTTCTGTCCTTAGGACTTTGGAGCTTGGGATGCACCCAAAACATATGTTTTGAATTTTTTCGAATCTCAATAATTAAAGAAATTTTTTGAGTTACCATGAGTTAAAAAAAATAAGATTATAATATAAGATTTAATTTAAATTATTTAATTTTATTAATGACACGTGTCAGTAGATTCTTAAAAACTTAAAAAGATTAAGAAATAAAATATCTATGAGAAGATATGGTTCAATTTTAATATGGCTTTTTATTTTTTTAAAAAAATAATATTTGACATAATCTACGAAAATGACAATAATGTTTCTAAAATTACTAAAACACTTTCTACAGTTAAGTTATTATTACATTGGGACATTTAAAATTTTAATATAAAATATATGTATTTTGTTTATAATGGTTCTCGATGTCCCATTACTTGATGACGTGTTTCTTTTACTCTCTTATATACACTTTTTGTTGGACCAAAATTAAACCTAAGTCCAACCCGAGTAAATATGTTTCCAACAAAGTCCAAAAAGAGATTAATACAAAGCTTAAAAGTAAACCTCTTGAGTTGTTCGGATAAGTTCATGATTTTATGGTTCTTAAGATAAGTTCATGATTTTATGATAAATCACCTAAGAGAAACCTCATAGGAGGATTCTAGATCATACTAAGATAGAACCTTTTAGAATAAACCTCCTAGGTTCTTAGAAGATAAATTACCTATGATAAACTTCATAGGTTCTTAAGATACTAAGATCCTAAGACAAACCATTTACAATAAATCTTTTGGGTTCTTAATATCCCAAGACAAGTCATTTATGAAAAACCTCTTAGGAAAATCTTCCAAAGATAAATCTCTTTACACAAACTTCGTAGGTTTAAAATCTAGGACAAAAATATTTCCTTATTTAAATTGAGCATTCTAACGCCACATCTTCCTCTAAACATTTCCTCTTTTAATTTAAGGATAAAGTTGTGTACCTGCATGTCTAATACAAGGGCAGTTCCATCAAGAGATAGATATGGGCCGTATCCCTTATAAGAATTTTTTTTAAAATAATATATAATATTTCAAGTTAAATAATAAGATAGTTAAAAAAAATCCAAGTTACATGTATTTATCAAAATACCAACATATACATATCCTTAGTTTGAGCTAATTTTAATAGTGGTCTATATTTGACTTTTGTCTTCTCTCCCAAATTCTTAATTTCGTGGTTCACTCTTTCTAAACCTTAAATTCTTAATTCTCAATTCTCATTTTTTTCAACTTTATTCTTATAAAAGATTTCTTTTATTATCTAGCTTCTTTATTTAATTTTTGATTGATAGTCTAAATTATTCTAGGATTTATGCAATTGATTGTGATGAATGCTGCTTATACTTTTTTCCCTTTTTTTTTTTTTTGGCGAACTAATTGGAATTTGACCTTTATAAATCAAATTTTTTTACCTTTAAAAAATAAAAACAAAAGACAAGTATTTTGTCTTAGGCCAAAATCGTTTAAGAAAAAAATACTGACTTTCTCTCTTAAGGCTTTATCTCTCCAGCTCTTCTCACTCTAAACTTTATTTTTCTAAAAATTCGGTGATTATCAAAGGGTTTATGCTGCAAAAACCGACCCTTTGATTGTTTTTCTTATGTTTGTTGATGTTTATCTTACAAATGTCATCCTTTGTTACCTAAGGAAGTGAACACATTCTAGGAGAAAATTTAGAGGAGCATAATTGAACCTAAAAAAAATGAAAGGCATAATATGGGAAACCCACATTGAGAGTTCAACGTAGTCAGATCCAATAAAAAAAAAGGTCAAGCTCAATTCTAAGAAGGTTATCCTTGGTCGAAATTACTATCTAATAATTATGGACGCACACATAGAGAAAGTATAATTATGTAGTGATCAAAGATCTCAAGCCTACTTCTAATGCTCAACGTTATTTCGGAACCAAATAGAAAGAATATTACTATACATCTCAAAATTTAATTTCAAATGATGTGACATTCATCCATTAAATAGTGAGATAATATAATTAATTTACTTAAAAATTATAAAAAATTATTAGCTATTCAGTGAACATCGCATGTCACGTTATTTAGGATAAATTTTGAAATAAATTGTTAAGAAATCCTTGAAGGTCGAGTAAGATGACAAGAACCACCGGTCCCTAATTATCTCCGCAACCATGATTAAGAAGTATTGAATCTTTTTTTTGTCCCCCCGTAAACATGAATGTGTAGAAGTGTAGGTTGCAATCGAAGGCCCCACTATGATTCTAGTGGTGACGCAACTCTGGCTTTGGTTCATGCATCTTCCTCTAAACTGACGTGTTTGTCAATGGTTTCGTCTGTGGTTTCTAACTATCCTACCAATTGTGATTGACATCAATTACCAGTGCTTTTATTTCATTGATGTCGATTCTTTGCAATTTGAGATTCTTTTTTATTATCTACATTTTGTTTAATAATCATTCGTGATTGATCACTAAAATTCCTCTTCAGCATCAAAATTAGTTCGCTTCGAGAATTTTGTACTTGCCTTTTCCTCCTTACTGTGCAAATATGAAAAATCTGCAAGTGAAAGTAAAAGTTTGAAAACATTGGCGTCAATGGAGGTTCTCGAGCTTGTGGGATGAGTCAAAGTATCGACCCTTTGGCCATTGATTCTAGGTTAAGAAGAGATCCTAAATTTCTTGTCGGATCCTGTTACCTGTCCAGATGGAAAAAGTTTGTGTGATTTGCTTAAATAGTCATGGAATTTCGCAAGCAGTGACACAAATTTATCAAAAAAATCCGACAACCTAATTGATCTATTTCAAGGGGACAACAAAGAAATCATAAGGCTATAAAAGTTGGCCAAAGAGAGCAGTTTCCGTTATTATTAGTTATGAAATCACTAGCTGTCGAAAAAAAAAAAAACAAAATGACTGGGAGTAATTCATTTTTATTCCAACACATATGAAAAATACATGTCTATGGTAAATCTTGATTATTACGATGGTAACTAATAAAGTTAAGAATCTGACTTTGATTAAAAAAAATGATGATGATGATGATGATAATAATAATCAATGCAATATGAAAATTGGCATTCTTCAGCACAAAAAACGAACGACTTTACTCTAAACAAGTTTAAAATACTTTTATTCCCACATTTTTAATAGGTCTTAGAATTTAAAAAAAAAAAAAAGGTCTTAGATTTCTTTCTGAAAAGTTAGAAAAACGAGTTGAAATAAATCATTTAAAAAAAAAAAAAGAAGAGCTAACTAGGAAAGTGGTGAATCGCATAGGAGACAGGACCAAGAGAAATATTCAAATATTTTACTGCATGCTTTGAGACTATATAAATATATATTGTCTGGTGCATGAATGAAGTTGGGGTTGTTTTTCCATCTATTCAACATCACAATCAGAGAGACTCAAAACTTCACATTGACGACACCTTAACATTTTTGACCATTGAAACAAAGAAAGATTTTGTTCTGGGAATCAAGTCATTTTAATTACTTTTCAAATATGCCACTGGACTTTAGTGGTGAAAACTCGTAATCTCACAATCGAATCCCATAATATATTATAAAAGTTTAATTTTTTTTTTCTCAATTTGAAAGATCTTAAATATGAGAAGAGACGTCCTCTAATATTATAAGAAAACTTGGCGTCTTTAATTGACGTAAATTAGTCATAATAATAGTTTGATTTATAAATATAATTTATAATATCATATAATATGAGTTGTACTCTTAAACAATATTCTCATGTAATTAAAAAAAAAATTACTTTTCAAATATATCATCAACGACAATTGTGTATGCAAATCAGTGCTCTTTTCCAAACTGTTGAACCATCTTCGAGTTGTTACATTCACCCACCACCACGACCACGAGGGCCGAGGCCGCCATTGCTAATTCAAGCCCAGGCACCCAGAATTTCATTATTTTTTTTTATTTTTTTGAAAAGGTAACGTTGATCAGTTCTTAAAGACACGACTCATAAATAAATGGCCGGCAGTTGTTGCACTGATATCAGTAAATAGACGTAAAATCCTCATGTACGTACAAATGAAGACAACTTCCAATTCATTTTCTCTTCCTTTCCTAAAGAAGAAAAATCCCTTTTGTTTTTTTTCTTGTTTATTAACTAAAAATATGTCTTAAACTCATCTTTAAAGAAGAGAGATAAAATTATCTAGTTTTTTTTTTTAAATTCAAAAGTAATCTTTATCGCCAATCAATCATAACATGTGATTATATACGTGTGTGTGTGTGACGAAAGAAATTGCGAAATTAAAAAAGGAAAAAAATCAACAGAAAAAATAACTGAAGGAACATCACAATATCACATGCCTGATTCAGAATGGTTTGCACGGATTCTTTAATTTGAGTTAAAATAATGAAAATCATTGCGTGAAATGAATCTAATCCCTCAAAGCAATAATGAGGAAATTAGAAGGCTAACTGCTAGAATTAATAAATATCAAGAGATAAATCAAACACGCCACGCCACGCCACGCCACACCACCGACATCACTGGCATGTTCCGAGGTTTCGAAATTGAACAGAAAATTGAATAAAAGATGCTGCATGCAAAGCAGGCAGAGAAGCAAGCAGCTGCTTATTACACGATGCACATAATTAGTACCGAGTCATTAACATAAAACACAAATTAAAATAAACAAGTCATTAACAACACAAACCCAAAATCAAACTACATAAACAACATTAAACACTATCTCAAAACACAGACACGCAGAGGCACACAGCACTTCCACAACCCAATACGTTTATTATTTTTCCTAACACAAGAACTGATTGCTGTTCAGCTGCTGAGTCGCCGCCACGTCATCAAGCATCCAAAAGTCCACCGAGTCACACCCTCCAGCACCGTCTCCACTCGGCTGACCCGTTAATGGCTCCAATCCCAAAAACGATTCCAAGCTCGAAATTTGCTGGCTCAGCTCAAACCCGCTGTCTACTCCACTGGGTTGATAAAACTCATTCTGATACCCAAACCCCACGAACGGGGATGGCGCCGGAGCCGGAGCCGGAGCCGGTGGAGTTCCGATGGTTTCAAATCTCGGCTGAGTCAACTCAGGGGATGGCATGCAGCGTTTCTTAGCTGGGGGTGGAGCTATTGGCGGCGGCGGCTGAGCAAAGTTGAGCTTGGCCTTGTCGCCGCGGATACGCTTGGCGGCTTCATCATAAGCTCTTGCGGCTTCTTCGGCCGTGTTGAAAGTGCCGAGCCAAACGCGGACGCCCTTGTAAGGGTCTCTAATTTCAGCTGCCCATTTTCCCCATGGCCTCTGCCGTATTCCTCTGTACACGTTCTTGCGAACTCGCTGAGTCTTCTTCTCCTTTCCCTCATCGCGAGCAGCTTTATGGCTTGAATCTTCAGCCTTCTCATTTTTCACTGTAATCACCAGAACCATCGAAACATTTTTAAGCTATCGCACCAAAGGCAGTTTTTCAAAGTAAAACCGAGCTTGAATTGGTTGACAATACATGCAATGCCCAGACAAATGCAATAACAACCTTGATTTTTGGTTCGTTTGACCAGTTGACCGGGGACCATAATGGAAAAATAACAAACTTAGAGAGATCGTAGAAACAAATATTATCAAGTAGAGTGGGCCTAAGCATAAATAACACAGAACCTATTTAAATTCAGTGAAACCCAGAATCTTTTCTCAAATTATTTAAGGCACCAAAACAAAATGAAACTCCAAGGAGGGAGGGAGGGAGGGACCCCGACGATAAAAATGTTACCTTTGAGAGGTTGCTTGGGGTGGGATTTGCCATTGTAGTCCAAGCCCAAGAGGTCGGAAATGGAACCAAACTCGAACCAGAGATCCTCGGAGGTCAATTTGCGCTCGCGCCTGACCGGCCGGACTTCATCATAATCGGCGATTAGTGCACCGCCACACATATTATTTTTTCTTCTCTTTTAATTTGTATGTTGGGATGAGAAAGTTTTAAGGAAGAAACAAAGGTTGTTGCTGTAGTAATGTGTAGAAGCTAGCCTGTGTCTGGGCTCTCAATTTATAGAGCCTGACGGTTGCAATCAATCTAATCATAAACTGACAAATGGGCTTAGCTTTTTTCCTGGGCGTCCTTTGTTTGGTTCTTGATTTTGATCAGACGGTGGAGAGGAATTCAGGAAAGCGGAATGACGTCCAAATAGCAAAAGGAAAATATAAGAGCATCATCAATCCTTAATACTATTTTGGTGTAACACCAACATAAAAAAAATATTTTTTTATATTAATTTATTAATTTATTTTTAATTTATTTATATTAAATTGT
This sequence comes from Citropsis articulata, assembly GCA_030449925.1. Taxonomy (NCBI): domain Eukaryota; kingdom Viridiplantae; phylum Streptophyta; class Magnoliopsida; order Sapindales; family Rutaceae; genus Citropsis; species Citropsis articulata. The sequence goes on from JASUUH010000077.1 coordinate 1,731,348, forward strand.
ACACTAAATAAAATATATTTTTTTATTTTAATTCTCAAGAATTAATTCAATTAACATAATAAATATTACTATAAATATAGATAATTAAATAATAAGTAATTTTATACCGATTAAAATTAATAAATTAAGATTTTACAGAGAATATCTCAACAAGGCCAAAACATCTCAAAATACTTTCAATAATATTGGCCAATATTTTGCTGATACTAGAGGAACTAATAATGATCTCTCAAATTACTAAATAATTGTTCTAATTCATACTGGTAGTAATATCTTTTTTAATTTGTGTTAATTTAATTTTGTAATATGTAATCTAGTAATTAATGTTATTGGCATTTTATTTTTATTATTAATTTTTGTGTTGAATATTTTTTATTTAAAATATTATCAAAATATTAGTATAATATTCAAAAATTAAAAAATGAAATAAAAATAATAACAAAAAAAATAATGATAACTAACTTAAAATATTATATAAATTAGGAAATATATGTAAGTAAGAAAAAATAATAAGAATATTTAGGACTTTTTTTCCTAGTAACAAATAAATAATGTTGCACCATATTTTGTGTAATACTATTCACAACACCATTTTAGTATCGATTTTAGTGTTACATTGGAGAAATATTTTACACTAAAAATGGTATAAAAGATGGTTTGGTGTTAGTTTTAGTGCTCCATTGGAGATGGCCTAATAACTTTTGGATACCCTCAAGTTATCATGCTTCCACAAATAAGATGTTATTTATTTGTTTATACCAAATAGCAAATAGGTTTCTATCTTTGTATTTCTAATGTCTTTCACTCTTTTTATTTACCACGTAAATAAGTAAATAAATATTCGAAGAATAAAATTAAAAAAATCTTTTGGTAATATTCTTAAATACTAGTACATTAATATTTGGTTAAATACCAGCTTAAATCAATTTTTGATAATATTCTCATAGAAGCTCAAATAATTAACTCAAGTAAGCTCTCAAGAGCTTTATGTCGAACCCCATTCAAATGACAAAATACCTTCCTAGCATTGAATTTTTTAATTGCAATAGCTAGGGTACCAAACTCAATATAGAATCTCTTTCAAAGTATATTACTAAACCTCTGTTTTAATAAATTATTTTAGTGGATATCTTAGTCATTAATTATGTTTAATTTAATAATGATTTCTTTGAAATCAATAAATTAAAATGTGTTGTATTAAAGAATATATTATAATGGGAGCATTCATCAATTTTCTCAAAAACAGAAAAGGCAAAGATTGTATGATTTATTCAAGTTACTTTTTATGACTGTTGTCAATATACTGAAAAGTTACTTTCACAATTATTGTCCATTTACGATTCTCACGTGCTAAAAGACAGCAGTTACAAGCTTATTTCACGCTCTTTTGTTAAGAGAGAATGGTTATAAGTGAGGATCCGTGTAAGAGTATACTACTCAATGCCAAATACTTTCTTAGTTATTTTAATAGGTATTAGGACTCTTACAATTATTAAACACGATATGAATAAATGGGTATGAGTTATCAAATGTAACACGATTATTAAATGGGTTGGGTTTGAGTCAATATTATTTTTTTCCGTATTAGATTAGATTAAAATTCTTGACCCATTTACCGATCAATGAATCGATTATATATATATATATATATATATTAAATAATTTACAGATTCTTGTTATCAAAACTTAAATATTAGAGATGATTTTATCTTTTATTTTTATTTTTAAAAGGATGAATATAAACAAAGTGTTTTATTTATAAAATTTTAAATACATTTAGAGTTTTAATAATATAAATGTGTAAAATATTAGTAGACATGTATATTTTATAATATTTATAAATAATATTATTTACATATATATTTAAAACCTCAATATTATAAATGAGTAATATTTTGGTAGATATGTATATTTTATAATATCAATATGTATGTATGTATATATGTATGACAGTGTGTAAATATTTGATATAACTTTTGTTTAATATATAGATATTAAATAGATTATTAAGTAATCCGATTATTTTTCTGTGTCGGAATTGAGTCTCAATATTTTGACACAATTATTAAATAAATCGGGTTGGCATCGAGTTAAATTTAACACAATTCTAAATTGTCACGACACGAATACGATCCGGTAATCTATTTTGCCTTTGCTTTGATTCGCATGAAAATAATTATTCATAATAAAATTATCCGGAACCATTTGATATTACTCCAATTCTCCGAGGCAAAAGCCAGGAGAGAGAAGTGAGGCACGGAGGTAGGAGAATTCGTTTGCTTACAACCCTCCGATTAATCATTGCGGTGGGATATTGAAGGAAGCGAGAGTGGGCTCCACTTCTGCGGAGTACGGTAAAATGTAATGCCAAGTGGGGGCGAAGACTGTAGACGTGGCGAGTTGCAATTGGTTCCAATTCGGACAGCTTGATGTAACGCACGTCAGAGTAGATACAAAATAAAACGGAAGGACTGCACTTGGAGAGGCACTGTTGTTATAAGGTCTTCATTTTGGCAATAGGTCCTAATAACAAACGGCCCGCTGCTTTGATAATTTCGTTTACCATTTTCAGATATTAATTAGTGTAAGCCTTTTTTATGGAGTTGGCTAAATCTTAGGTTGTAATTAATTAATTTAGTTGTTTTCCTGTTGTTAGATCAGAGAGAAATGAGGGAAAAAAAGAAAAAGAGGGGGGGGGGGGCGGGGGGCATCTCTATCATTAACTCTAATTTACTCACTGGCAAGAGGATAAACCATCCTAAATGTAACCTTTTTTTTTTTTACATAGATGAATAAAACTTGGGTTCCAAATAAATAAAAATTCCTTCTAATTATATTTAGTTTCACGATAAAATAAAAATGGTAGAATATATAAAAAATTACTTTACAATTACTTTTTAGAATTATTGTCCACATGCGATTCTTTCATGCTAAAAGACAATAGTTAGAAGCAGGATTCGTGCTATCATGTTAAGAGACATCAGTTACCAATTATACTCACGAGAATTCTCTGAATCCTAGTCTATGATTACCTTTACTCTAACAACTATATGACATCCTTTTTTTTTTCCCTCAAGCTTTTAAAATCTCGTGCCATTAAGTGATGTTAGTTAGTAGTGATACTTACGAGGATTTAAAACACAAAAATGAATGGATTGCCTATTTATTATATAAGATTAGACACAAAAGATCTGTACATATACGCAATGACTCGAGAGAATTGGTTAATGCTGATTCATATAATTTGATTTTTTTTTTTTCAATTGCATATGAATATACTCAAAGAATCTACGGATTTGGATATACTGTAATTTAAATGTTTCTGTCAAATTAAAAGACATATATCACCAACAACAATACCGTGAGGACCTCAAAAGACAAGATTGAATTAATTGATATTCATACAATCCAATCTTTTGATAAAATAAGAGTAGACACGAGAGAACTATTGTATTTACGAGGACTCAAAAGACAAGATTGAATTAATTGATATTCATACAATACTAGAGTGTTCACTGATGGATTACCTTTGCATAAACTCTCGAGTCACGGCCTAAAATACGCTACAAAACTCATTGGTCAATGTATAAAAGAACCATGACTGTCTGTCAAAAAAATAAAACATTGACGGGAATTTCGGATTGGTGTAAAAACATCTAGGTCTGAAAGTTATATAATTTATCAGATAAGAACACAGTTTTTTCGTTTGTATCAACTAGGTCCTCAATCCTACTGTAATGACTGCAATACCACTTCTCGTTAAATTACCAACAGTTGGGTCAACGTTCAATACTAAGGGCCCGTTTGGTTGAAGGATTAAAAGTGGGGATTGGACTATTTTTCTAAAATTTTATCCTTATCTCATGTTTGGTGTTATCAAGATTATTAGGATTTTGTTATCTTGAGCCCACAAGCTAATGTTAATTTTATAAAAAAAATTATCCCAAAAGGGGTCATGTGATTAGTTAGTATTGGATTATATTGATAACTCAATTAAACATAATAATTTATAAATATTAAAATTATAGTAATATGTAATAAATGTAATAAAAAATATTGATTTTAATAATGTAAATAATAAATTATACTAAAAATCATTATTAATTTCACATTAAATTAAAATTCTATTTTAATTTATTTAATTATTAAATATTTTTATAATTCCAAATTTACATTATAAATTAATTATTAAATTAATATTCAAAAAGATAAATTTTTATAAAATAATAGATTATTGAATAAAAATAATAAAAATATCATATATATATATTTAACAAAATAAAAATTATTTAAATTATTATCTATATTTCATTAATGTCATTGAGGTTGATTTGTATAATTAATAATACAAAATTTTAGTTTATAATTAATAATACTAACTTGCAAATTGTAATATTATAATATAAAACATGATTATTTATAGTCCAATGTAATATTGCACCAAACACAACATAGTATTATATATAATCCAGCATTATCCAATCTAATTCAATTTTATCCAATCCAATCCAGCATACCAAACGGGCCCTAAGGGTACTGTGATCATCTCAACAGGGGCAGGGACCTACTTTATACAAATAGGTGAAAGATAACCTTATTTTGAAAGAAAAAAAAACAAGCACTGAGGGACCTCATTATTATTTACCGCAATTTCTAGCATTTACTGCAGCTTCTGCGCCGAAGCAAAAGTCTTGTTCGTTGTTAATAGTAATCGAAGCACTTCTTGAGATTTATAGGCATGGGCATTAATGGCTTATTTATGCATTAATGAATTTAGAAGATAACATGTCGTCACACGCATACGAAAGGGACCAAAATGTTGCGGCAGGCTTTTAAGAGACAGCTAAGGCTGAAGTTTGCAAAGAAAACACTTTCTGTTTCTGCCTCCGCCTCCCAACGCCTTCGTTTCAACCTTTTCCCGGGAAACAAACTGAACCTCCTCTCACACACATTCATCTGTTCGTCTCTCTCTCGATCTTGTGGTCCACTGCTGACCATTCACCTTTGGCAACTTGGCCTGTAATGGGCGCTCGCCGTGTCGACATTTTTGTCACTTGGTTTAATGAACTGTAAGATCCATTTATTTAGAGGATAACTTTGTCTTTTGAGCCATAAAGTGTTATATATATATATATATAATATAATAAAAATCTGATATATTCTTCAATTTGACCTTGCCCCTTCTAAAATCTAAGGGAAATTTATAAAAATAGTTAAATTTTTTTTATTATTTTCTCAAACTCATCATTTCTACCCCTCAAAAACTCTTCCTTCCCCTATATTTCCCATAACTCTTCCATCTCCTTTCTCTCTTTCTCTCTTTTCTCACGTGTTCCCAACCGTTGTCGGTAGCTTTCCAGAGTCATTCTCAGCAATGAATATCACCAAAATTCCGATCAAGAGTTGAAATTAAAAGTTAGGTCAAAAACCCTAAATTTCTATCTTTTATTCTTTTATGATGAGGTTTTTGTGTTGTGTCGGTGATGGTGAGTGAAGATTGAAGGATTTATGATGTTGAGTGTATGGATGAAATTGTTGGTGCGGTGCATGGGTGAGGAAGTTGCCGTGGGTGTGGTGGAGGATGCTTGAAAGTTGTTTCCGCGATCTGCGATCGTGCAGCGCGTGACATTTTGGTGCGATAAGCGCCTTGTATCGCGAGACTGCGTACGATGGCAGTCAGATCTTTTGGTCTGACAGGCGAATCGCACTGAAAAGAGGAGAAAGAAAGTTGCTTTTGGTTTGTAAACAAGGGTAATTTGGGAAAAAAAAACCTTGTATTTGACTAATGTTGATAGGAAAAAGTTTAGAGAATTAATTGTGAAAATAACAAAAGTTTTTAGGTTATTTTTATAAATTTTCAAAAATCTAAATGTTGTAATGATTCTTGATGACGTTGGGGCTTTGAATTGGGAAAAGATAATCATAACTGCTGCATATTGTCCTTTTCAATTCTTCCTTGGGCTTAAAAACTAAAAAAAATTTTCTGCAGTGATGTTCATCCATTTTTGTAATTAACACACATTGCTTGGTAGAAAAGGAAATAGAATAAAATAAAATAAAATACGAAAAAGAGAGTGGGTTTTCCCATTTATGGTATAAACAAAGATCATTGCCAAAAATACACTTCTTTCATCTCTGACTTTGAAAGTTGAAACTATTTAATCCCAACGTGGTAAAAATGAAGACTCGAACAGAACAAAAGTACCCAAGCCATAGAACTTTGTACCTTCTTCTGCACATTAGACAGGTACCACAACAGCTTCAATGCTTATCATATGAGCCGCATTGTTGGTTGTATCATCACCTCCCCTATCTACAAGTATGGCTAAAGTAGCACACAACAAACAAGTTGTAAAATTATATGCCGCAAAAAAAATTGACTTCTTTCGTCTCTGTCTGTGGATCTATTTTCCTTTAGTATAAAACGGTCAAAACGCAGACTAGAAAAGAAACAGCACACAGATACCGGCTACGCATGAGACAAGTACTTTTAACACCGGAAGCATCGACGCTTATTATTTGTCGGTCGGGTCTTTCCCCGTCTATAATCCAATTCTTCCCTTCCTATTCTGCCGCCTCCTCACTCCCATTTTCTGCACGTGCTGTTTTGACAATGTAAAAGACATGCCACTTCCCGTTCAAGCCCGCCATACTGCTTTCCTTCGTTATGATTTTGGACTTTGGGCTTGGGCCGTCCACCCAAACGAACAAATTAAAAAAAATTCTCAAGTTCAAGGGGCATCAGGCCCATGAAATGTAACACCGAATATTCACACCAACACCACATACGTTGTTAGTTGTTACAGGAATGTATACTGTTCATAATATTAAAGAAATATGTCTTCGAATACAAGAATACTAGTAATTATATTCTAAAATTACAGAAACAGAAGACAACAATCAGCTGAATAAATGGTAAAAAGGAAAAATAATTTCCAATCGGCAAACAAAAGAAGATCTCAAACACATTGTACCAGTAAAATTTTTCAAGAGGCAACAACTATCAAACGAATTCCATGTTTCCAGGAAAAGTGTTATAATTCCCCATGATTTCTTAAGAGTAAAGTGGGAAAAATGTATAAAGCTAAAATGATGCTAATATAAATAGAAAATGATCCCGGAAACCTCTCTAGCTAACCATTTTAGTCAGCCGGTGAATGGTACTTCTTGCAATCCTGTTACTGGGATCAATCTTCAGAACTGTCCTCAGGTCCTCAGCTCCAAGTTTATACTTTTCCATGCTTTCATACAGGAGCGCACGCTGTACAAGGACAGATACATTTGCATCATCTTGTTCCAAGACCTGCACAGCATCATTCGGAAATACAAAACAAGCCGTCATTACACACCGAAACCAACTTAATGAATTCACCAATTTTTATTTGTAAACTAAGTAATCAGACTAAAGGCAGCGACTAAAATGCATAACAAATTATTAGGAATGACATGATTGTTGATACCTTTGAACAGTCAGCCACAGCTTTCTTATACTCCCCAACTTCTTTATAACATGAAGCTCTGGTTGATAAAACCTCCATCATGGTAGCCATATCACCTGATTTCTCCAGAAGAATCACAGCCCAAGACAGCCACTTAATAGCATCAGCATATTGGCCCACCTTTTGATTATCGACACCCTTGTTCTTAGCAGCAGCACCGCTAACCCCAGCAGGAGGAGGAGGCAGGCCTTCGAGCTCAGTGGTAGTACCCCCATCGTCGGTTCCTCCACCAAAATCAGAATAACCCCAATCATCCACTTCTGTAAACGGCTGCCCTCCACCAGAAGCAGTAGCACCAACTCCGGCTGAGGCCGAAGATGATGAAAAGAACATGCCAAGTGGATCACCACCAGTACTTTGACTTTGACTTGAGGACTTATTCTGAGCGCTGTGGTCCATAGCAGGCACACCAAAATCATCCATATTCGATCCCATAAAATCATTATCACTTGAAGAAAAACCACTTGAAGGGAATGCTGTGGTACTAGGTTTCGAAGCATTCTGAAAATCCCCAAAACCATCATGCCCACTACCAGCCTTGCTCCCTTTACTCGCTGAATTAAGACTACCACCTGATTGCTTCGACCCCATATCAAACAAGGAGCCAAATGGATCATTATTTGAACGAATTCCATTTCCACTCATATTTTTCATTGGAGGACCACCAAGATTCGAACTCTTATTAACATTCACATTCACATTCACATTGACATTCACATTTGTTTTCACATAACTACTATTATTACTACCACTATATCCACTGGAATAACTCCCAAAGCTTTGTCCAGTCCCCAAATTCCCACTACTTTTCACTGGATTACTCGTTTTTGGCAATGAATCAGCCAAATTCCCCATGGAATACGAGCTCTTGTTCGAAGTGGGTGTTGCATTTTTCAAAGGAACATTACTATTACTCTTATTATTACCCTGGCCTAAAGCAGAGCTCACAAGATCACCAAACAAATTCGGATTCTTATCGACAATCCCAATCCCAGAATTGGAGTTGGACAGGGCCGTAGCCGTCCAACTCTTGCCATGAATATCACCCACCATAGAAACGGGAGTGCTTTCTATCCCAGTCCGCGCTGGTTGGTGCGTCCATGACGGCTTGTTGGGTTGCCGGGCGGGCTGTGGCTGAGTTGCTGTCGTTGACGACGTAAATGAAGATGTAAACGACGGCGTCGTTCGGTTCCTTTGATCAATTAGTGAAGCGGGTTTGTTCGATCCGACCCCAAGATCGAAATCGAAGTTGAAATTGTTCAGCATGCCGGGTGTGGACGCTTTCGATTTGTTGTTGTAATTCGAGTTCATTGTTGTTTTATGACTTTTTTTTTATATTTTTAATAAAAAGCTTTTTACAAAATATAAAACGAGAAATGAAATATGTGCGAAGTAAAAATTAATTAGATCTAAAAAGATGAATTTGAGAAACTGGGTTGGTTTGAAACCGTACCTGATGAAATGGGATCTGGTGAATTCTCGAGATCGGAGGAGGAGCTCAGCGATCTCGCGAATTAAGAAGGGAGAGAGGGGAAGTGGTGATTCTTGAATTTGGACAGCTTGTGATGTGATCGGCAATTTAGTGACTTTTTTATATTTTTCAAGAGACTTGGCTGTGATTTTGCACGTTTGAGAGGGGTATTTTTGCCAATATACATTTTTTAAGGGCCCGTTTTAGTCTACGCGTTCCAAATTCCAGCATTAGCTGATCATTATGGATCGACCCGTTTCAAAAATGAACAACCATGGTTGTTTTAGTTGTTTCTCTGGTGCTGTGACTATGTTGTGGTTTCTGTCTAAGACTTGATTCAAAAGTTAGGATTTACGATGTCTTACACTACCTTAGATCACTTTTGGCATTGTTATTATTCATTTACTGCTTGCCATGCATGCAGGGGCGGCTCAACTAAATTTGGGGCCTTAGATAAATTGTTTTAATTAGGTATTTTAAAAAATTTGAAGTTAAATATGTGTATTAGTTTTACTAAAAAGTTATTAATTTAAAATTAATTTTTCTAGCTTTCTTAGTTGTAAAATTGTTGATCAAATTTTTACATTCTAATTTTGCTAATATATTTTTCTCCATATAGCTAAATCTTACAACTTAGTTGATCTTAAATGAGTTTTTATCAATTTTAATTATTAAAAATTTTGTCAATTAATAATTCTTCACTCAAATTCACATTTTTTTTTGTACTTTCGACAAACTTACCAAGAGTTCCTTTTTGAGATTGAACTAATATTTTTTATTCTTCTCTTTTTTTTTCTAAGTTTTTTGCATCTTGATGCATATTTTCTATTAGACATTTTTTTTTTCTTTTTAGTGAAAGAAGAGTAAAACAAGCAAACCATTATGTTAGATAATTAAAAGAAAACAACTATAATATTTAAAAAAGAAACAATAACAATTGAATAGCACAACTAATTAATAAGAGAATAGGAGAAAAAACCTAAATATTTGAAACTTTAACTTTGATGGATTGAATTTTTAAACATTAATGATCAATGGAAGTAGTTGATTTTTTTTTTTTTAAGCAAAAATTAAAGAAGCTTTTTTTTTCCCTTATGCATTAGAGCATTGAATGTATCGTGCCATTTTCTTTTAATTGATAAAAATAATAATGGATCACATGTTAACTAATGTGTGATTTTTATAGAGTTTTAAATGAAATAACATTAAATAGAGTATTTTGTAGGAATTTGATAATTTATTTGAGCAAAAACTATTATAAAATAATAATAATAATAAATATAAATTAATTTAGTAAATTTATAATGTTAGAGAAAATTTGGGCGTTCAGATATAGTGAGCTACAAGCGATTACCTAAGTTGTCTAGAAGAAAAGCCGCCCCTGCATGCATGTATAAATATTATCTTTGACTGATTAAGTTATACCAAGGAGTGACTTTAAAAAAAAAAAAACAATATAATTAAGGTACATAAGACATTTCGACAATTTTTGCCAAAACATGTATTGCCGAATTTGGCCATTCTTCAATGAAACTATTTTGTTGCATACATAACATTGTCAGTAGAAGAGTAATGTTATCTCATATTTGGAAGCATATTATTACTTACTCTTGATAGATCATGTGTGAGATTTTCCTCCTTAATTATCGGTGAGAGGATCATGGTTACACCAATTACCTCTAATAATAGATCATCTGGAAATCGATCTTAATATACTTTTATGTTTGATTGAATGAAGTTTTGAGCTGGTATTAGAAAAAGAAAAAACTAAATTTATGATCAAACCACACTGTTTCTTTGGTCGTTTTTCTTCTAGTAGAAATATGGAACCAGTCCCTTTTATACAGAACAGGAACATACACTCAAATCAGGAACAGACAAGAAATGAATGACCATAAAATTCAATGAAACGAGGTCTGAAGAGTTAGAAGCAGCAGTTATTAGTACATCATTGAGTGCCTAATCTTCTAAGAAAGCAAGAACAAAGTAATCACGTGTAAATGATGGTAAGTGAGAGCGAAAAAGAAATTGTAAAAGAAATGTTCTGTCTCACAGCATAACTTAACAATTTGAGAATGAAACATCCATATATAAAGAAATATAATGCATTTTAGTTGCAAGAGGTGTTCTTCTTCATTAAAACATAACAAATAACATTTCAAGTCTCCCACTACATCATCTCCTATTTGATTTTTCAATAATTCCTCAACAAGAGACCCATCATTATATTCACATATGGTCATGACTTGAAATATGCATATAATTGCCATGGAACATAAAAAGCAAGTGAACTCAGTAATTATCCACCGAATAAGAAATGCCACAGTGAACACAAACCCAATAGCCCCATAATTATACTGTGAATTCTCAAGAACTCCTCTGGTTATTTTGTCCTTGGTTTGTTGAGAAATTTGTCCCACCACCTTGAGCAGGATTCTGGTTATTCATTGAGGTTGGTTGCTGCGATGGGGCACTCTGATTCTGAGCCCACAGCCTTCTCCTGTCAGCCTGTGTTGTTTCTCGACGCCGTGTGCGTGGCCTTTGCTGCCTCTCAGTGAATCTATATTGTGGTCTATGGATAACTTTGCCATCAACAAACAAATCCCCTAACCATCAATTTAGAAGAGACGAACATAAAAAAATGTCACAATTTATAGGTAACACAACTCAACCAAATTGCTTATTTTCAACAATTTAATTTCAGAAAATACCTACCTCCATAATCTTTGTTGGGGACATCAATATATGAATCCGGCAAAACCCAAAGAACTCCAGGCTGACCTATTATTTAAAAAAAAATTCCAATATAAATTCAAAGCTAAATGTACTTAATGCCATAACTTGAATTTCAAGACTGAACATGAATTACACTTCTAATCCCTAACATAGAATCCCCTGTGACAAATAATCAAGCTTAATTTATTTAAAATCTGAGAAAGATGACAAAGTAACCCCTAAATCCCTAAATCCCATGGTACCATCAAACACCCCAAGAGAGTTAACAATCAACACCAATAAACCAAAAATCCCAAAGGTTTGTGTACTTCAAAGAAATAACAGAGCAAAGCAAATCCCATCATCAACCACAAATGATTAAATTATAGCAAAAGACTTCAAAACATCCCAATGCCTTAAACCTTTCAGCGCCCAAAGATCTATAAAAAAATACAGTTAAATCCATCAAACAAAGGACACCTGACATCTAAAACCCTAAATCCCAAGAGAAGTAAATGAATACCTTCAATTTTGTAGGATAAAACGTAAATGTCAATCCCATTCTATCAAGTACTCACAATTCCGATGAAACAAAAGATTAACATTCATCCCTTAAACCCTAGAAAACCCGCATGCATCACCAATACAAATAAATTAAATACCTTTAACTTTGTAAGAAAGCTCCTCATCAATCAGCGCACCAAACCCAGTATATGTCGTCGTACAAACTGAGTATATCTTCTTCTTCGCCTCCTCCTCACTACAACCAACCCAAAAAAAAAAAAAAAATCTTCATTAAAAAATGCGAAAAAGATTTCTTTTTTTAAAATTTATACAAACAAGAAAAGAAGCGAGTTAACTCAGTGCCTGCCAACAACAGCAGCAAGTGTTTTGACATAAGCGTTGATCATTTCCTCTTCACTGAGCTCTGAGGGATTCGGAAACTCCATAACAATCAGCCAATGCTGGTAATCGCACCCGTCGAGCATTATTGTCTCTTTCGGGGGCCGGTTGCTCCAATTCGGAGACGGGTCGTTGAGGGGCGAGTAGCTCGAACCGGATGTTTTGAAACGGGCCGGGTTGCAAATTGGGTCCGGGGCGAGTTGCGGTTGTTGTTTGTTGAGAATAGGTATGGCGCAGCGGGAGCGAGGAGAAGTGAGGGTACGGGTTATGATTGATGCTACTGTGCGCCGCGCGGCAAGGTGCGCCATGTTTTTGCTCAGTTTGGTCTGAGACTCGAGCGTGTGTGTGTATCCGTCGGCCGAGGCTTTCGACTCGTTAGGTATTCGACGTGGTGGTGGTTATTTGAGCAATAAAATCAGAGTTTTTACCCCTTGGAACGACACCGTTCTAACCAAATTTTTTTAATTTTTAATTAAATAACAATAATGTCCAATGTTTTCTTGATGGCACAATGGCGTCCAAATGTCACAAATTAATTTATACGGAACTGACGCCGATAAAAAACATAAACAATAGGCGAAATTGAGGATTACACCCATATAACACATTAAACTGCTAATGAATTCTAAATTCATTGTTTCTATTTTTAATAGATCTGTTGAATTTTTTTCCCGAAATTGGAAAGTCGGTTTTAAGTTAACCCCACAAACTTCGATTAAAATTTATATCAATATTGGAGACTTTTCATGCTTTATATGATTGCAATTTGCAAACATGGCAAAAATCTGCAAACTACCTGGGAGGAAATGAAAATCACCAGCCTACTACTTCTAAGCCAACTGCTGTGACAAGAAGAAACAACTAAGAATGTGACCAAAGCGGCTCTTTTGCCCAAGAATCCGATCAGCCAGTTAATGGCCAATCCCCTACAATTTTAATATATTCTTTTTAACAGAAAGTGTTCCAATCACAAATTAGAATTAAGAATTTCTAATCCATTAACAACACCCTTCACATTGAATCTGCCTTCCCGCGGCTTTTCTGGTTCTGTGGGGTTGAGATTAATGTCAATAAGGTGTATGTTCTCGCAAGGGACACCAGAACTGCATAACAAAGTGACTCCATATTCGGTGTTGTAAGTGCCACTGATGTTCTTGAAGCAAATGTTTCTGAGCTTCACCAATGAGGGCTGCGTAAAATTTGAAAAAAAAAAAGAGAGAAAAAAAGAAAAATCCGTTAGTGTTCTTAATTTAACTTTGTTTAATAATCATAGTTACCTCAGAAGTACTCTTGCAGCTATTTGATGGACAGTATTCTTGATCTATGATTATGGGGTTTGAGACATTGATCATGACAATGTCTGTGAACATCAAGTTAGAAGCACTGCTAGCTGGAGCTCCCGGCCACGTCTTTACTCTAACGCCGTTCTGTGTGCCAGTGATTGTGCAGTTTCTTACATTGATGCCTACCACATCTTCCTCATCCGTGTACTTGCCAAGGCTCCCAATGCTGTCACATGGCAAAGTATCTCAGTGATTCGAGCGAAGACTAATTGACAAATTATGGTACAAAGAGCAGAATTGTTACCTGATTCCATGGCCTGGACCGCATTTAACATCAGCAACAGAAATGTTGCTGCTGCCTGGTCCGATGGAGATGCAATCATCACCGGCTCCAATATTCGATGATGTAATGTTGATATTCGTTGACATACCGACGTGGATTCCATCGGTGTTTGGACTGTCACCAGGAGAACTAATGCTAACATTATAGACATTAATGTTGTTGCATTCAAGGAAAGCGACATGGAATCCCTTGCTATTTGATACAGCAATGTTGCTGATAGTCCCATGGGAAACATTGTTGAATCTCAGTGACTGCATCAATGAATTAACAATGCAGATTAAAATTTCTAAATTCAGCGATGTAATGCAAGAAAGTGGGGATTACTGTGATTAATTTGCTGCATTTCTCTGACTTGCTGCAGCTATTCCGTTTCCAGGCTTCTACTTCACCCTGGGCATCTATGCTTGGCACTTCACCATTTCCTCCACTGATATTGATGCCGTGCAAATCTTGAAAGACAATCCAATTGGTATCAGGGAAAGCACTGAGATTTGGTGGAGCCATTAGAGTTCCTTTGATCACTATTTTTGGGGGCTGGTTGTTACGGCAAGGGCCGGTAATTGACACTGGACCAAGCAAGTATGTTCCCTCTGGTATGTAAAAAGTTGAGTCTCCATCGGATGAACATGCAGCATTCCATGCTTCTACGAATGCCTGCCGAAAAACAAAAGATTCAATGATTTATGGTTAAAATGAACATTGTTATATCACAAGATTAATGTAACAACTAAGAAACATACCGAGCTAGTCTCAGTTTCCCCGTCAGGTTCTGCTCCATAGTCGGTGACATCAAAAAGGCCTTCTGCGGTAGGTGGTATCTGTGTTTGAGGAGGATCAGCCGATATAGCAGCAGATGGTTCTGGGGAATTGGCTTCTGGATTTGGGGATGATGGTTTTGGGGAATTGCCTTCAGGATTTGGAGATGAAACAGGTGAATTGTGTTCGGGAGCTGGAGTTGGTTGCCACGAAGCAGACATGACCGACGTTATATAAAGAAAGGACAAAAAAGCAACACTGCTGCTCATGCCAAGTGCCGCCATTTTCTTTTATCAAACAGGGCTGTATGGCAATTTTGAAGCCTTTTTACGTATCTTTGGCATTTTATAGACTGAACCGTAAGTATTTAATTGCATTTAACCTCTCTTGCTGAATGTTTAGCTATACTTTGGGAGGAGTTTCTTTCAAGATGTAACATCTTTTTTGATTGCATTAAAGTGAATGAATAAATGCTTGCTGTAAGCTAAGCTACCGGTCATTTACTAATTTTCTTGTGTTAAATTCTTCCATTACTTCAAGTCTTTTAATTCAATATCATTCTGTTCATAAGGGTGCCTGCTGATCAAATTTAAATCTATAGTTCTTGAAAAAATTCTGTGAGGAGCAGTTTCATTTAGGAACAATGGACCGCGGTTAAGGCTTATTGCAGAGAAGTGAATGCACAGATATGTATATGTTCTAATTAGGCTTACTGAGACAGAATTAAAGAGGCTCTCGGCATGTGAACTGACGTTAATCTTGGGCATTTTCAAGATTCTGTCTCTCAGAATTGCCATTTGCCAGAAATCGTCTTAAGAATTAAAATAAAATTAATAAATTTCTTACGTAGTCTAAAGTTTGTTCACTTAAATATCACCAGTAAAAAAATACCATGATCAACAGGAAACAATAATAATAATAATAATAGTATGGTTGGCAGTTGGCACACTAAGCTTTTTGTCTCCTAATTAATTGCAGCACTATTAAAATCTTCTTCTATTCTCCTATTGCATATTTCGACTGTATATATACACAGACAACTATCGGCAAGGTGGTGGGAGTTGCAATCCATGATAGCCTACGCGAGCATTAACGCATGAGGAGGAGAACGGTGCTTGATCATTGTCATTTCCACTGTACTTGAGATTAATGTTGCTGAGGTGAACATTTTGGCAAGGATAATGCTTGCTGCATGCAATATCCACCGCTACTTTTGATACCGAGGTTCCTGTTATGTTTATGAATTGAATGTCGTTGATCTTTACAATTGAATCCTGCATTTCGTTGACAACCAAATTAATGAATATAGTTAGTTGATAGGAACCCAGAAAGGAAATTTTACTAAAGCAAAATATGTTGAGGAAAATGAACCTTATCTTTCCCTCCATAAAATTGATCTATAATGATAGGGTGCTTAACATCTTTCATAACAATGTTCCGAAAAATCATGCTTGAGGCTCGGCTTGCACTTTTGCCTGCATATGTTTTGATTCTCAGTCCATTCTGAGTGCCCACAAGTGTGCAATCTTTCACAATGATCCCTTTCACATCAGTCTCATTGTCATACTTGCCAAGGCTACCAACACTGCAAAGGAATATTATCTTTCTGAATTTTTTATGGTCATAAAGCATTTCGAGAAAGAGTACAATTACCTTATGCCATGTCCAGGGCCACAAGTGACTTTCTTGACACTAACGTTGCTGGATCCTCGTATCATACCAACGCAATCATCACCTGTGCCAATATAACTTTTGGCTATCTTCACTACGTCAGATTGACTGATATGAATGCCATCAGTGTTGGGGCTTTCATCCGGGGCAGTGATATTGAGGTGGTACAATCTAATGTTCTTGCATCCAGTGATGAAATAATGGAACCCTTTGCTATTAACTGAAGTGATTCCTCTGACAATTGCATTTGACACCTCAACGAATTGTATATTCTGCAACAAAGGGGCCAAAAAAAAAAAAAAATGAAGAAATTGAAACCATGAATGATTATAACAAATGTTCGATGAAGTTTTGTTTTCAGATTGAGCTAGCTAGCTTACTGCTGGGAGGCGTTGGCCGAGGGCGTTGTTGTCATTCTTTGTGTTACGGTATTTCCAGCAGGAAGCACCTTGGCCATCAAATGTGCCACCACCAGTAACTACTAATCCATTAATGTTTTGGAAATTGACCCATTCTTCTCCTTGTCCAGGAAATTCGGAAATATCAGTAATGGCTTTGATTGTTCCTTGGATTTGAACAATCAGAGGAGTGTTGTTGCATGGCCCCATAAACGTGACAGGGCCAAGCACGAAAGTACCTCTTGGTATAACAAGCCTTGCTTTTCCCTCGTGATGGCATGCAGCTTCAAATGCCTTAACAAATGCCTACAAGTATCAAACCAAAAGTTCAATTATTATCAAGTATTATCTTGTTCGACATGTGAAATTTTTAAGCCTTACCATGTGGTTACTGTCAATGTTATGACGATCTTCCTTGTCACCAGGCTTTGCACCGAATTGTAACACGTTAAAAACTTTCGCGGTAGGGTCTAAAATGCCTCGATTTATAGCATTCGTGTGGGCATTAGCTGCGGAGACATTGAATTCTCCAGTGGCCTCACCCGTGGTGAGCTCACAAGAGACCACAGCTGAGTAGCACAAGAGAAGAGATATGGCAGCAATGCTGGTGCAAGCTCTTCTTGCGATGGCCATAGTAGCAAATGAAATTTTATTACATCAAAAAAAAAAAAAAAATTGAAGAGCCTAACGATATAAATTGGGGATGATAAAGCTCTTTTCTTTTCTTGTGCCTTTCATTTTATATTTTTTATGGCAAAAACAAATTTGATCCACTAGTGCTATATATCTACAGAATGTTATGTTGGGCATGTTTGTTGATATGTTTATTTTAGTCCTAAATAAAGTGGTGCTTTGTGTGCACTGGCTTCGGAACTATAGGAGCGATGCCGTTTCTCTTTGAAGAGGGGCCTAAATCTTCTCCACCAAATTAAGCACCAGAATTGTACCAAACGTTGAACTAAATGATTCTTTGTTACTAGGCAGCGAACTAGCTTGGACTGCTACGCATGTATTTGCTGCTTTATCTGCCTAAGAACGAGGAACTCTGACACTTTTGCGACCCGAAGTCACCAAGCAACCACGCGACAAAGATTATGACAACTGTTTCGGTTCATATGTGTAGGTGACAGGATTTGCCCCAGCCAATCCCTCCGTGCCAAGTGACCAAGAATTCACACCTAGAGACCCCAGTCTCTGCAGAAGAAGTGCCAATCAAAGAGGAAAACAAAGGGCAAATCCTTGAATTCAGTGAGTGAATGCTTCCCCACCGTTGGAAAAACTATGTTTCTCATTAAGCATGTGATGATCTTGCAAATTTGGGTCGTGTTAATTGATCGTGATAATTAAGGATTAATAAGCCATACAACTCTGTTTTTTATATAAGAGAACAGACATTTACAGAACTGACGATGACGAAGAAGGCAAAAACTGCATACAAAGCCGACAAGAGAATATATATTTCACATAATTTATATAAAGTTCACAAAATTTATATAAAGTACTCTTTAAAGTACAAGGGGAACATACATTCAGAAGCAACAAGGCTTCAAGTCACTACTATTATTATATTACAGCCTGGAGTGTAATTCAGGAAGTGAAAAAGAAGGGGAAGAAGGCCTCTTAAGCTCTGCGAATTGGTTTTCCGATACTGTAGTCCACAATTCCCTTGCGGCCATAAATTAGAGCGGCTTGGTTGCTATCGATGACTGGCTCCCTGATATTGACGACTTGGGGGCCACGGTATTGATTGTAGTAGTTATACTGACGATGGAGTTGATATTGATGATCATATCCCTGATGAGCAGTAGGAAGCCTTCCTCCAGACTTCTTGGGGCGCTCGTAGAATTCGTCCAAGAGAGCAAAGCCCTCCAAGCCAACATCAACCAGCTTGTCTTTCTGATGTTTTTGAGGTGCCATTACCAATAAGAGCACAAGAAACTCACTTTAATTAGAAACTAAGCAAGAGAAGCTTTTGTTTCTTGTTTGTCTTGCTAGTAAAATTCGAGACTTAGCTCCTCCTTATATAGGAAATTGACCGTAAAGCCTTCCATATAGAGCTTCACTTTATGACAATAAAAATAGAAAAAGGGAAAGAGGCAACTAGCCTCTCTCCAAAACTTAACTTTTTACGATTCCATTCTGACGTGTGCAGAGGAGCATAGTGGTTTTCTTAGGGAGAATTAATGGCATCGTTTCACTAGCTAGCAGCGTTGCCCGCCCATATCAAGTATCAAGAACAAAGTGTCCCAGCAGATTACACTGGGCCGGCGGTACTAGTATAAATTAATGTGGAAGCATACATGGTATCTGCCGAAAAGCGAAAAGAACCTCAGCTACAATTGATTTAATTTGTAAGATTAGATATACATCAGAAAAAGAACAGCCCTCTGGGACGCCTCATTTTTATGCGTGATTGTACTCTTCGCTTTCATTTGCCACATTATTTTGTAAGGAAAGTGATCAGGGACTATACATTAATCAAGATTGAGATGTCCCCGAGTATTATATATGTTTATTTATTTATACTTAATAGTGTAAAATAAGTAAACCTGAGTTAATTTTATTTAAATAACTAAATAAGTTAATATTAATGCAAAATGTCGTCTGCGTTATCATACACATTCCTCGATATATAATTTTACGGCATGTCATATATAATATGAATTTATAAACAACAGGACATGAAATTGTTACTTTGGAGTGAAAATCATATGGTATTGCATCTATCTTTTGAATATGAAACGAAATGCTATCTATGTTCTTTGAATTTGTAAGCCACAAGTCATGCATACATTAAAGACTTAAAGATTTATTTTCTCTTTTTTTTCTTTAATTATATTTGAAGTTATCCGCATTGCGTGAGGAACGTTTCTTGACTTGCATCTTTCACTTTTGGTGGGTAAAGCATCCGTCGCGGTCGGTGGGTTCATTCCGAGGCCACGAGGATATAATTTTTCGTTGACGCGGTCCAACAAGCCTCGCGAAGTTAAAATCTTTAGCACATTCACTACTTACTGTGTGATTGACTATCCCAAATTTTCCATCACCAAAGAATTAGTAAGTGAGATGGTGTAGTAACGAATTGTTTTGATGGTCGTTAAAAAAAAAAAAAGAAAAGGAGTAAATTTAAAGCAGTTGCATGTTTCAATTTTAATAAATCCCTATTAAAATAATGAACTAAACTCCTGCCTTAATTTAGATGTGTAACAAAAAATTGGAAAACAATTGCAACAATTATTATAAAGCAGCTACATAGACTCGAAACGCTGAACTAATCTTGAAAAAGTTTGAGATTGGTAATACTACGGGTAATAGTAGAAGAATCAAATAGCATTATATTTCTTCCAGTTCTTATCCATTTTAAGATGAAAAGAAAGTGTATGATGGATTTTGTGCCTTCTTTATTATTATTGTTATTATTATTATTATTTTTTTTTAAGTGTGAGTCGATCGCTTGAAAGTTATCTTTAGAAGATTTTTCCACGTTGTGCTGCTTTCTGTTTGAAGGTTGGGATCAATCCATCGACGATATCTTGGTGCACATGTGTGTTAAATTGATTTAGATACTCGCTTGTGGACTTTTTTGTACAGTTATTTAACGGACAAGAAATGAAATTTTTATCCCTTTCTTTAATAAAAATAAAAAATAAAAAAATCACAGAAAGTGCGATTGAATTACTCAGGAGCTGCTTGCTTAGATCAATTTGTGTTGCCGCCATTCCTTAATAATTAATGTAGTAAAACCTACGCACATATCGGTAAATGAATACAATAATCCAGTCTTGAAAGCGAACTTCACTGAGTAATTGACGCTGGTGTGTGGTAACCCAAAACTGCATGCTTCAAGTACCACTAGTGGAGTGTTTAGTGATATTGGCCCCTTCATACCCAAGAGAGGAAGATAAGCCTAATTAGGAAGCTCTGCAACTGCGAATTGCTTTTCTGATACTGTGATCCAAGCAATGTAATACAACCAACATTACAGAACTAAAGATGGTGAAGAAGATATATATTCAAATATACAAAGTAGACACACACACACATATATATATTACACTTTTTGTATTATTTATATATAATACACTTTAGAGTACAAGGAGAGCATATATATATTTCAGCAGCTGCAAGCTTCAAGTTACTACTACTAGAAAATGGGGTGGATATATGTTTAAAGTGATTTAAGGTGCATTCACACACTCAAAAAAGGAAAGCAAGAAGCCTAGTAAGCTTCGCGAATTGGAGTCCTGATACTGTATTAATTTAAGGTGCCTCGTCGCTATTGATGACGACTGGCTCCCTGTCCCTGATATTAATGACTTGGAGGCCACGGTATTGATTGTAGTAGTGATACTGATAATATTGATGATGAATTTGACATTGATGATCATATCATTGATGACTAGTAGGAAGCCTTCCTCCAGACTTCTTGGGACAGCCGTAGAACTCGTCCAAGAGAGCAAGGCCCTCCAAGCCAACTTTAACAAGCTTGTCTTTCTGACGTTGTTGAGAAGCCACTGCCAACAACAGCACAGTAAATTGCATTAAGAAGCAGAAGTAAGTTTTGTTGTCTTGTTTGCAACATCCGAGGCTTTGCCCCTTATATAAGAAACCATAAAGCCGTCTATAATTTCACTTTTTGACCTTAAAAATAGTAAAAAAAAAAAAAAAAGAGGGGGGGGGGGGGCAATTGGCGTCTCTCCAAATCTTAACTGTTTATGATTCTATTCAAATGTATACTGATATAATGTTCCATTTGATAAGGTTAAATAAAAACATATAACGATAGAGGAACATAGTGTCATTTCACTAGCAGTTTGTTGCCCCATATCAATAACAAAACAAAGTGTTCCAAATTATGAAGGGCGGCATCACTAGTATTAATTAATGAGAAATATCTGCCCCAAAACCAAAATAGTAGAAGCTTTATTCATATGGGTTCTTATGTTGCGTTTGGATCTGTTAGATTTTTTTTTCAAAAAAGAACTCCAGCTAGAATCCTCTGTGTGTACGTTCAGTTTTCTGGTCCGGGATCTTAAAGTGCGGAAAAAATCTGAGAAACCTTTAAAATTCTAGATTGGAACATTTCTATATGGATCGTGCTACGTTACGTTTAACGTAATGTACGCACACAACAGTCTTGCGGTGAGCTCCACACTGTTGTGTGTGCGTTACGTTTATAACTGGCCTTTCTATATATATATATACGGTGGTGAGATATGTAAAGGAGCAAAAGAGATATATATGCAGCGCTAAGTTGATATATGCAATTTGCCTAATTGTCCCTATTTTACTCAACAAAGTTTCGGCCCTACAGTCGCCGGCCTACATAACGGTAATATTAGCAGGTCATGCTCATATCTCAGACCTCTCATACGATGCATCTCAGGAGATTTTACTAAATTGAACCAATTGCTACCCACTAGAGGCGTGCTAATGGATTACAAGGAGCACTGGTAGAACCCTGTTAAACGAAAGAAATGTACAAAATTAAAAGAAAACACACATTTATAGATTTAATTAAAGGTGATAAAGAAGACATAAATCCGAAGTAGATGTAGGATATATATTTTATATCATTAAGTACTTTTAAAATACAAGGAGGGCATACTTTCAGCAGCAGCAAGCATAACATATACCTGCAAGCTTCAAGTTGCTACTAATCTACAAAGTGGAGGACATATATGTTTACTGATTTAGATGCATTTACACACTCCAAAAGGAAAGCAAGAAAGCCTAATAAGCCTTGCGAATTGGACTTTTTATACTGTAATCCGCAATTCTCATGCCACTGTAGAATTGAGCTGCTTGGTTGCTGTTGATTATTAGCTCCCTGATGGTGATGACTCGGGGGTCACGCCATTGATCGTAGTTGTTAAATTGATGATGAATGTGCTGATGATCATATGCTTGATTGGTTGGAAGCCTTCCTCCAGACTTGTAAGGGCGGCCGTATAACTCGTCTAAGAGAGCAAAGCCCCCCAGGTCAACATCAACAAGCTTGTCTTTCTGATGTTTTTGAGGTTTCATTAGCAATAAGAGCACAAGAAAGTTACTTTTATTATAAGTTAAACAATAGAAGCTTTTGTTTCTTGTTCGTCTTTCTACCAATGTTTGAGGCTCAACTCCCTATACAGAAACCAAAAATAAATCCCTCGGTAGCTTCACGCTTTGTGGTATTATTGAAAATATCATCATTTCATTTCATTTCATTTCTATCATTTGGTTTTCTACGGATGCGTTTTAATCTCTGTTAGATTCTTTTTTCAGAATAAGAACTTCAGCTACAGTCCCATTATTGATTTGTAAGATTAGATATACATATGCAGAAGAACTGCCCTTGTGGACCCCAAATTACCTTCTTTGTAACGTTAATTAAGTTTAAGATGCTCTCCAAAATGGATGCTTAACTAAGCTCCTTTTAGGCTGATATTTTATTGGATGCGGCAATTATAACTAATAAGATTCCTAAGATTTGGTCTAAATATAAATATTTATGTGTGTGTGAGAAAGAGACTGGCACAATGTGTTTAGCAGGGGATTAGCGGATGGAATATTGTTCAAACAAGATTTCTTCCTTGAAAAGTGTAAAATTGCTCTCCCTATACGTTTTGACGATCCTATATGTTTTCAACAGTAAATATGCTTACCCGCCCTGCGATTGAATGAAAGTTTTTGAAGGTATATCCGAAAGCAGCATTTTTTCTTTTGCATCTTTGACCTTTGAATATTGAACATGGGGGCAGATTAGCATCCCAACGTGCTGGCCGGTGGGGGTGGGTTACAAGTTGACTGGGTCCAATCCCAGTCCAACACGCCTTATCGATTCAAATATTTTGGCATATACTATTGCTACTAATCATCCTAAAAGATTATCCCAATTTTTCTATTCAAGGATGTGACATAAACTGTTGTAAGGTAGACGAGTCCTTTCACATTAAACGGATGAATGTAATATCACTGGAGTGAACTAAAACTTGAAATTATTTGAGATAAGAAACAGACTCGAAATATATAACATAAACTATCTTTTCACTTGTTTTAATCTCATTTAACATAAGGCAGCAAGAGATAAGTGGTATGATGAATTAAATATGTATTTAGGTAGTAAATTTTGTTGGAAAATCCTTTTTACCCCCTATTACTTAGCTTTCCCTTGAAATAGTCAAACTTCTTAAAAAATGTCATTTATCTTCGTCAGAGACTCTTTGGTGCTTTTGGAGCATTGCTCATTATCCATGCAATGGTTGCGCATGTTCATGAATTTTATCAAGATTGATTGAAGTATATGTCCACGCAGCAAGAAGTAAATAAAACACTCACTTCAAACTCCCTCCCTCGCATCCATTACTGTAAAAAACACGAAAAGGGAGTTTTTGTTTAATTTTTACTTCATGTGTGAGGAACATATTTTTATGGTAGTTTTTCTTCTCCGAATTAGATTTATATCTGCTGTGCTTTTGTGCAAGAAATAAAAAGAGGTGCAGCTAGAATAAATAAGTTTTACTAATTAATATTGAAGACTACAAACAACATATAAGAGCACAAACCCACCCAATATTGAACAATTTCTTATGGTTGATCTTCAAATATTCTTTTTACTGGCAAACATATTGGACCCTTGATCTTCAAATAATCCATAACTAATTCAACTCTAAAAGGCATAATTAATAATCACAGAGAAGAGACACAGAGAGAAAGAGATTTGAGCTCAAACAGGAAACAAGGTATGTATAAAAAACAGAGAATTTTTATTTATGACAGATGGTGGAGAGGCAGATGATACAAACTACTCTACAGGAGCTAGTGCAAATTAAAAGTACTGTAAGCCTACCTAGTACAAGACTCTTTGCTCTCTCCTCTAATGATGGCAATGAAGCTGGTGCATAGTAAACTAAACTGCAAGCATCAAGTACTACTACTGGTACAACGTGGAGTATATACATGTTTAGTGATTTAGGTACCTTCATACACAAGAAAGAAAAACAAGGCTAATCAGAAAGCCCTGCGACTGCGAATTTCTTTTCTTATAGTACTATCCACAATCTCCATGCCGCCATAGAATTGAGCTGGCTGGTTGCTATCGATGACTGGCTCCCTGACAGTGATGACTTGGGGGCCACGGTAAACGTATGGCTGTTGATTCTTGTAGTTATACTGATGATGATTGTACGTTGGCATAGTAGGATTAGGTCTCCCTTCAGACTTCCTGGGGCAGCCGTAGAACTCGTCGAGGAGAGCGAAGCCCTCCTTGGCAACTTTAACAAGCTTCTCTGTTTGATGAGTTTGAGTTTGAGGGGCCATTGTGAATAAGAGCACAAGAATTTTCTTTGGGAAGCAGAACCAGTTTTAATTTGTTTTTTGTTTGTCTTGCTAGTAACGTTTGAGGACAGGCCCCTTTCTCAAAGCCCTTTCACTTTTAGATATTAAAGATTAATATCATATCACTTCATTAATGTTAAAAAACTGAAAAAATGGGCAAGCCATTAAATTGAGAACTGATGCTATTGAGAAATATCTATAGGGCCAATGTTGTTATTCTACTAGCATTGTTGCCCCGTATCAAGAACAAAATGTCCCAAATTATACGGGGGCAGGGGGGCAGCACAATAAACTAAGGGAGAAATCAGAAAAAGAAGAAGATTATTCCATCTGTGTTTCTATGGTTGATTATGGATCTGCTAGATTCTTTTATTTGATATAACTTCAGTTGCAACCCGTTCTGATGCGTTAGATATACATCTGTGAAAAAAAAATTCTCTTCAGGAAACTACTTTTTAGAACAATTTTTTATAAGGAGAAAAAGAAAAAGAAAAAGAAAAAAGAACTGAATGATTATGCATTAATTAATTAATTAATTGGTTTGACATGGTCCAGAGTGGATGCTTTAGAACCTTTCTTTAGACTAGATAGTTTACTGGATACGGCAATGATAACTAACAAGATTCATAAATAAAGATCTTATTCTAAAAATAAATATGTTTGGTCCCAAAGAAGTGTGTGGCGATAAATTCTCATTCTAATTAGCAGATTGAGTAGGATAACTATTTTTGTGGGTGCTAATTAATTGAACCCATCAAATCTGTGAAGGTGATACAAGATGTTTAGCAGTTGATGCACCATCTGAAAAATAAGTGATAAAAATAACCCTTATAATCATTGTTGATCATTTGAGGTTCAAAAGAAGCAGGATAAGATGGACATGACAATATTATATTGCCCGGGATTAAATTGAAATGAAAGTTCATTTATCAGGAAGGTATCCCCAGAAAGGATTCTTCTTTTGCATCTGTTTACTTTTGAACGAATGCGGCATCAGTGGTAGGGCTGAATTTCAAGTTGCATGAATGGATTAAAAAAAGGGGGGATAAAAAAAGACATGACATTCATCAATTGGATAGTAAATATGGCTGTATTATTTGGGAAATTGGATTTAAAATCTTGAAATTAGTCAAGATGAAACCAAACAGAATCATTTATAACCTTATCTTTACACTAGTTCTTTTCTCATTTAAGATAAAAACGGAAGCTGATGAGAAGTAACACGATGGATTTCGTAAGTCTAAGCAAACGGCAAGATCAAAAGAGGATGTCAATCCCAGTCTGTTGAATTTTTTCGCAAATTAAATACATCTTTTCTTTTCTGCTTTTTTAAATTTTCGTCGAAAGTGGCACTCAATTACTGAAGAGCTGATTCAATCCATCAAAATTGTGTTGCTGCCATTCCTATACAGAAATCATTGAAACAATAATAATAATAGAAATTCAGTCTTGGGAAATGGGAGGATCTGGTGACTGTTTGGTTATCGACTTCTGAACTCTCCTGTGGCCTCACCCGTGGTGAGCTCACAAGAGACCACAGCTGAGTAGCACAAGAGAAGAGATATGGCAGCAATACTGGTGCAAGCTCTTCTTGCGATGGCCATAGTAGCAAATGAAATTTTATTTCATCAAAAAAAAAAAAAAAGAAAAAAAATTGAAGAGCCTAATGACGTAAATTGGAGATGATAAAGCTCTTTTCTTTTCTTGTGCCTTTCATTTTATATTTTATTCATGGCATGGCAAAAACAAGTTTGATCCGCTAGTGCTATATACCTATAGAATGTTATGTCGGGCCAGTTTGCGGTGCCGTTCCCCTTTGAAGAAGGGCTAAAATTCTCCACCAAATTAAGCACCAGTATTGTACCAAACGTTGAACTAAATAATTCAACAAGGTTTTGTTACAAGGCAGCGAACTAGCTTGGACTGTTGCGCACGCACTTGCTGCTTTATCCGCCTAAGAACCAGGAACTCTGACACTTTCGCAACCCGAAGTCACCAAGCAAGCACACGACAGAGATTATGACAACTGTTTGGGTTCATATGTGTAGGTGACTGGATTTCCCCCAGCCAATCCCTCCTTGCCAAGTGACCAAGAATTCACACCTAGAGACCCCAGTCTCTGCAGAACTAGTGCCAATCAAAGGGGAAAACAAAGTGCAAATCCGTAAATTCAATGAGTGAATGCTTCCCCACCTTTTAGAAAACTATGTTCTCATTAAGCACGTGGTAATCTTGCAAATTTGGGGCGCGTTAATTGATCCTGATAATTAAGGATTAATAAGCCATACAACTCTGTTTTTTATAAGACAACAGACATTTATAGAACTGACGGTGATGAAGAAGTGACGGAGGTTGTCGAAGCTCCTCAAAAACAAATACTGATTCACCTAAAAATTGTAGAAATGGTGAGACCAGGTCGAATCCCTAGAGAACTATGTATTTAATCTCTCAAAGTTTAAAACAAAAATTAATTTCCCAAGAAAAATTCTGGATTTGCAAGTTTCTGCCAATAAACGGATCACCGTTTAGTGTAAACGGCGAGCCGTTAACTCTTTGAAGAATTCTGAGAATTATCGGTTTGACCGATAGAGGAAAACGGAAGACCAGTTACGATTTGCGAAGCCATCGACTTTAATCGGCGAACCGACAAGGGAAATCGGCAAACCGTTTGTCGACTCTTTCCTTTCTGCTTTTATTCGGACAACGGTAAGGGAAAACGGAAGACCAATTCGGGTTGTGACCTTTCTGGAATTTATCGGCTAATTTAGGGAAAGCAGTAAGCCGTTTCAGTGTAACGATTCGGAGCTTATTCGCCAGGTTGGGAAACCGTGGCCGTTTTCTTCTTCTCTCGGTTGAAATAAACGGTTAGCGTTTATGATTATGTTAACCGATTACTTGATTCAAGGGGTTTTTAACGAGAATTTGATAAAATAAAATAAAATAAAATGAAACAAAACAAGACTTAAATTTAAACAAGGAAAATTAATCTTACCAAACTTCCAATCCAAGGGTGTCAATTCCATCCAATTGCAATTTTGATCATGGGCAAAAATATAAATTACTCAATCCAAGAACTTAGTCTACTTAATCGGAATCCCGTAGAAAGCAATTATTCTCCTAATGTAATAGACTCAAACAATCGCCTAAATCAATTCTTACCATTAATTCAACTGGGCATCATCGTTCCATATCAAATTAAATGATAGCATTAAGATTAATGAGAATGACTAAAACAAGATTAATTATTTCAGATTTCTCCAATTTAATCAACTTCGTATTTTTATTTCCCTAGAGCCTATCATGCAAGCTATGTAATTGTGGCCATCAATATACACACACATGAGCCAACTCCTTGCTACTCAATTCATTCATTCATGACAATTACGGATCACAAACTCATGACTAGCGATAGAAAAATAAATATTGAATTAAGGCGTCAACTCAATCAATATAAATAATTCATAGAAAATAAGAACAAGAAATAAAAATTACTTGGATAGAAGAAATTCTTGTTAGGTTCAAAGCCTCACAAAACTACAACTGGAATTTGATTACCCCTGGATCGGAATTAAAACCTTAGCCACTCATGGTGGCTAAACAAAACATAAGATTGTTTAAAGAAGAAATTGCAGCAGCTCTCTTCTCTTTCTCACGCCTCTCTCTCTTTCTTTTGTTGTGTGTTGGATCCCCCTTTTCACGTTGGCCCTTCTCTTCTTTTTATATTGCTAGCTTTTCTAATCCTTCTTGGATTCTTCTTCCTCTTTGTGCTAGGAGACCAAATCCTTCTCCAATTTTGATTGCTAGAAACCGACTCCTTCTAGGAAAAGTCAGCCCACGTTTGCAAAGCCCAATTAAAGCTCTTTTTATCCACTTTTTATCATAATCTCCATGATTCATCTCCTAAATTAATTCAAATATAATTTCCACGAATTAGCACAAAATAAATCAAGATATAAGGGATTTAAACTAAATATAATATGACTATTTATAACCTATCAAATTCCCCCACACCTAAACCATGCTTGTCCTCAAGCATATCTCAAATCATCATACCAATCCTCCCTTTTTCCTCCTTTCAAACCATTCAATATCCAAGAATACCAATAAAGCTAAACACACATCAATGAGTCAAATCATAGTGACAATCAAGAGAATAAGCATTCATAGGATAGAATTTGTGACAAAAACACAAGCATCTCATTGATTCATCAACATCAAATGCAGCAAGACTTAACACCCTCGCATGGTTTCGCTCAATGCTCTCAAAGTGTTTAGGGTGCATGTTTTACTCTCAAAATCAAAGCATAGCATGTTATTACCATAGGCTTGCAAATGAATTAAATCTCCACCACTGCATATGAATATTATGCAAAAATCAAAGGGACTTCACAAGGGTTGAAATGGGGCTTAGGTAAGGGTATGGTAGAAGGAAGAATGAAGGGTTTAACGATCAAGACAAAGAGTTAGTTACATGCATGATTTAGATAATAAACAAAATAAACAAACATACTTCCAAGATGATGAAATTTATCCCCACATTTTAGCACTTTAAAACACTTGGAGAAACAATTTGATAATTCAATTGCTTTTGCAAATAATTCTCCAATCATCCAATCAAGGGAATAATTTTCTCAACGGAAATTTTTTTTTTTTCTTTCTTTTCTTCTTTCTTCTTTTTCTTCCTTTTTTTTTTTTCGTTTTTTTTTTTTTTTTTTTTTTTTTTTTTTTTTTTTTTTTTTGATGAACAAGAAAATCATGCAATTACTTCACTCTTGTCTTGATAGGGTAGAAAGAAAACATGGATAACAAACAAAAAGGCTTAGGGTTAAACAATGTGTTAGAAACAAATGAAAGGGAAAAATAGGCTCAAAGGGGCTAACTAGGGGAAAATAAAAGGTGGGTCTTTTAGAGTTTAAGAATTGGTTAAACCTAATTGCCCTTATCACACTTAAGCATCAATTCAAAAATGTGGTCTCAACATACATTCATAAGCAAGTTCTAGAATAAACACACTAAGTTTGATACACTCAACAAAAATAAATAGAGCAAAAATGTAATGAGTTGCTCTTAGGCTCAAAAGCTCACTTGAGTGTCTATGCATCAAGTCTTGTGCACTTTTCAATCAACAAATTAATTCGACACCATCGAAAATTTTAAAGAAAAACACTATTCATGCTTACCTCTTTCATGTATTAAAACTCAAAACAAAGATGTATCCCTAGCTTACAAGGTATTCAAAGATATTGGGAAGACTTTAAAACATAAAAATTTAAAAATTTTAAGAACAATTTAAAAGCATGCCAAAATCGTCCCCCACACCTAAATAATACATTGTCCTCAATGTATCAACAAGTAAATAGCTCACAAAAATAATAATGATAATGAAAAAGTAAATGAGAAGGGAGAAAGAAACTCCCCTGAATGTGAGCGGTGTGGACTCGAATGAGCTAGGGAGAAGGTTCCAAGGAAAGCTGAAAAATGGCGCGAGCACGATTTATTGAGGTTAATCTTCTTCCTCAAGAACATCTGGAGGCTTAAAATAAAATCAACGAAAGTAAAGAAAACTAAATATAATAAAGAAATGAAAATTCAAAAGCGAGAATAAAGAAAATATTTGGGTTGCCTCCCAATAGCGCAATTGTTTTATGTCTTTGGCTAGACAAAGTCGCAAAGCGAATCAAATCATCCAATGCCTTTTAAATTAGATTGTGCATCTAATTCTAGCTCATTCCCAACACTTTCTTGGGCAAAAACATTCTGCACAATAGAGTTAATAGCATCAATCTGACAAAGAGAATGCATATCAGTAGGGTGTTTCACTGCATCAAAAATATTAAACTTAACAATCTCTCCATCAAACTCGACAGAGAGAGTACCCTCATCTACATCAATCTTTGTTTTGGCAGTTTTCATGAAAGGTCTTCCTAATAAGATTGAAGCTGATTTAGAAGTAGGATTACCTTCCATCTCTAAGATGTAAAAATCTACAGGAAATATAAGCTCATTAACTTTCACCAAAACATCTTCTACTATCCCAAGTGGGTGAATATAAGAACGGTCAGCCAATTGAATAACTACACCAGTCGATTGCAAGTCATTTAATTTTAATTCTTGGTAAATAGAAAATGGCATGACATTAATTGAAGCTCCTAAGTCTAGCATAGCATGCTCGATTTTCTTTTCACCAATCACACAAGGTAATGAAAACATACCTGGATCCTTGCATTTTTCTGGCATTTTCTTTTGTAACATTGCCGACACATTCTCGCTTACCTCAACCTTCCCCTTTGCTTTCATCTTCCTCTTGTTGGTGCACAACTTTTTCAAGAACTTTGCGTATTTGGGAATTTGTTTGATCGCATCCAATAAGGGGATGTTAATTTGCACTCTCCTAAATGTGTCTAGAATCTCCTTTTCTTGTTCATCTTCTTTGGGTTTGGCTAACCTGCTAGGAAAAGGAGGTGTAGGTGTGTAAGATGAAAGAGATAAAGGAGGATCGAATTTTACCCCACGCTTTATTTTGGAAGGAGCTTTTTCATCTTCATCTCCCTTGGCCATTTCAGCTTCTTTAGGTGGAGTTGATCCTGAAGGAATTTCTTTTCCGCTTCGTAGTGAAATTGCACTACAGTTCTCCCTTGGGTTGACCTCTGGCTGCGAAGGTAACTTTCCAGAATTTTGAGCTTCCAACTTGCTAACGGATGTGGCTAATTGAGTGATTTGGTTGCCTAAACTCTGGATGCTTGTTCTTGTTTCCTGTTGAAATTGAAGAGTGTTGGTAGCAAGATTCTTAACGATATCTTCCAAAGACATACCTGAGTTGGGAGCTTGAGTTTGTGTGGGGATTGGAGGTGGTCTTGTGAAGTTCTGAGGCGGTGGCCTTTGTTGTCCTCCTTGGTTTCCATAGCTAAAGTTAGGATGATCCCTCCATCCAGGATTGTAGTGATTCGAATAGGGATCATAATTCCTTTGAGCGTGCCCAGGAAACCCATTTATAGCATTGGCTTCTTGTGTGGAGTCTTGTTGCAATGTGGGGCACATATCCGTAGGGTGCCCATGAAGTGAGCATATCCCACACGCTTTCACCGTTTGCAGTTGCCCTACAGCCATTTGACGAACCAAAGCAGTTAAATCAGAAATTTGATTTTTAAGATCACTTACCTCGTTAACGTGCTTGATAGATCCTCCACCCGCTCTTGTACCAAATTGTTGAGAAGTTTCAGCCATGTTTGAAATCAATTGTTTGGCTGCTTCCGGTGTCTTGTTCACTAAAGCTCCACCACTTGCTGCATCAATCATACTCCTATCCATTGGCAACAATCCCTCATAGAAATATTGGATGAGGAGTTGATCCGAAATTTGATGGTGGGGAAAACTTGCACATAGTCTTTTGAATCGTTCCCAGTACTCATACAGCGTCTCCCCAGTGATCTGTGTGATGCCATAGATCTCCTTCCTAATACTAGCCGCTCGTGAGGCAGGAAAGAATTTCTCCAGGAATAGCCTTTTCATCTCGTTCCATGTGGTGATAGAACCGGATGGTAGATAATAGAGCCAATCCTTAGCTTGATCCTTCAAAGAGAAAGGAAAAGCTCTAAGGTTGATTTGCTCCTCGGATACACCATGTGGCTTCATTCCAGAGCAAACAATGTGAAATTCTTTGAGGTGCTTATGAGGATCTTCACCTGCAAAACCACGAAAGGAAGGAAGTAAATGAATTAAACCAGATTTTAATTCGAAATCATTAGCAATATTGGGAAAAGTAATGCATAAGGGTTGTTGATTCAAATCTGGTGCGGCGAGTTCTTTGAGAGTTAGGTCTGCCATCTTTTCTTCAATTTCTGCAAAGATGGATGTACCACCAGCAGTTAAATCTATCTCCGCTTCGTTCTCAAGACGACGTTTTCCTTCTCTAGTTTCTTTTCTCAATTGACGTGCTGTCCTCTCGATTTCTGGGTTATACTGCAAATTAGGAGTCTGAGAAGAACGGGTCATAAACTAAATCAAATAAACAATTAAACAATGAGAAACTAAAATTAGTTCCCCGGCAACGGCGCCAATTTTGACGGAGGTTGTCGAAGCTCCTCAAAAA
This sequence comes from Citropsis articulata, assembly GCA_030449925.1. Taxonomy (NCBI): domain Eukaryota; kingdom Viridiplantae; phylum Streptophyta; class Magnoliopsida; order Sapindales; family Rutaceae; genus Citropsis; species Citropsis articulata. Next base: position 1,764,795 of record JASUUH010000077.1, read on the forward strand.
CAAATACTGATTCACCTAAAAATTGTAGAAATGGTGAGACCAGGTCGAATCCCTAGAGAACTATGTATTTAATCTCTCAAAGTTTAAAACAAAAATTAATTTCCCAAGAAAAATTCTGGATTTGCAAGTTTCTGCCAATAAACGGATCACCGTTTAGTGTAAACGGCGAGCCGTTAACTCTTTGAAGAATTCTGAGAATTATCGGTTTGACCGATAGAGGAAAACGGAAGACCAGTTACGATTTGCGAGCTTACTGACTTTAATCGGCGAACCGATAAGGGAAATCGGCAAACCGTTTGTCAGCTCTTTCCTTTCTGTTTTTATTCGGACAACCGGTAAGGGAAAACGGAAGACCGAATTCGGGTTGTGACCTTTCTGGAATTTATCGGCTAACCGTTTAGGGAAAACGGTAAGCCGTTTGCAGGTGGTAACGATTCTGGAGCTTATTCGGCCAGGTTAGGAAACCGTAAGCCGTTTTCTTCTCTCGGTTCGAAATAAACGGTTAGCCGTTTATGATTATGTTAACCGATTACTTGATTCAAGGGGTTTTTAACGAGAATTTGATAAAATAAAATAAAATAAAATGAAACAAAACAAGACTTAAATTTAAACAAGGAAAATTAATCTTACCAAACTTCCAATCCAAGGGTGTCAATTCCATCCAATTGCAATTTTGATCATGGGCAAAAATATAAATTACTCAATCCAAGAACTTAGTCTACTTAATCGGAATCCCGTAGAAAGCAATTATTCTCCTAATGTAATAGACTCAAACAATCGCCTAAATCAATTCTTACCATTAATTCAATCATCATCGCTCCATATCAAATTAAATGATAGCATTAAGATTAATGAGAATGACTAAAACAAGATTAATTATTTCAGATTTCTCCAATTTAATCAACTTCGTATTTTTATTTCCCTAGAGCCTATCATGCAAGCTATGTAATTGTGGCCATCAATATACACACACATGAGCCAACTCCTTGCTACTCAATTCATTCATTCATGACAATTACGGATCACAAACTCATGACTAGCGATAGAAAATAAATATTGAATTACACAACTCAATCAATATAAATAATTCATAGAAAATAAGAACAAGAAATAAAATTACTTGGATAGAAGAAATTCTTGTTAGTTCAAAGCCTCACAAAACTACAACCTGAATTTGATTACCCCGGATCGAATTAAAACCTTAGCCACTCATGGTGGCTAAACAAAACATAAGATTGTTTAAAGAAGAAATTGCAGCAGCTCTCTTCTCTTTCTCACGCCTCTCTCTCTTTCTTTTGTTGTGTGTTGGATCCCCCTTTTCACGTTGGCCCTTCTCTTCTTTTTATATTGCTAGCTTTTCTAATCCTTCTTGGATTCTTCTTCCTCTTTGTGCTAGGAGACCAAATCCTTCTCCAATTTTGATTGCTAGAAACCGACTCCTTCTAGGAAAAGTCAGCCCACGTTTGCAAAGCCCAATTAAAGCTCTTTTTATCCACTTTTTATCATAATCTCCATGATTCATCTCCTAAATTAATTCAAATATAATTTCCACGAATTAGCACAAAATAAATCAAGATATAAGGGATTTAAACTAAATATAATATGACTATTTATAACCTATCAAGAAGGCATATACTACATACAAAGCAGACATAGAATATATATTTCACATAGTTTATATAAAGTACTTTCTAAATACAAAGTACTCTTTAAAGTACAAGGGGAACATACATTCAGAAGCAACAAGGCTTCAAGTCACTACTATTATTATATTACAGCCTGGAGTGTAATTCACGAAGTGGAAAAGAAGGCCAAGAAAGCCTATTAAGCTCTGCGAATTGGTTTTCTGATACTGTAGTCCACAATCCCCTTGCCACCATAAATTAGAGCGGCTTGGTTGCTATCGATGACTGGCTCCCTGATATTGACGACTTGGGGGCCACGGTATTGATTATAGTAGTTAAACTGACGATACTGACAATGGAGTTGATATTGATGATCATATCCTTGATGAGCAGTAGGAAGCCTTCCTCCAGACTTCTTGGGGCGCTCGTAGAATTCGTCCAAGAGAGCAAAGCCCTCCAAGCCAACATCAACCAGCTTGTCTTTCTGATGTTTTTGAGGTGCCATTACCAATAAGAGCACAAGAAACTCACTTTAATTAGAAACTAAGCAAGAGAAGCTTTTGTTTCTTGTTTGTCTTGCTAGTAAAATTCGAGACTTAGCTCCTCCTTATATAGGAAATTGACCGTAAAGCCTTCCATATAGAGCTCCACTTTATGACAATAAAAATAGAAAAAGGGAAAGAGGCAACTAGCCTCTCTCCAAAACTTAACTTTTTACGATTCCATTCTGACATGTGCAGAGGAGCACAGTGGTTTTCTTAGGGAAAATTAATGGCATCGTTTCACTAGCTAGCAGCGTTGCCCGCCCATATCAAGTATCAAGAACAAAGTGTCCCAGCAGATTACATTGGGCCGGCTGTACTAGTATAAATTAATGTGGAAGCATACATGGTATCTGCCGAAAAGCGAAAAGAACCTCAGCTACAATTGATTTAATTTGTAAGATTAGATATATATTAATGCAAAATGTCGTCTACGTTATCACACAGATTCCTCGATATATAATTTTACGGCATGTCATATTTAATATGAATTTATAAACAACAGGACATAAAATTTTTACTTTGGAGTGAAAATCATATGGTATTGCATCTATCTTTTGAATATGAAACGACATGCTATCTATGTTCTTTGAATTTGTAAGCCACAAGTCATGCATACATTAAAGACTTAAAGATTTATTTTCTCTTTTTTTTCTTTAATTATATTTGAAGTTATCCGCATTGCGTGAGGAACGTTTCTTGACTTGCATCTTTCAGTTTTGGTGGGTAAAGCATCCGTCGCGGTCGGTGGGTTGCATTCCGAGGCCATGAGGATATAATTTTTCGTTGACGCGGTCCAAGAAGCTTCGCGAAGTTAAAATCTTTAGCATATTCACTACTTACTGTGTGATTGACTATCCCAAATATTCCATCACCAAAGAATTAGTAAGTGAGATGGTGTAGTAACGAATTGTTTTGATGGTCGTTAAAAAAAAAGGAGTAATTTAAAATAGTTGTATGCTTCAATTTTAATAAATCTCTCATTAAAATAATGAACTCCGGCCCACTTTTTTTTTTATATATAAACTCCTGCCTTAATTTAGACGTGTAACGCAAAATTGGAAAACAATTGCAACAATTATTATAAAGTTGCTACATAGACTCGAAACGCTGAACTAATATGATTGGTAATATTACAGGGAACAGTAGAAGAATCAAATAGCATTATATTTGAAGGTTGGGATCAATCCTTCGACGATATCTCAGTGCACATGTCTGTTAAATTGATTTAGACATTTGCTTGTGGAATTTTTTGTACAGTTATTTAACGGACATGAAATGAATTTTTATCCCTTTCTTTAAAAAAAGTTAAAAGAAAAGATTAAAAATAAAAAATCCCAGAAAGTGCGATTGAATTACTCAGGAGCTGCTTGCTTAAATCAATTTGTGTTGCCGCCATTCCTTAATAATTAATGTAATAAAACCTACGCACATATCAATAAATGAATACAATAATCCAGTCTTGAAAGCGAGCTGCACTGAGTAATTGTAGCTGGTGTGTAGTAACTCAAAACTGCATGCTTCAAGTACTACTACTGGAGTGTTTAGTGATACTGGCCCCTTCATAGCCAAGAAAGGAAGATAAGCCTAATTAGAAAGCTCTGTAACTGCGAATTGCTTTTCTGATACTGTGATCCAAGCAATGTAATACAACAAACATTTGCAGAACTAAAGATGGTGAAGAAGATACATATTCACATATACAAAGTACACACACACACACATTACACCTTTTGTATTATTTATATATAATACTTTTTAGAGTACAAGGAGAGCATTTATATATTTCAGCAGCTGCATGCTTCAAGTTACGACTACTACAAAATCGGGTGGATATATGTTTAAAGTGATTTAAGGTGCATTCACACACTCAAAAAGGAAAGCAAGAAGCATAATAAGCTCTGCGAATTGGCGTCCTGATACTGTAATCCACAATTCCCTTGCCTCCATATAATTGAGCTGCCTGGTCGCTATTGATGACCGGCTCCCTGTCCCTGATATTGATGACTTGGGGGCCAAGGTATTGACCGTAGTAGTTATACTGATGATGATCATATCCTTGATGAGTAGTAGGAAGCCTTCCTCCAGACTTCTTGGGGCAGCCGTAGAACTCGTCCAGGAGAGCAAAGCCCTCCAAGCCAACTTCAACAAGCTTGTCTTTCTGACGTTGTTGAGGAGCCATTGCCAACAAAAGCACAGTAAATTGCTTTAAAGAAGCAGAAGTAACTTTTGTTGTCTTGTTTGTCTTGTTAGCAACATCCGAGGCTTTGCCCCTTATATAAGAAACCATAAAGCCGTCTATATTTTCACTTTTTGACCTTAAAAATAGTAAAAATAAAAATAAAAAAAAAGGAAAAGGGGCAATTGGCATCTCTCCAAATCTTAACTTTTTATGATTCCATTCAAATGTATACTGATATGATATTTTATTTGTTAAGGTTAAATGAAAACATATAACGATAGAGGAACATAGTGTCATTTAACTAGCAGTTTGTAGCCCTATGTCAATAACAAAATAAAGTGTCCCAAATTATGAAGAGCTGCGGCACTAATATTACTTAATGAGAAATATAGTACCGGCCCCAAAACCAAAATAGTAGTATCTTTATTCATCTGAGTTTTTAGCTTCTTATGTTGCGTTTGGATCTGTTAGATTCTTTTTTTTAAAAAAAAAAAAATTTTCAACTGGAATCCTATGCATGTCGTGTGTGTGTAATTTTTTAGTCTGTAATCTTAAAATGCGGGAAAAATCTAAAAACCTTTAAAACTGTAAAGTCTGAGAGGCTTAAAACTTAAAGCACTTAAATTGCACTATTTATATATTTTCATGAACTTTCTCGCACTTCCTTTCCTGCGGTTGCTAAACCCCAACTTTGCTACTGGTTTACTGTGCCCAGCCTTGGACAGCTGGAACGGATACAGATACTTGCTTTCAAGCGCTTTCGCTTTGCCTCACTACAGCGATAGGCGAATTAGCTCGATCTCCTACTAACGAAATGAATAAGTACAGGATTGGATAGCGAGAGGGCTTTCCTGTCTCACAACACAACTAAGTATTCCCCCTAAGACTATTCAAGTGGATAGGGATTCTTGCAGAACTTGTATCCTTTTGTTCCAATCTCGAGGTTGTGGTATTCTGATTATTATTCTATAGAATTCTATATATATTAATATAGGAAGCTCTTGCTGCTTTTCTTGGTGTTGATTCAGCAAAGCTGTCACAATCATTAATAGGAAGATGACAACTCCGAGACACCAAACAAATTCCCTATATATATGTATATATATAGTGGTGAGATATGTAAAGGAGCAAAAGAGATATATATGCAGCGCTAAGTTGATCATATGATGAATTTGGTGATGATCATATGCTTGATTAGTTGAAAACCTTCCTGCAGACTTCTTAGGGCGGCCGTAGAACTCGTCTAAGAGCGCAAAGCCCTCCAGGCCAACATCAACAACCTTGTCTTTCCGATGTTTTGGAGGTGCCACTAAAAATAAGAGCAAAAGAAAGTTACTTTTATTAGAAAGTGAACAAGAGAAGCTTTTGTTTCTTGTTTGTCTTTCTACTAATGTTTGAGGCTGAGCTACCTACACAGAAACCAAAAAACATTAAAGCACTCTATAGCTTCGCGCTTTGTGGTATTATTGAAAATAGCATCATTTCATTTCATTTCATTAATATTAAAATGGAATGACAAAATGGCCTCTCTCCAAATCTTAACTTCCTGTGATTCCGTTCAAATTATTCTGTTTTGTACCCTTTGATAAGGTACGAAAACGATATAACCATGGTAATAACTCAAACGGTGAACTAATCATAGAGGAACATATCAATGTGTTCCAAATTATGAAGGGTGGCAGCACTTTATATTAATGCCTAACATATATAGTGACTGCCCAAAAGCCAAAAAAGAAGAAGATTTCTATCATTTGGGTTTCCATGGTTCCGTTTTGATCTCTGCTAGATTCTTTTTTAGGAAAAAAAAAAAAATTCAGCTACAATCCCTCTATTAATTTGAAAGATTAGACATACATATGCAGAAGAACTGCCCTTGTGGACCGCAAATTAACTTCTTTGTAACGTCAATTAAGTTTAAGATGCTCTCCAAAATGGATGCTTAACTAACCTCTCTTTTAGACTGATATTTTATTGGATGTGGCAATTATAACTAATAAGATTGGTCAGATTTGGTCAAAATATAAATATTTATGTGTGTGTGAAAGAGAGTGGCACAACGTGTTTAACAGGGGATTAGGGGATGGAATCTTGTTCAAACAAGATTTCTTCCTCGAAAAGTGTCAAATTGCTATCCCTATACGTTTTGACGATCCTATGTGTTTTCAACAATAAATATGCTTACCCTGTGATTGAATGAAGTTTTTGGAAGGTATGTCCGAAAGGAACACTTTTTCTTTTGCATCTTTCACCTTTGAATATTGAGCATGGGGGCAGATTGGCATCCGAACTGGGGGCCGGTGGGGGTGGGTTACAAGTTGACTGGGTCCAACTCCAGTCCAACACGCCTTATCGATTCAAATATTTTATAGCATATACTGTATGCTACTAATCATCTATAAGATTATCCCAATTTCTTTATTCAAGGATGTGACATCAAATGTTGTAAAGGTAGACAAGTCCTTTCACATTAAACGGACGAATGTAATATCATTGGAGTGAATTGAAGTTTGAAATTATTTGGGATAAGAAACAGACTCAAAATACATAACACAAACTATCTTTTCACTTGTTTTGATCTCATTTAAGATAAGGCAGGAAAAGAAAGTGGTACGATGAATTAAATATGTATTTTAAGTAGTAAATTTTGTCAGAAAATCCTTTTTTACCTCCTATTACTTGGCTTTCGCTTGAAAGTGTCAAAAGTCCTTAAAAAAATGTCATTTATCTTCCCAAGAGAGTCTTTGGTGCTTTTGGAGCATCGCTCTTCATCCATGCAATGGTTACCACATGTTCATGAATTTTATCAAGATTGATTGAATTATATGTACACGTAGAAGAAATAAATAAAGCACTCACTTCAGACTCCCTCCCTCGCATCTATTACTGTAAAAAACACGAAAAGGGAGTTTTTGTTTAGTTTTTACTTCCTTCATGTGTGAGAAACACGTCTTTATGGTAGTTTTTCTAATCCAAATTAGATTTGTATCTGCTGTTCTTTTGTACAAGAAATAAAAAGAGCTGCAGCTAGAATAAATAAGTTTTACTAATTAATATTGTAGCCTACAAACAACATACAAGAGCACGAACCCAATGTTGAAAAATTTCTTATGGTTGATCTTCAACCATTCTTTTTACTCGCAAACATATTGGACACTTGATCTACAAATAATCCTTAACAAATTCAACTCTAAAAGGCATAATTAATAATCACAGAGAGAGAGAGAGAGATTTGAGCTCAAACAGGAAACAATGTATAAAAAAAAAAGAGAATTTTTATTTATGACAGAAGGCAGAGAGGCAGATGATACAAACTACTCTACAGGAGCTAGTGCAAATTAAAAGTAGTGCAAGCCAACCTAGTAAAAGACTCTTGCTCTCTCCTCTAATGATGGCAGTGAAGCTGGTGCATAGTAAACTAAACTGCAAGCTTCAAGTACTACTACTGGTACAAAGTGGTGTGGAGTATATACATGTTTAGTGATTTAGGTACCTTCGCACACAATTAAGAAAAACAAGGCTAATCAGAAAGCCCTGCGACTGCGAATTTCTTTTCTTATAGTATGATCTACAATCTCCATGCCACCATAGAATTGAGCTGGCTGGTTGCTATCGATGACTGGCTCCCCGACAGTGATGACTTGGGGGCCACGGTAAACGTATGGCTGTTGATTCTTGCAGTTATACTGATGATGATTGTACGTTGGCATAGTAGGATTAGGTCTCCCTTCAGACTTCCTGGGGCAGCCGTAGAACTCGTCGAGGAGAGCGAAGCCCTCCTTGGCAACTTTAACAAGCTTCTCTGTTTGATGAGTTTGAGTTTGAGTTTGAGGGGCCATTGTGAATAAGGGCACAAGACTTTTCTTTAGGAAGCAGAACCAGTTTTAATTTGTTTTTCGTTTGTCTTGCCAGTAACGTTTGAGGAAAAGCCCCTTTTATAGACATCTTAAAGCCCTTTCACTTTTAGATATTAAAGATTAGTATCATGTCACTTCACTAATTTTAAAAAACTAAAAAAAGGGGTAAGCCATCAAATTAAGAACTGATGCTATTGAGAAATATCTATAGGGCCAATGTTGTTATTTTGCTAGCATTGTTGCCCCATATCAAGAACAAAATGTCCCAAATTATACAGAGGCAGGGCAGCAGCACCATAAACTAATGGAGAAATCAGAAAAAGAAGAAGATTATTCCAACTGTGTTTCTATGGTTGATTATGGATCTGCTAGATTCTTTTATTTGATATAGCTTCAGTTGCAATCCATTCTGATGTGTTAGATACACATCTGTGCAAAAGAAAATTCTCTTCAGGAAGCTACTTTTTAGTTTTTAGGACAATTTTTTATAAGGAGAAAAAGAAAAAGAAAAAGAAAAAAGAAAAAAGAACTGCATGGTTAAGCATTAATTAAGTAATCAATCAATTGGTTTGAGACGCTCCATAATGGATGCTTTAGAACCTTTCTTTAGACTCGATAGTTTAATGGATACGGCAATGATAACTAACAAGATTCATAAATAAAGGTCTTATTCTAAAAATAAATATGTTTGGTCCCAAAGAAGTATTTGGCAATAAATTCTCATTCTAGTTAACAGATTGAGTAGTATAACTATTTTTGTGGGTGCTAATTAATTGAACCCATCAAATCTATGAAGGTGACGCGAGATGATTTAGCATTTGATGCACTATCTGAAAAATAAGTGATAAAAATAACCCTTATAATCATTGTTGATCATTTGAGGTTCAAAAGAAGCAATAAAAGATGGACATGACAATATTATATTGCCCGGGATTGAATTGAAATGAAAGTTCTTTTATCAGGAAGGTATCCCCAGAGAGGATTCTTCTTTTGCATCTGTTTACTTTTGAACGAATGCAGCATCAGTGGTAGGGCTGAATTTCAAGTTTCATGAATGGATTAAAAAAATGGGGGGTAAAAAAAGACATTAAATTCATCAATTGGATAGTAAATATGGCTGTATTATTTGGAAAATTGGATCTAAAATCTTGGAATTAGTTAAGATGAAACAAACAGAATCATTTATAACCTTATCTTTACACTAGTTCTTATCTCATTTAAGATAAAAACGGAAGCTGATGAAACACGATGGATTTCGCAAGTCTAAGCAAACGGCAAGATCAAAAGAGGATGTAAATCCTCAGTCTGTCGAATTTTATAGCAAAATTAAGTACATCTTTTCTTTTCTACTTTTTTAAAATTTCCTAGAAGGTGGCACTCAATTACTGAAGAGCTGATTCCATCCATCAAATTGTGTTGCTGCCATTCCTATACAGAAATCATTGTAACAATAATAATAATAGAAATTCAGTCCTGGGAAATTGGAGGATCTGGTGACTGTTTGGTTATCGACTTCTGACTTCTGTGTACGATAATTCTAATTAATATGTAAAATTTGCATGCAAATAAAGACACTGCTGCTGGAATAATGAGTTTTACTGATATTACAAATTACAAACGACAGACAAGAGCACAAACCTGTACCGAAATTCATTACAAATTCAGTTTAAAATCAGTATAACTCATAATAATTCAGAGAGACAGAGAGAGAGAGAACAGAGTAGAGCTCCGAAGAGGCAGCATAATTCTAATAATTACAGAGGGTTTTTATTTATAATCAGCAGTACTGCAAGTCTACAAGGAGAGACTACTTTGAGCAGCAGCAAACACATAATTTAAGCTGCAAAGCTTCAAGTTATTACTAGTGCAATAAATCTGAGTGTATATACATACATGTTTAGTGATTTAGGTACATATACATACTCAAAAATGGAAATATATTATAAGAGCGTAATTAAGAAGCCCTGCTGCTGCGAATTGGTTTTCTCATACCGTGACCCACAATCTCCACGCCATCATAAAATACAGCCAGCGTGCTATCAATGGCCGGCTCCCTTACTGTGATTGCTTGGGGCCCCTGGTAAACATATGATTGATGATGATCGTATGTTGAAGTAGTAGGATTAAGCATCCCTCCAGACCTCCTGGGGCGCCCCTAGAACTCGTCCAAGAGAGCAAAACCCTCCAAAGCAACTTTAACAAGCTTGTCTGTCTGGTGAGTTTGTGTTTGAGGAACCATATTTACTAAAACAATGCACAAGAAATTGCTTTGAGAAACAGAACAATTTACACGTAATATATATGAATCTTAAAGCCTTCCATACTCTATAGCTCCACATGCACTTTTAGATATTAAAGATTAATATCAAGTAACTTCATTAATTGCTTTCCAAATCTTTAACTTTTGAGGATTCCGTTCATGAATATACTGGTATATATGTAATATGATTCATTTGATGAAATAGAAAGACGGTATAAACAATGGCTATGGAGGAATATAAAAGTGTGTCTTTTAAATTACGGTGATGGTTGTCGAAGCCAACAAAAATAAATACCTACTCTAATAAATTTGTGTATAGGGATTGAGTAGGGTCGTGTCCACAGAGATTGGTAATTATTTAAATCCTTTAAAATGTAAAATGCAAAATGGGGGTAATTGTTGACAATAATCAAAATCAAATTAAAATGACAAGAACGTAAATTAAAATTGTAATTCAAATTGGAAAAAAGCTCTGGTTGAAGGAATTAACTCAGCTTGATTCGACTACTGATCATTGATCTAAATATAAATAATTATTACTCATGAATAGGTGGTTATAACCATCGAGACGCCTAATAGCCAATCTCTCCTTAACTAACCAAGTACGACCATTGGTTATTTCCCTAATCAATAGACAACCCTAGATACGATCATAGGATTTAATCAATTGACAGCCTGAAAAACCAGAGAGACCCAAATCCTAATCAACAAACGCATACGAAGGTTCATTTAAATTAGATTGTTTATTCTCATAACACAATATGCATGATGTGCTATTTGTCACAAACATTAAAATCTTCATACGATGAATCTTCTAATTGACAGTAGATTAGGTTGATAATTAAATAGTGGCCAATTATCTAATTAACAAACATAATCATGATAATAATTCAGAGAATAAACAAATACCCAACAAGCAATAAAACAATTAAAGCATAAGAAAGATCTCACAGTAATAATGAATCAAAGCTTTATTAACCTCCAACCAGAATTTTAGATTTAGTTCCTCATAGAGAGAAGAGAGAAATTTTAATCTAGGGTTTTTCTTTTTCCTACTTGATTGATTCTTCCCCCTTGTCTTTGTGTTTCAATCCCTTTTGTATTTTAGAGTTTTTCTAAAAATAGAATACTAAAATCTAAAATATTCTCTAAATTCGGAATTACAAAAATAGCCCAAAAAGGTGAAACACGTTAAAATAAAAACTGCAAGTTCTTTGTTGACAGCACGCGCCCACGCCTTATCAACAAAGTTCTTCTGAAATTCATAATTCTCCATGCAAATAATCATCCTCAAACATCATCTTCTAGCTCAATTTTAGCACCAATCAATAGAATTGCACCTACAAAATAAAACACAAATAAATCACTATTATTAAGTGCAAAACATTAATATTAAAGGGAGTAAACAATACAAAATTAGTGCATAAATTGCACTCTAACAAATTCCCCCACACCAAGATGATGCTTGTCCTCAAGCATATAACTCAAGACTAATCCCAACTCTCCACCCAATTCTTATCTCAACTCATCCAAAAACAATCTGAAGCAAGCACACCTCAAGAAATTAAGTCAATCAACATTCGAGAGATAAAGATTTTAAGGCATAGGGTCTCATAAGCTAGTAGAAAGACATTCAACCACCAAGAAAGTCTTTTCAAAATTCAAGTACAACAAGATTTAATAGCCCTCTCATTGACATCACTCAATGCAGTCAAAGTGTTTAGGGTATCATTTATGCACTCAAATCAAATCAAAGAATGCTATTACCATAAGCTTGCTCATATATCACATCTCAATCCACAAAACATGAATTAAATACAAAAATCTAAGGGTCTTAGAAATGTTGTAATGGGGCTAAATGGGGTAAATGAAAAAGAAAGGGTTATGAAAGAAAAAATGATCAAAATAAGAAGAATGAACTCATTGAATGAACCTTATGATATCAAAATGCTTATTTATACTCAAGTCGCCAAGAATGTAGACACTCTTTTTTTTTTTTTTTTTTTTTTGGGTTTCCTTTTTTTTTGTGTTTTTTTTTTGTTTTTTTTTTTCAAACAAAAGAAATGAAACTTGCACAATTTAATTCAAGCATAATGCTTTTTGATCTAATTGAGAAACTTTAATTCAAGGTAGCAAAAGCAACGAAACATAAACAAAATATATCCAAACAATGAGTCCAAAAATCTTCTTAAATTTAGGCTCAAATAGAAGGAAATGGGTAAGTAGATGGAGAGAATTAGAAAAGAATGGTTAAGGCTCAAACAAATATAACAAATAAAGGTGTTAGGGTGGAGAAAAAGAAGAAAAATGCAGAAATAAAGAAATGAAAAGTGGTTTGCCCTTATCATTTTAATGCATAAAATCCCGTAATGCGGCTTCAACATGCATAACAAGGCAAGTTCTAGAATAAACAAACTAAGATTGATATTCACACAACAAAAATAATTAGAGCAAAGTGGTTGCTCATAGGCTCAAATCCTCACAAAGTTGGTAAATTTGCCATCAAATCATGTGCACTCTTCAAATGAATCAACTATTAAAAGTGGTGTAGAATGAGAAGAAGGTATGGGTGATATATATTAAAGGAAAGGTAAAAAAAGTAAAAAGAGAGAAAGATATATGTAGTGATATAAAAAGTAAAAGATAAAATGAGATAGAAAGAAGAAAAAAAAATGAAAGAGTATGATGAAATAGAAATAGATGTAAATGATTTAAGATGGATGGGAAAAGAGTAGTGAGAAAGAAAAGAAAAGAAAATTTTAACCTAATATATGAAGCATACTAACTCCAAAATCATTTAAGGATGAGTAGAGTAAAAATAACAATTGCAGATATTAATATTGCCAAAATCCTTCCCCCACACCAAGAATTTACATTGTCCCCAATGTATGATAATCAAAGCTCACATAAAAAAAATAATGCATAAGGGTAAAAGATTAAAAGTAAAGAAAAACGTCCCTGAATTGTGAGCTTTGATCCACATAATGGTCGCATCGCTTTAGTGGTGGTGTGAGGAGACTCGTCACGGATGAGGAGAACTAGTTGGAATGGTTGGTTTATCGCAAAGATGCACGCTGCGATGCCGGAGATGCGCGGCCGTAGGTGAAGGCCCGGAATCGTGAGCTGGATCGTACAATTGAATGCGAAATTTGCGTACCGAAAATTGGGTTTACCGAATCAATCACTGGAAATTACTTACCGGCACATGATGCTTGGTGTGGCTGGAGTGTTGAGCGTTGAGGACAAAAGGCCGGGTGGCGCGTTGAGATGCAGCGGTTCGAGAAGATATACCGAGTCGCGGTGGTGCAGACTGTGTCGTGGCTGACTGGAATCGCGAACTGGTGGGTCGGGCGCCGGAGCGCTAGAGATGTGCGCGGGGGCGTGGAGACAAGCGACCGAGGTCGCGAGCGGGCAAGAGGGGCTTGTGCTGGCTGGTTGGAGATGCATGGGTCGCGAGGTCGCCTGGAATCGCCGGCGAGAGAGATGCGTGGCAGGTCAGCCGAGGCTTTGAGACGCTGACTGGAGAGGAGAGCTGAGCCGCTTCTTTGACCGATCAGTTGGAAGGGAGATTTGGAAAGAGGAAACGGAGTTAGGGTTTGAAAACAAGAACTTTTTTTTTTTTTCGAATTTTTTTTTTTTTTACAAAATAAAAAATAAAAGAGGCCATTAAAACACCAAAATTTCGTAAATACTTTTTACTAAGCATGAGGCACGCTTAAAACTATTTCACTTTAAAATTAAAGAAGATTTTTAGTTAAGGCGTGGGCACGCCTTTAAAATCATTTTGCTTTGAAATCATGTACTTTATTAGTTAGACGTACACGCCTTACCAAAAATTTACTTCTGGCCAAAATAATCAAAAGCATTATTTAAACACTCTAAATCAAAATTAAAAGCAATAGATATAACAAAAATCAATATAAATAAATCCTTTGGGTTGCCTCCCAAAAAGCGCCTTTGTTTTATGTCTTTGGCTAGACACATTCATGCATCAATCTCCATACATGGGACTCTCGAGAGCCACTTCCTTCACAATATTCACCGACAAACCTTCATAAAAAGGTTTTAAGCGGTGACCATTAACCTTTAAAACTTTCTCAGAGGTCGGACCAATCTCAACTGCACCATAAGGAAAACATTAGTAACAATAAAGGGTCCAATCCATGAGAACGTAATTTACTGTGAAAAGTTTAAGCTAGAATGAAAAGAAGAACTTTTGACTAACAGAACTCTTTTCTCAAAACCATTTTGTCATGAAATGTCTTCGCCTTTTCCTTGTAGAATTGCGAACTCTCATAGGATTCATTTCTAATCTTCTAACTCTTGCAACCGCAACTTCCTCCGCTTTCCTCTTCATCCATAGAAAAACTTCCGCACTATGTGGGTTAATAGCATCCACGTAAAATACCGAATGTTCCTCACTAAGATATTTCATGGCATCATTCATATTGAACTCTATAACCTCTCCATCAAATTCCATAGTGAGAATCCCTTTATGTATATCCAATTTAGTTCTAGCCTTTTAAGAAAAGGTCTTCCTAGCAAAATTGGGATGTAATTAGAAGAGTGATCATCATCCATATCAAGTACATAAAAATCAGCAGAAAACCAACTCATTAACTTGTACTAAGACGCCTTCTAATACCCCATCGTGATATGCATTAGACCTATCAGCTAGTTGAATTATCACACCGCTTTTTAATGGACCAACATTCAAAGATGAATAAATAGAACGAGGCATGACATTAATAAGCTCCTAGATCTAACATAGCCTTCTCAACTCTAACACTACCAATTTTGCAGGGATAGTAAACATACCGGATCCTTGCACTTGTGAGGTAGTTTCTTTGGAGAATCAAACATTCTCCCCATGTGAACTCTTTCATCTCCTCTTAATTTTCTTTAGAGGTGCACAGCCTTAAGGAATTTAGCATATCGAGGTATTTGTTTTATAAAGATCTAATAAAGGAATATTTACCTCAACCTTACGAAATATCTCAAGGATGTCTTTCTCTTGTTCCTCCTTCTTGGATTTTGCAAACCGACTTGGAAAAGGAGGAGGTATCACTACAGGTAGGGGTTTCACTGTGGCTGCGCATTTTGAGAATTAGGCATCAATTCATCCTTCTCAAGCTTATCTTCCACTTGCTTTGTCACTTTCTTAGTAGGCTCTTGCAACTTCTTCCCACTTCTAAGGGTGACAGCACTAACGTTTTGCTTTGGATTCACCTCAGATTGTGAAGGCAATCTCCCTGATACTTGAGATTCTAGGCGGCTCACTGTAGTCGCCAATTGACTCACTTGGTTCTCCAAATTCAGAATGCTCGTCAGGTTGCCTGAAATTGTTGAGTATTAGTCACAAGTGATTTAACAATTTCTTCGAGATATACCGACTTGGAGTCCGACCGGAGGAGCTGGTTGTCTTGGTGGGTATTGTTGTGGAAATCCTGATGGCCTAGCTCCATAGCTGAAGTTTGGATGATCCATCCATCCCGGATTGTAAGTCTGTGCATAAGGATCATACCTCCTCTGAGGCATGCCTGGAAATCCTCCAACTGCATTGGCTTGTTCAACGGGTTCTTCTGTAGGACACATATCGCTTGAATGCCCCATATCGAACATATGCCACAAGTCTTCACCGCTGTACATTACCTACAACAAATTTTTCCACAAGCGAAGTAAGTTTATCTAAACGTTGATCAATAAGAAATATTTACCTCATTCATTTTCTTGAGATGGGATCTTGTCTCGCCAAATGCTGCATTGGCCGCCATATTCGAGATCAACTCTCTTGCTGAAAGTAGGGTCTTGTTCACCAACACACCTCCACTGAAAGATCTATCATACTTCTATCCATCAATGACAATCCTTCGTAAAAATATTGAATGTTGTCGATCGAAATTTGATCGAGGCGGTACCGGCACACAACTGTTTGAATCGCTCCCAGTACTCATACAAAGTCTCTCCAGGAAGTTGTCTGATCCCACAAATATCTTTTCGGATGTTGGCAGCTCTTGAAGCAGGAAAGTACTTCTCAAGAAATTGCTTCTTCAAACCATTCCACGTTGTAATAGATCCAGGAGGTAAGTAATATAACCAGTCTTTAGCTAACCCATCTAAAGAGAAAGGAAAAGCACGCAGCTTAATCTGCTCTTCAGTCACGCCTTGTGGCCTCATACTTGAACACACCACATGAAACTCCTTGAGATGTTTATGAGGATCTTCACCTGCAAAACCGTGAAACTTGGGTAATAGATGAATAAGACCAGATTTTAATTCAAAATTTACCTCCAAATCTACATATTGAATGCAGAGTGGTCACGATTCAGTCTAGTTCACTAACTCTAAGAGTTCTTTCTACAGGTGCAGCCTCTATCCATCACCTGTTCTTCTGAATCGCTAGATGATTCAACCAAATCCAGCACTGTATTTGTTTCAGGAAACAAAGGCAACGAGGATTGTTGCTTAGCTCGCTTCGTCATTGCCTTACCGGGCATGCCTCTCAATTTCGTGATCAAACAAAAGCGTGCACTGCACGGTAAGAACGAACCATAAATTAAGTAAAATGTAAAAGGATTAAATAAACTAACCGCAACGGCGCTAAAATTTGATGGTTGTCGGCCAACAAAATAAATACCTACTCTAATAAATTTGTGTATAGGGATCAGTAGGTCGTGTCCACAGAGATTGGTAATTATTTAAACTTTAAAATGTAAATGCAAATGGGGTAATTGTTGACAATAATCAAAATCAAATTAAAATGACAAGAACGTAAATTAAAATTGTAATTCAAATTGGAAAAAGCTCGTCAAGGAATTAACTCACTGATTCGACTACTCGATCATTGATCTAAATATAAATAATTATTACTCATGAATCAGACCGGTTATAACCATCGAGACGCCTAATAGCCAATCTCTCCTTAACTAGTCGATAACCAAGGTACGACCATTGGTTATTTCCTAATCAATAGACAACCCTAGATACGATCATAGATTTAATCAATCGACAACCGAAAACCAGAGACCCAAATCCTAATCAACAAACGACACGGGGTTCATTTAAATTAGATTGTTTATTCTCATAACACAATATGCATGATGTGCTATTTGTCACAAACATTAAAATCTTCATACGATGAATCTTCTAATTGACAAGAGATTAGGTTGATAATTAAATAAGGGCCAATTATCTAATTAACAAACATAATCATGATAATTCAGAATAAACAAATACCCAACAAGCAATAAAACAATTAAAGCATAAGAAAGATCTCACAAGAATAATGAATCAAAGCTTTATTAACCTCCAACCAGAATTTTAGATTTAGTTCCTCATGTAGTAGAAGAGAAATTTTAATCTAGGGTTTTTCTTTTTCCTACTTGATTGATTCTTCCCCCTTGTCTTTGTGTTTCAATCCCTTTTGTATTTTAGAGTTTTTCTAAAAATAGAATACTAAAATCTAAAATATTCTCTAAATTCGGAATTACAAAAATAGCCCAAAAGGTGAAACACGTTAAAATAAAATCAAGTTCTTTGTTGATGACAAGACGCTACCACGCCTTATCAACAAAGTTCTTCCAAATTCATAATTTCCATGCAAATAATCATCCTCAAACATCATCTTCTAGCTCAATTTTAGCACCAATCAATTGCACCTACAAAATAAAACACAAATAAATCACTATTATTATGCAAAACATTAATATTAAAGGGAGTAAACAATACAAAATTAGTGCATAAATTGCACTCTAACAAATTCCCCCACACCAAGATGATGCTTGTCCTCAAGCATATAACTCAAGACTAATCCCAACTCTCCACCCAATTCTTATCTCAACTCATCCAAAAACAATCTGAAGCAAGCACACCTCAAGAAATTAAGTCAATCAACATTCGAGAGATAAAGATTTTAAGGCATAGGGTCTCATAAGCTAGTAGAAAGACATTCAACCACCAAGAAAGTCTTTTCAAAATTCAAGTACAACAAGATTTAATAGCCCTCTCATTGACATCACTCAATGCAGTCAAAGTGTTTAGGGTATCATTTATGCACTCAAATCAAATCAAAGAATGCTATTACCATAAGCTTGCTCATATATCACATCTCAATCCACAAAACATGAATTAAATACAAAAATCTAAGGGTCTTAGAAATGTTGTAATGGGGCTAAATGGGGTAAATGAAAAAGAAAGGGTTATGAAAGAAAAAATGATCAAAATAAGAAGAATGAACTCATTGAATGAACCTTATGATATCAAAATGCTTATTTATACTCAAGTCGCCAAGAATGTAGACACTCTTTTTTTTTTCTTTTTTTTTTCTTTTTCTTTTTGTTTTTGTTTTTTTTTCTTTTTTTTTTCTTTTTGTTTTTGTTTTTTTTTTTCAAACAAAAGAAATGAAACTTGCACAATTTAATTCAAGCATAGTGCTTTTTGATCTAATTGAGAAACTTTAATTCAAGGTAGCAAAAGCAACGAAACATAAACAAAATATATCCAAACAATGAGTCCAAAAATCTTCTTAAATTTAGGCTCAAATAGAAGGAAATGGGTAAGTAGATGGAGAGAATTAGAAAAGAATGGTTAAGGCTCAAACAAATATAACAAATAAAGGTGTTAGGGTGGAGAAAAAGAAGAAAAATGCAGAAATAAAGAAATGAAAAGTGGTTTGCCCTTATCATTTTAATGCATAAAATCCCGTAATGCGGCTTCAACATGCATAACAAGGCAAGTTCTAGAATAAACAAACTAAGATTGATATTCACACAACAAAAATAATTAGAGCAAAGTGGTTGCTCATAGGCTCAAATCCTCACAAAGTTGGTAAATTTGCCATCAAATCATGTGCACTCTTCAAATGAATCAACTATTAAAAGTGGTGTAGAATGAGAAGAAGGTATGGGTGATATATATTAAAGGAAAGGTAAAAAAAGTAAAAAGAGAGAAAGATATATGTAGTGATATAAAAAGTAAAAGATAAAATGAGATAGAAAGAAGAAAAAAAAATGAAAGAGTATGATGAAATAGAAATAGATGTAAATGATTTAAGATGGATGGGAAAAGAGTAGTGAGAAAGAAAAGAAAAGAAAATTTTAACCTAATATATGAAGCATACTAACTCCAAAATCATTTAAGGATGAGTAGAGTAAAAATAACAATTGCAGATATTAATATTGCCAAAATCCTTCCCCCACACCAAGAATTTACATTGTCCCCAATGTATGATAATCAAAGCTCACATAAAAAAAATAATGCATAAGGGTAAAAGATTAAAAGTAAAGAAAAACGTCCCTGAATTGTGAGCTTTGATCCACATAATGTGGCATGATGCTTTAGTGGTGGTGTGAGGAGACCGGGATGAGGAGAACTAGTTGGAATGGTTGGTTTATCGCAGATGCACGCGGCTGAGATGCACACGGAGATGCGCGGTGGAATCGTGAGCGTGGATCGGTACAATTGAATGCGAAATTTGAAAATTGGGTTTGAATCAATTGAAGTGCGCTTGAAATTACTTTGGCACATGATGCTTGAGTGGTGTTGAGCGTTGAGGACAAAGGGTTGCGCACGCTGGTTGCCGAAGATATGGAGTCGCGCTGGTGCAGAGACCACAGTGTCGCGCTTGGAATCGGAATCGCGCGGGTTGTGTGGGCGCGAGAGGGCCAGAGATGCGCGGGTTGCGTGACGCCGAGACAAGCGACCGAGGTCGCGAGCGCAAGAGGGGCGCTACCGGTTCGGAGATGCATGGGTCGCGAGGCGAATCGCCGGGCGAGAGAGATGTGTGTGGTCGTGGAGTGCCTGGAGACGCGACTGGAGAGGAGAGTTTGAGCTCTTTGACCGATCGAAGGAGAGAGATTCTGGAAAGAGGAAACGGAGTTAGGGTTTAAATAAGAACTTTTTTTTTTTCGAATTTTTTTTTTTTTTACAAAATAAAACTAAAAGAGACCATTAAACACCAAAAATTTCGTAAATACTTTTTACTAAGCATGAGGCACGCCTTTAAAACTATTTCACTTTAAAATTAAAGAAGTACTTTTTAGTTAAGGCGTGGCACTTTAAAATCATTTTGCTTTGAAATCACTGTATATTTATTAGTTAGACGTGGCACGCCTTGCCAAAAATTTACTTCTGGCCAAAATAAACAAAAGCATTATTTAAACACTCTAAATCAAAATTAAAAGCAATAGATATAACAAAAATCAATATAAATAAATCCTTTGGGTTGCCTCCCAAAAAGCGCCTTTGTTTTATGTCTTTGGCTAGACACATTCATGCATCAATCTCCATACATGGGACTCTCGAGAGCCACTTCCTTCACAATATTCACCGACAAACCTTCATAAAAAGGTTTTAAGCGGTGACCATTAACCTTCAAAACTTTCTCAGAGGTCGGACTCCGAATCTCAACTGCACCATAAGGAAAAACATTAGTAACAATAAAGGGTCCAATCCAGTGAGAACGTAATTTACCAGGAAAAAGTTTAAGCTTAGAATGAATAAGAAGATCTTTTTGACCATCCGAGAATTCTTTTCTCATTACCTTTTTGTAATGTAATGTCTTCGCTTTTTCCTTGTAGAATTGCGAACTCTCATAGATTCATTTCTAATCTTCTAACTCTTGCAACTGCAACTTCCTCTCGCTTTCCTCTTCATCCATAGAAAACTTCCGCACTATAGGGTTAATAGCATCCACGAAAATACCGAATGTTCCTCACCAAGATATTTCATGGCATCATTCATATTGAACTCTATAACCTCCATCAAATTCAGTGAGAATCCCTTTATGTATATCCAATTTAGCCTTAAGAAAAGGTCTTCCTAGCAAAATTGGGATGAATTGAAGAGTGATCATCATCCATATCAAGTACATAAAAATCAGCAGAAAACCAACTCATTAACTTGTACTAAGACGCCTTCTAATACCCCATCGATATGCATTAGACACTATCACTAGTTGAATTATCACACCGCTTTTAATGGACCAACATTCAAAGATGAATAAATAGAACGAGGCATGACATTAATAGAAGCTCCTAGATCTAACATAGCCTTCTCAACTCTAACACTACCAATTTTGCAAGCGGATAGTAAACATACCGGATCCTTGCACTTGTGAGGTAGTTTCTTCGAGAATCAACAAACATTCTCCCCATGTGAACTCTTTCATCTCCTCTTAATTTTCTTTAGAGGCATGCCTCAAGGAATTTAAGATATCGAGGTATTTGTTTTATAGCATCTAATAAAGGAATATTTACCTCAACCTTACGAAATATCTCAAGGATGTCTTTCTTGTTCCTCCTTTGGATTTTGCAAACCGACTTGAAAGGAGGAGGTATCACCACGTAGGGGTTTCACTGTGGGTTGATTTTGAGAATTAGGCATCAATTCATCCTTCTCAAGCTTATCTTCCACTTGCTTTGTCACTTTCTTAAGTAGGCTCTTGCAACTTCTTCCCACTTCTGGGTGACAAGACTAACGCTTTGCTTTGGATTCACCTCGATCAGAAGGCAATCTCGATACTTGAGATTCTGCGGCTCACCGTAGTCGCCAATCGACTCACTTGGTTCTCCAAATTCGTAATGCTCGTTGTGGTTGCCTGCTGAAATTGTTGAGTATTAGTCACAAGTGATTTAACAATTTCTTCGAGAGATATACCTGACTTGGAGTCTGACTGTGGAGGAGCTGGTTGTCTTGGTGGGTATTGTTGTGGAAATCCTGATGGCCTAGCTCCATAGCTGAAGTTTGGATTATCAATCCATCACTGATTGTAAGTCGTGCATAAGGATCATACCTCCTCCGAGGCATGCCCGAAATCCTCCAACTGCATTGGCTTGTTCAACGGGTTCTTCTTGAAGTGTAGGACACATATCAGTTGAATGCCCCATATTGGAACATATGCCACAAGTCTTCACCTGTTGCACATTACCTACAACAAATTTTTCCACAAGCGAAGTAAGTTTATCTAAACGTTGATCAATAGAAGAAATATTTACCTCATTCATTTTTCTTGAGATGGGATCTTGTCCGCCAAACTGCATTGGCCGCGCCATATTCGAGATCAACTCTCTGCTGAGTAGGGTCTTGTTCACCAACACACCTCCACTAGCAAAGATCTATCATACTTCTATCCATCAATGACAATCCTTCGTAAAAATATTGAATAAGTCGATCGTAAATTTGACCTGAGGGCACCGGCACACAACGTTCAATCGCCTCCCAGTACTCGTACAAAGTCTCTCCAGGAAGTTGTCTGATCCCACAAATATCTTTTCTGATGTTGGCAGCTCTGAAGCAGAAAAGTACTTCTCAAGAAATTACTTCTTCAAACCATTCCACGTTGTAATAGATCCAGGAGGTAAGTAGTATAGTCTTTAGCTAACCCATCTAAAGAGAAAGGAAAAACACGCAATTAATCGCTTCTTCACGCCTTGTGGCCTCATACTTGAACACACCACATGAAACTCCTTGAGATGTTTATGAGGATCTTCACCTGCAAAACCGTGAAACTTGGGTAATAGATGAATAAGAACAGATTTTAATTCAATATTTACCTCCAAATCTACATATATCGAATGCAGAGTGGTCACGATTCAGTCTAGTTCAAATTTAACTCTAAGAGTTCTTTCACAGCGCTCTATCCATCACCTGTTCTTCTGAATCGCTAGATGATTCAACCAAATCCAGCACTGTATTTGTTTCAGGAAACAAAGGCAACGAGGATTGTTGCTTAGCTCGCTTCGTCTGCACCATGCCTCTCAATTTCGTGATCAAACAAAAGCGCACTGCATACGAAGTTAACGAACCATAAAATAAGTAAAACGTAAAAAGGATTAAATAAATGACACCAATCCCCGGCAACGGCGCCAAAATTTGATGGTTGTCGAAGCCAACAAAAATAAATACCTACTCTAATAAATTGTGTATAGGATTGAGAGGTCGTGTCCACAGAGATTGGTAATTATTTAAACTTTAAAATGTAAATGCAAAATGGGGTAATTGTTGACAATAATCAAAATCAAATTAAAATGACAAGAACGTAAATTAAAATTGTAATTCAAAAAAGCTCGTCAAGGAATTAACTCATTGATTCGACTCATCGATCATCGATCTAAATATAAATAATTATTACTCATGAATCAGACCGTTATAACCATCGAGACGCTCTAATATCCAATCTCTCCTTAACTAGTCGATAACCAAGGTACGACCATTGGTTATTTCCCTAATCAATAGACAACCCTAGATACGATCATAGGATTTAATCAATTGACAGCCTGAAAAACCAGAGAGACCCAAATCCTAATCAACAAACGACAATAAGGGTTCATTTAAATTAGATTGTTTATTCTCATAACACAATATGCATGATGTTATTTGTCACAAACATTAAAATCTTCATACGATGAATCTTCTAATTGACAGTAGATTAGGTTGATAATTAAATAGTGGCCAATTATCTAATTAACAAACATAATCATGATAATAATTCAGAATAAACAAATACCCAACAAGCAATAAAACAATTAAAGCATAAGAAAGATCTCACAAGAATAATGAATCAAAGCTTTATTAACCTCCAACCAATTTTAGATTTAGTTCCTCATAGAGAGAAGAGAGAAATTTTAATCTAGGGTTTTTCTTTTTCCTACTTGATTGATTCTTCCCCCTTGTCTTTGTGTTTCAATCCCTTTTGTATTTTAGAGTTTTTCTAAAAATAGAATACTAAAATCTAAAATATTCTCTAAATTCGGAATTACAAAAATAGCCCAAAAAGGTGAAACACGTTAAAATAAAAACTGCAAGTTCTTTGTTGACAGCACGCGCCCACGCCTTATCAACAAAGTTCTTCTGAAATTCATAATTCTCCATGCAAATAATCATCCTCAAACATCATCTTCTAGCTCAATTTTAGCACCAATCAATAGAATTGCACCTACAAAATAAAACACAAATAAATCACTATTATTAAGTGCAAAACATTAATATTAAAGGGAGTAAACAATACAAAATTAGTGCATAAATTGCACTCTAACATACGGCCAGTGGTGTCAGCTTATATAATAGCATTAATGTTGCCCCACAAGAAAGAAAGAAGTGTCCCAAATTACAAAGGGCGGCAGGATAAGAGATTATATGTTGAGTAGCATGCATGCAAGCTATTTGAGGTTTGGAAGTGGCAGAATAAGATGATTATTAGGGATCACAAAAATTCTCACGGGACGGGGACTCTTGGAGATTGTCTCTATTTAAGGAGGCTATAGTGACGATTTTATACCCAATTTCTTATTCGGGGAAAGAGCGGAGACAATTTTCTACCAAGTTTCTTATTCGGAGAATGGATGAGGATAAGATGGAATCTCCATTCCCTATCCATTTCCTCATTTCCTCGTATTAATTTTTAATTTTGATTGTATTTTCTAGAATTATTAATAAATAAATAATGAAATTTTGAATTATATTAAATATTAGTATAAATAACAAATATCAAAATATTTATATAAATCTGCTATAAAAATTTCGAGCATACTTAACTAGTTGTAGTCTTGAATTATTATTCAACCAGACCTTATTCTAAAAACTTTGGTCCAAAACTGTTTTAGATTATGAGTCATATTACTTATATATTTTTTTATTATTTTAAATTTGAAACATGATATTATCTCTCAATTTGTCGCCTTCTTCGAGGAAGAACAAGAGGAGCATGAGGTGTAAGAATAAATGCTTTTATTAAAAAAATTAATTTTGGTATCTATATTCATTTCATTATTGATATAAAAGTAATTTATTTTTATTATAGGACTATGAAAATTGACAAAGATAATTATTCTGATGATTTGTATTTGGTAATGTGATTTTTGTAATGGATTAATGTTAGTATAAGATATATTGTCAAACCTTACTTTTGCTTAAATTTTTATTTTAATATAATTAAATTAAGTTTAGAATTTAAATTTAAAAACGTATCAGTTATTTGTGGATTGGGAACTCCTCGAGATTCCCCTCTTATTATTCGAGGAGAGGACGAAAATCTCGGATCAAGCAATTCTATTAACGACGGAGAAAGGACGAGGATATATGTATAATATTTGAGATGGGTGCAGGGATGTTGGTCCCTTCCCCTCCCCTCCCTATTGCCATCCCTAATGATTATTTTGAATGATCAGTAGCATTAGCTGTAGGGGTTAAATTTCAAATTCCATGGATCCAAGTAAAAATGATGTGACATTTATAGATTAGATATTGAAATGATGTAATAGATAATTTTTAAAGTCTTACAAATTTACCATCCATTTAATGAACGGGAACTTAAGATGAATGTATAACATTGCCTTCCTCTAAATCGAATCACATAACCTTGTCTGGTTATCTTTCCACCCAGTTCTTATTCCATTTAAAAAAAAAAAAAAGGTTAAGGCGAGTGGTGGCATGATTCTCTTTTCTTTTTAATTTTTCCTAGAAAGTGACGTTCAATTGCTGAAAAGCTGATTCCTTCTATCAAATTGTATTGCTGCCATATCCACAGATTATGAGAGAAAGGAAGGGAAAGAGGAAAAAAAAAAAATGAAAGAAATTCAGTCCTAAGAAATGGTGATCCGATGTTTAATTAATTAGAAACTTCTGTCTTCTGTCTCTGACAATTGATAATTAAAATTTGCATGCAAATAAAGATTAAAGGAGCTGCTGCCCAAAATAATGAGTATTTTTACTAATATTGTGAATTACAATCACAAACAACATGTAAGAGAACAAACCCATTACTGAAATTCACTAGAAATTCAACTTTATAGATCATTATAACTTATTATGAATCAGAGAGATGGAGAAAGAGCAGAACTCCAAATCGGCAACGTGATTATAGAAACTACAGAAGAATATTATTTATAAACAGTACTACAAGGAGAGAGCATGCTTTGATAAGCTGCAGCAAGCATATAAATTAAGCTGCAAGTTTCAAGCTAATTACCCGTACTAGTACTAGTACTACAAAGTGGAGAACATATACACATACATGTCTAGTGATATAGGTAAATTTATACTCTGAAAGGGAAACATAAAAGCCTAATTAATATGCCCTGCAAATTTTTGTTCTAATATTATCATCCACAACCTCCATGCCACCGTAAAATTGAGCTGCCTGGCTGCTATCGACGACCGGTGCCGTTACTGTGATTATCTGTGGGCCGTGATAAACGTATGTGCGTTGATTAGTAGGAAGCCTACCTCCAGACTTCTTGGAGCGGGCATAGTACTCGTCCAATAGAGCAAATCCCTCCTGGGCAACTTCAACAAGCTTATCTTTGTGCTGATAAGTTGGAGGTGCCATGAGCTAATTATGAGAGCAGAAGTTATATACTTTAGAAAACAAGAGAAGTTTTTGTTATTTGTTTGTAGTCTATTGCTTCTAGTGTTTGAGGCCAATGCCTTTTATAGAAATTAATCTTAAAGCCCTCTCTATAGCTTCATGAGCACTCTTTGATATTAGATATTAATATCACGTCATCATGTTAAAAAGTGCAAAGAGGAAGGGAAAATTGGCCTATCCAATCTTATCTTTTCGTCTTCCGGGATGATTCCGTTCAAATGTACATTGTTACTGTCCATTGAGCATGTCCCAAATTATAATTATGAATTAATTATTACCTGTCTAAAAACCTAAAAGAAATTAAGAAGAAATTTGAGAAATTTACCTATATAGCAATTTTTATAAAATTACTATTAAAATTTACTATGTAACATAATTTCTTACCATAATAACCACGTATACCCATTTTATAGCAAATTACCCTTAAAAAGGAAACAAAACAGGCCTAAATCCACAAACATGACATTGCTCACACCATCCCCATCTCTTTTCACGGCTTTTACTAGCTTCACCAACGAGTTCTTTCAACAACCAACAACAAGCTTTACTTCTCTAACCCTTTAAACTAATTTTGTTAAGATGAGGTTGTGTCTCATATGACAGATTAAGTGTTGGCTAAAATGTCTCTAAGAAGATTATTTCAATCATGTTGTTAAGTGTAAGAGAGAAATGAAAGCATGCCAATCGGGGCATTGAGCTCAATACACACGGGCGTTGGGCTCCATCATCTCCATTCTCATTGGCGATGGTCTTTATTGCCTATAACCAACATAGGCGACAGAAGCCAACCAGCGTGGGTAATGGCTATCATTGCTCGCAAGTAATGTAGGCAATGGCTTCCGCTGTCCACAACCAGCCAACACGGGCGATGACTTCCGTCGGCTACCAACAACACCGGCGGTGGTTGCTATCGGTTGCAAGCAACACAGTCGATGGCTTCCCTCACCTGCAACTAACCAACATGTGTGATGACTTCTATCGCTTGCAACCAATGTGGGCGATGGCTTCCATTGCTTGCAACCTACACATGCAATGACTGCCATCACCAGCGACCAATGGCTCTTATCACCCACAATCAACGCAACTGATGGTTCCCATAGCCCGCAAGCCATCACCTGTAAACAACCAACACGGGTGATGACTTCGATATCCCGCAACCAACCAAGCTCTGTTAGGGGTAATTTAGTCAAATATGGGTATAAATGGCTATTATGGTTTAAAAAAACTGTGTTATGGTTAGTTTTGATAATGATTTTATAATCTACACAGAATAAATTTCCCAAGATATTTTCATATCAGTGCGGATGGATCTGATTCTTTTTTCAGAAAAATGCTTCAAGTTCAATCCAATTATTGATGATATTGGAAATACTGTACATCTTAAAAAGAACAACTAGCTCTTAATTCGGATAGTACTTTATGCTTTTGCATGATTAAGTTGAGTTGAGGACAACACATTAATTAAGATTAAGATGCTCTAAAATGGATGCTTTAAGGATCCTTCTTTAGACTCATACAGTTTATTGAATGTGATTAAGCATATAATTACAAACTTGGTGTTGTTAGCTAAATATATAGTGGGACAATGTGTTTAAGGGCGATTAGGAATAAATTCTTTATCACCAAGAACTTTTTCATGTACAAAAGAAAAAGGGAGAAGACAATAAAATTATTATTATTATTCTTCGAGTAAATAATCAAGCAGGTAAGCTGATGCTGATCATGTGAGGTCCGAAAGTGGCAGGATAATGTGGTAATTTCCTTCAGAAGCACGTTTCATGGGGGCATCTCTTCCCCCTTATAATTGAGATGCAGAATAAATACAGATAAAGCAAAATGATTTTTCTCATGATCTTAATATTGTGACCAGCAACGTTACCGGCCTGGGATTGAATGGAAGTTTTAATCAGAAGGGTATCCGCAGAAAGCAGTTCTTCCTTCAGCATCTTTTTACTTTTGAAGATTAAAGCATAAGTGCTGAACGTTAAATTTCAAGTTGCATAAATGGATACATACTAAATTGACTTCGTCCAACAAGCCTCGTGGGTTTCAGAACCTTTTCAAGTATAAGCAAAGATGCACGCAAATCATATAGCGTGCGTTTGTAATTGAGGTTGGATAGCTGTAGCTTAAAAGATAAAGAGTAAAATATTTGGTAAACACTATTTGCTGTATCTTGAAAGTTATGTTAATATGATTTTTCACTTATATAATAGAGAATCTATTATATCTTTAATAATTTTGTCAAAATTATTATTTAAATTTTATATTTATTATATATTATTAACTTTTATTTCATAATTATAGTTTTTTTCCACAGCAACTGTAACTTAAAGCATCTCAATACCAAAAGCACTCATAATCTTTGGGAAACATACAATGGGATGATAATATCTAGGTGCTTGTGTTCTAATAAATTCAAAATAAATACAGAAAAATTAGAGTTTGTATCTTTCTTCATTCGGGTATCGACTGATCGCCATGGTGTCGTGCCGCAGAGCTACTAGTTTCTGTTAAGACGATAAGCTGATTTCAGGGAATCATAAAATCATTGAACATAATCTAACAATGGGGTCGTGCATCAAGAAATTCCAAGATATATTTTAATTTTTTTATTTTTGTTAAAAACCAGGGATCTAAATGTTATTATATCAATTTAACTTTTTTCTTTTAATTTCGTTTCTCTTTTGGTTCTTTCATCACCTGCATGTCGTTCGTGACGAAAATATTGTTTGTACTTATCAATTAATAATTTTCCAATAATTTTCATTCAAAAAGATGAACGGAAAATTTTAAAACTAAATATAGCAACATATTCACATGAGTCGATCGAAACGCAGCGTTGGAATTCATTATTAATTATTCAACTACTACAAAATCAGTGTAATTCTTTATTTATCAGAGAGAGAGAGAGAGAGAGAGAGAGAGAGAGAGAGAGAGAGAGAGAGAGAGAGAGAGGGAGATCAAACTGCATATAACAGCTACTTAAATATTTTTATTTATAACACAGAAGGAGGAGTAGAAATAGAAAATACATACAAACTCTATGCAAATCCCAAACCAGACACTCTTCAGCTCGAGGAAGTCAGCGGACTCTTGTTTTTACTCACTAGCTAGCTTCCTCGGCAGGCCATGGCTACATATATTATTTACAAAGTACGTACTTCTGATACATTTATAAGCACAAGGAGAGCGCGCGCACACACTTTGGGCAGCAGCAAGCAGCCAGCATAATAGATTAAGCTGCAAGCTTCACCCCAATACAAGTACTAGTACTAGCACGAATTAGTATGTACTGATATTATAAGCCTAATTAGTAATACGCCCCCTGCGAATTGGTTTTCTCATACTATGATCAACGACTGTCATGCCTTCGTATATTTGAGCTGCGTGGTTGCTATCAATGACGGGCTCCCTGATTGTGATAGCTTGGGGGCCACTGTAGACGTTATATTGATGATGATGATTGTATGCTTGGGTAGGAGGAAGCTTTCCTCCATGTTTCTTGGGCCGACCGTAAACCTCGTCCAAGAAATCGAAGCCTTCTTTGCCAATCCTAGCAAGCCTGTCTGTCTGACG
Source organism: Citropsis articulata (assembly GCA_030449925.1). Lineage (NCBI taxonomy): Eukaryota > Viridiplantae > Streptophyta > Magnoliopsida > Sapindales > Rutaceae > Citropsis > Citropsis articulata. The sequence goes on from JASUUH010000077.1 coordinate 1,795,200, forward strand.
AGCCTGAGGAAGTGCCATTAGGAATGTATGTGTGTAAGAGCACTAGAAGATTAATTAAGGAAACACAAGAGAGTTTCTTTTTAACTTGTTTTGTTTGTCTTGCTTCTAATGTTTGAGACCAAGGCCAAGTGCCTTTTATAGGAAATCTTAAGGACCTCTAGTGCTTCACTCACTGTAAGATCTATTAATTAAAGATTGATAACATGTCACTTTAATCATGTTAAAGCGAGAAAAAAGCATGGAGCCCCCCGGCAATATGCCTTTCGAATATCTTATCGGTTTCGTGCATGTGGATCCCAAAGTAATTAACATTCTTTTTAAGTAAAAACTCTAGGGGATTAAATGGACAACAATTATGATTAAGATGCCCCAAAATGGATGCTTTCGAACATTTCTTTACAATGATTGTTTTTTTGGATGTGAAAATTTAATAATAGTTGTGTTTAAATAAGGGGATTAGGGATATATTGATATTTTATCAATGAGTAAATTTTAAACTATTCAAATGTTAATATCTTATATTCTAAGGATGGTGATAGTTCCAACACTTTTTATTAACCCTACCTCAATTCTAGAAAATAATTACAAATAGTTTATATAAATTTTAAAATTTTAAAATAAAGAAGAATTGTAGAGAATTAATTAATTAAATGAGAATTAATTAATTAATTAAATCTATCTTAATTATTCTTTTGACTTTGATTTTTTTTAATTATATTTGACTACTAAGATTACTTTAACTTAAGTTTAAATTGATTATTTTACCCTTACAAGGTAAAGTATCCAAAATTTACTTTCACTTCAATATTTTTCAATTTTTATTCAAAATTCATTATTTCTTAATAATGTGTCAATATAACTTTATTAATATGATTACTAATCTCTTACTAAACTAATATAATGTTTCTATAGTAAAATACTCATGTAAACTATAAGATCATCAAATTTATGTAATTTACATGTAGAGTATTGAGAATTATTAGATATCAATTAAAAATGTTAGATTATATGTCATAGAAATTAAAATAAATTAACTATTACATACAAAACATAAATTTATTAGGCAATTTGTTCATTATATGTCATAAGGGTTAAATAGTCAAATAAAACATATGTTGAAGCAACTTGAATTGTCAAAGAAATCTAAGGAAAAAGATATAAGAAAGATTTAATTAATTAATTGTAAAGATTTTATTGTTAATTTGTTTTTATTAAAAATAATCTGAATTTAACGTAAATATTTTCTCAAAGTAGAAGGGCTTACACAAATAGTAGGTGAAAAAACCTTATTTCGGGGATAAATGTTATTTTCATCCCTTTAGTTTTAACTAATGATTTTGCTAGTCATTGTACTATTCACGCAAAACATCCTTATCATTTCAGTACCAGTTTTTTTTTTTTTTAATCTAACTTTTCAAAAGTAAAATAGAAAAAATGTCTTATGTTACCTAAGGAGAAAAAGGCCACCCAAACCCCTTATTCATAAATGGTTATACATAACTCTTTTTTTATTATTACACCTTTGATTATAACAACTCAAATATTAACTTGAGGATTTTTCATATCACCTTATACACGGTACACTTCATATGGCGTTATACATACTATTTGATTATTTTCAATTTATGTGATTTAGTTTATTGCATGTAAACTAATGCAGCTTTTGAAAGACATTGATAAACAAGAGTGAAGTTTATTTTGTTTCCCTAAATTAATTCATCAATAAGAATGACTTTTTTTTTTAAGATAATAAGTTTTACGATGGCAAATTAGCATTGATATTATTGTAACTGATTCATAAAACAAAATCATAAACATAATCACATAATTTTATCTTTCAGGGAAGGCATTCTCACAATCATAATATTTGGGTCCTCGGGGCTTAAAAAATTCACAAATATAAACAGTCTGGGAGGGAAATGAGTCTACGAGGTACATCTTACAGCTTTAATTGTTATTTTATTAAAAATTAGGGACCTATATGTTATTATCTCGATTTACTTTGATGTCAACGATATTATTAAGGAAATAATCACGGTAGTCAACAAACATCTAATCACCTCGGTTTGTGCACATAAGTAGATTACTGTATTCATTCTGTACATACTCAAATTTAAATTAGTATAACTAATAATTAATCAGATAGAGAAAGAGATCAGAGCTTAAATAGGAAACTGTATAACAGCATAAGATTTTTATTTATAACAGAAGGAGGAGAGTTATTTAGAAAATACAAACAAATCGTATGCAAATTTCAAACTAGCTAGATATGTAGTAGTCAACAGCTCAACGGAGTGGGATTTTTTTTTACTCACTCTATTCTGATGATATCAGCAGATTCCCAAACTTCCTTGGCCGGCCTCAGCTACATATGTAATGTTTTATAAATACAAAGTACTTTTAAGAGTGAAAATGAAAGTACTTTCAAGTACAGACAGCGAGCAGCAGCTAGCAATAGCATCCATAATTTAAGATGCAAGCTTCAACTTAATGCGACTACTAGTACAAAAGTAAAGTATTAGGTATCAAAGGAAGATATATAAGCCTATAATTAGTAATCGAATTCCCTGTAAATCCTTGTACTATAATCCGCAATTACCATGCCACCATAAGATTGAGCTGCCTGTTTGCTATCAATTACCTGCTCCCTGAGGCCAAGGTACTGCTGATGACGATCATGTGATTGAGTACTAGGAAGCATTCCTCCAGATTTCTTAGGGCGACCGTAGGTTTCGTCTAAGAGAACAAAGCCTTCCATGCCAACCCTGACAAGCTTGTTTGACTGATGAGCTTGAGGTGGTGCTGCCATTAGGGATGTATACGTGCACAGAATGCTTAATTAAGAAAATAAGATTTTTTTTTTAATAAATTTGCTTGTGTCTTGCCTGTAACATTTGAGGCCAGGCGCCCTTATATAGAAATTAGAGCCTTCAATAAGGTTTATTCTCTACCCCCCGATATGATATTGCGAATATTAAAAGGAGAAAACGGGTAGGGAGAAATTGGCCTCTCCAAATCTTAACTTTTTGTGATTCCAATCAAATGCATATGAAATAATGGTACATCTTTTGGCAGAATTTGGGAATATAAACTAATTATAGTGAATTTATATATTTATTATTATTGTTATTTTCATTATTATTTCTTTTTGCTAGGGCCAACGGTCTCCGTTTACTAGCAATGTCGTCATGCCTTATAGTCATCAAATAATGTGTCCCAAATGACACAGTGCGGTAGCACTATATGTTAAGGGAGATTGACACTTTCAGTAAATAAAAAAAATCTCATATCAATATATAGCTGGGGCAATCATCAATTCTTTATTTAGTTTTTGAGTATGACTAAAACCATCTTTTACTTTTTTGTGTTAGAGATTTGATGTCAAAATGATCACGACTATAATAAAAATTATAGGGACAAGTAAGTCGTAAAAACCCAAAATTTTTTAAAGAAAAAGTAGCAATTTCATATAAATTAATGGAAATCATGGTACTTGCCCCAAAAACTAAAACTAGCAAGTAAATTTTTTTCATCTGACTCTGAGTTTCGGGTTGCGTTTGCGTATGGATCTAATGGATTCTTTTTACAGAAAAACGCTTCTGCTTGAATCCCATTATTGATGTGTTAAGATATACATCTGAAAAAGAACAGTCTGGTGGGATACTTTATCTTTTTGTATTATTATCTGTTTGATTAATTATTAGTTATGTGGATCCCAAAGAACTTCCATTTAGATAAGAAATTAAAAACTCGAGAATTATGGGTCAATTAAAATCAAGATGCTACTAATGGGATGACTTAGAACCTTTCTTCAGACTAATATTTGTTTCTTCGATGTGACGAATCGTGTATAATTAGTTAGGTAACGAATCATTTGTTCAATGGCTAAATAGCATGACTGTTACTGTGATGATATTTCAGATATAATTATTGTTCTGAAAATAGTGAAGCAGGCAAGTTCATGTGAGGTCCTAAATTGGCATGATAAGATTGCAGTCTCCTTCAAAGCATGTTCCATCGGGACATCTCACGCCCTTGTAATTGACATGCAAAGAATAAATGCAGATAAAGCAAAACGAATTTGATCATGATCCTATATATGCTTCTATTTTGAGATCAACATGCCTGCCCGCTGGGGATTGAATGAAAGTTTTAATCAGAAGGGTATCCACAGGAGGCATTTCACTTTTGACATTTAAAGCCTATATAAGTGGCGGGGATTAAATGCCAAGTTCCGTGAATGGATACATATAAAATTGCCTTGGTCCAACAAGCCTCGTCGGAGAAACACACAGTCACAGAATCTTATCTTTCAGGAAACTCCCTCAGTACTCTATATGGTTATCAATTTATCATGGGATGATAATATCTGGACCACTGAGTTCTAAAAAATTCACAAACAAATACATTTTGTATTTTTTTTTTTCATTCGGGTCACTGCCGTTAGATTCTGTTAAGAATTTATTAATAAAATCTGACCGTTAAAAACGTGAAAGAAATTAAATAAGTCTATAGATAAGCTGATTTCAGTGTTGTCACGTACATACACAAACCATGGATTACATTTACGCATTTCTAATGGAACTTGACAGTAAAGACGAGGTTTGCGGTCCCAAGTTCCAATATCATTTGCATGAGACATAAGGGGTGGGTAGAGGAGGTGATGGGGTTGCAGTTAATGAAACAATACTAAAATAAAATCTCACAATGTCACAATTGGGACATATATCAAAGAAACTAAGAGATGTCTCTTAGCTCTAGTAATTTTGATAAAAATCAGGGACTTACATATTATTAACTA